>JAJOZX010002589.1:227500-500000 GCA_023014485.1 Bathynomus jamesi
TGTGATTCCTTTTACATAGGTCAGACGGGAAAGGATTTGCACACACGTATAAAACAGCATCAATATTCCGTTAGAACAGGACAGTTGTCCAGTGCCCTTTTTGTCCATTTGTCAGAGTTAGCCCACTGTATTGATTGGAATAATGCTTCAGTTTTATTCCATTCAAGCAACATTGTTAATAGAAATATTCTTGAGTCTGCCATTATCCAACTTTCAAATAACTTCAACATAAGCAAAGGTCTTTTTCAACTCGATCCTGTTATGTTGAATTCCTTTAAAACAGATTTAAATAAGAAGGGTAAAACATTAAATCTTTGGTAAACTTGTCTTCTACTTTATTAACTTTTAATTTGCATTTTATTTTTTTATATATATCAAAACCTGACCATAGGCAGCAGTGTGTTAAAACCCGGACAGAGTTCCAGTATAAATTTGTATTTTTATAATCCATTTGATCTTGTGCTAAAAATCGATTAACTTTTAATTTGCATTTTATTTTATTTTTTTTTTTTTATATATATCGAAACCTGACCATAGGCAGCATTGTGTTAAAACCCGGCAGAGTTCCAGTATAATTTTGTATTTTTATAATCCATTTGATCTTGTGCTAAAAATTGATATTTTTCCTTACAAATCTGTACGCCTCACTGGTAATCCTTTAAGGTTTTAATTTTTAATTTTTAATTATTTTTACTTCTCTGTTTATTGTATATATATGTATGTATGTATGTATGTATGTATTTGTATATATAGATATGTATGTATATATATATATATGTATATGTGTGTGTGTGTGTATGTATGTTATTTATTTATTTTTTTTTTTCTTTCTGTAACCTATATATAGGCTTAACCTTTTTATGTACTTCAGTGTTCCTGAGGATGTCATTAGACGAAAGCGCTTGAGCACCATTTTGTTTCCTTTCCTTCGTGGTTTTATTCATCATAAATATTTTTCACGTGTTACCTTCGTGAAATAATTTTCATATATATATATGTGTATGTACCTTACCTTACCTTACAACCTCACAAAGGTTCTGCGCGATGATTTCTCATTTCGTGAAGGTCAAGCTTGTATGTGTATATATATATATGTGTGTGTGTGTGTGTGTTTGTATATTTGTGTGTATATGTATATATATTTGGTTATGCGGGTATACATGTGTACGTGTATTATTTGTAATTTTTTCAATTTATATTTATTTTTATTTCTTTATTCTTTTGCGACCTACCGTTTTTTCAGACAATAATTATAAAAACAAATTTGGTAATTTTTTCCCTTATGCATATATATATATATATATATATTCTGTATATATTGCGTTTATATTTCGTATATATACCGTATATATGTTGTATATATATTTTATTGTTCTTTATATATCATCTAGGCATCATTCTGTTTTCCAATTTATATTTACTTGTACTTTTTTATTCGTTTGTGACTATAATATGCATATGTGGTAATTTTTCCCTTATAAATTGGTGTGCCTCTCTTAAAATTTATCTTTCAATTTTTTATTATTATTTTTTATTATTTTTTTAATAATAATTTTTTTTTTTTTGGTTTATTTCTTTATTTCTTTGTGACATATATATCAATTTGGCATCATCTATTAAATTGATTGTAAAACTTCCCTTTTGAGCTTGAATTTGTAGACTCCACTTACAATATTTACATTTATTTTTATTTCTTTATGCTTTTGTGACCTGTTCCATAAACAAGCCATTTGAATTTATATTGAAGGTCGGCCAAAGTGCTAAAAGTATCTTTTTATATATATATATATATATATATGTATGTATATATATTTGTGGTTTTTTTATTTGCCTGTTTATTTCTTTATGATTATTTAGGCTGTGACATATATATCACTAAGGCACTTTTGTAATTAATTTTTCTCAATTTATATTTATATTTATTTTTATTTCTTTATTCTTTTGTGACCTGTTTCATAAACAAGCCATTTGAATTTATATTGAATGTCGGCTGAAGTGCTAAAGGTGTCAATCTCCCATATAAATGTTTGCTCCTCCCACAATTTTTTCTATGCTTACTATATATATGTATATGTATATATATATATATATGTATATATATATGAATATGTATGTATGTATGTTTATTTTTGTAACCTATATATTGCCTTGATCTGTCCTTTCACTCCAGTGTTCCTGAGGATGTCATTAGACGAAAGCGCTTGAGCACCCCTTTGTGTTTCTTTTTTTCCTTCGTGGTTTTATTCATCATATATATATATATATATATATATATATATATATATTTATATTATTATTATTATTATTATTTTCTACAAGTTTGCACAAAAAATGAGTGACAAATTTGAATAAAGCGACTAAAACTACCTCATAAAGTTATTTTGATTTATAGGTCCAGCTCATGTCATTTAAAACATATAAACCTCGATCTTCCTTCGGTGCACAACTCTGTTGCCAAATATCCGGCAAAATGCTTTTTGCTCCGGCCACGAGTGGGAAATGATCTTTTCACGGTGTCGCGGAATTTTTCAATCGTATTTGCGTGAGGACCGGTCTCCGGATCCTTAAACGTAACCGAACTATTCATCGTAATATGTTCGAATCCTTCCTTATCAGTAGTTGTTGGCAATGACATCTCAGATTGGAATGAACATTTAGAAATGGTCGAATTATGAACAAATGAGTGGGTAACCAATAATATTGTACCATAACATAAGTCCTATGAAGCAAGGACACGAAAATATATTTATCACCGGTTTTATATCAATAACACTTTTGTATTGCATTTTCCACAATTTACACTAGTTTTGGTATTTCTTTACTATTACACCGGTCTCCGGTAGAAAGTTTTAAAAGCTGGTTTTCAATGTTTCGAGTTCAAAAATGATACTCATTTCCATCGCATATGATTTGTTAAAGAGTTATTGAAGCTTAAACTTTCTAACGGGAGAAGGGTAAAAAAATGGCGCTTCCACTGATTTTAATTTAAATCAGTTAGTTTTAGGTTAGGTTAGGTTAGGTTTGCTTAGGTTGTTTTAGGTTCGGCCAATTTTGAAGGTGAAATTTGTTTTTCAGCACATTGAAAGACATTGAAAATCAGCTTTTAAAACTTTCTACCGGAGACCGGTGTAATAATAAATATTTACCCTATTTTTCACAACTTTTAAATCGTAAATAAGTTAACACTTCACTGTCATCTTTTAGAAGCTCGATCAAATCTATGAGGGAGCACAGAAATACAAGTTTCACTTTCCAATTTGACCTTAGAACTAAAAAAAAGAAAAGTTGGTTGGTTGGTTGGTTCATCTGTTTTAATACATTTCTGACATATTGCGTATAACCGATGAAATATATTTATAATCAATCATTGGGCGAAAATGATAAAGACTTGCCACATTGGATAAAAAGCTCACGATAACGTCATCACTTTTCAGGCAATCATGATCCTTCTAACAAATTTTGACTTAAAAAACTGGTCTCCCTTTAACTTATTTAAGTCAACCTTAAGTTTTAGCAAACTAAAAAATACAAACAGTAAACTATTTTCAACGTTTCTTCAATTAATCTAAGAAATAAACACGCCACTTAAGATCTTGAAACAAACTTTATCAAAGAAACCAACAAAGTAATTGAAACCAATTCATAAATAAATCAAAAAATAATTAGGACAGTTAAGCATAATCTTTCCAGTCAATCGAAGCTGCAAATTCTATGATAATTAAATAAATTTTTTACCTTACAATAACAACAAATTATAAAAATTTCCACACATTTATCGAATCAAATTCGTGATAGGTTTTTTTTAATTCTTTTTTTTCAAAGCCATTAAACGGCATTTTGATAAAGACACAAATACAGAATTGGTCCTGTATGTAGGGCAGTCAGAGTGCTAACATTTACAAATAACATGGAAGGAATATTATATATATATATATATATATATATATACATTTTAACTGCAAACACGCAGTATAATTAACGTAAAGAACGACGCTTGTATAGGAGAATATTCCGCGCAAGATGAGGAGAGAGAACGAAACAAATGAAAAAATGAGGTAACTCCCCGGGAATCGGACCCGGGATCTTCCGATTGCCGGTCAGATATGATAACCATTACACCACGGGCCTCACTCAAACAAATGCCGTAATTCTTCTACATACGCGCAGAAACCAATGCCCCAAGGGGGCGTCGTTCTTTACGTTAATTATACTGCGTGTTTGCAGTTAAAATGTATATAATGTTACGGCATGCGGGAGGTGCCCCCTTGGGGTATTGGTTTCTGCGCGTATGTAGAAGAATTACGGCATTTGTTTGAGTGAGGCCCGTGGTGTAATGGTTATCATATCTGACCGGCAATCGGAAGATCCCGGGTCCGATTCCCGGGTAGTTACCTCATTTTTTCATTTGTTTCGTTCTCTCTCCTCATCTTGCGCGGAATATTCTCCTATACAAGCGTCGTTCTTTACGTTAATTATACTGAGTGTTTGCAGTTAAAATGTATATAATGTTACGGCATGCGGGAGGCGCCCCCTTGGGGCATTGGTTTCTGCGCGTATGTAGAAGAATTACGGCATTTGTTTGAGTGAGGCCCGTGGTGTAGTGGTTATATATCTGACTGGCAATCGGAAGATCCCGGGTTCGATTCCCGAGTAGTTACCTCATTTTTTCATTTGTTTCGTTCTCTCTCCTCATCTTGCGCGGAATATTCTCCTATACAAGCGTCGTTCTTTACGTTGATATATATATATATATATATATATATATTCAGTTACTTTAAGAGTTAATTTCGCATTTGCCTTCTTTTTGTAATGGTATGATCAATATATGCTATAAATAGATACATAGATTAATTACAAATTCTAGAATGGAATGTAATATCCATATAGAATTGATCTAATGTCAAATTTAATCATACAGAAACGCCAGTTATCTAAATTTAAAATAATTTGTTCAAATGAAAACTTCACAGTTTATGTATTAAAATTTAATGTACAAAATTAATATCTACTTGTCCATAAGTTCCCTCGAGACTTTGTCTTTGTATAAAAATTTTAGAATTTTACCCAAATAATACATTTCAGCCTATAAAACGTGTCCCTTTCTGATGGCAGTTTACACCTGTATACAATATATGTACAGTATATAATGTTTATAGTGAAGGAATATTTATGGTTCTTTGTTAACGAAAGTTGGCTGGTTGTTCTTTTTAACATCCTTATCTTTCACGTCACTGTGGAGGCTTTGATCCCGATAATTTACTACCAGCGTTCTCCTTCATCACTTTACACCTTCCAAACAGCCGTAGGCTGCCCCAAGCCTTCCCCAAGCCAGTCCGAGAAATGAGGATGGGAATGCAGTGACGAACTTGCTGCACGCAATATATTTGACTCGATCCAGGGGCCCTTTTAAGAGGACTTATATTTCCTGGTTGGTGGCGTTACTGCCCGTCTGAGCGCCCTCTGGTGAACGAAGGACGTAAAATGGAACAACGAACCAACTATTTTCACCTTCCGTGATTCTTTATTTTATAAGGTTCTCCATATATCCGTATGGGCTGAGTTTATAGAGCTAATTAAGGCACAATTAAAGGTTCAAAGCGTAATGGAGGGCTACTTTTGTTTTAAGGTGTGGTTGTTTTTATGTGTTTGAAGGTACCGTACTTACTCTCATTCTGAACTGACTTTGGCTATAACATGTAAAAAGACATGTGTGTGTGTGTGTGTGTGTGTGTGTGTGTGTGTGTGTGTGTGTGTAAGAGAGCGAAAGAGAGACTATTAAATTAAGTGAATATTCTGAACAGGAAATTGAAGGCTAGTTCATAAGTACCTTTTATTCCCTTGAAAATCGATTCGAAACACCCTCGATGGAATGTGCTCGAATACCTCCCTTTTCTTTCATGGACACTAATGTAAAACATTTCATAGAGATATCGCAAAACATAATGATCACATCACTCTCTTTTCTCATCGTAATTAATCATATCGTATTTTATTAAAAACACTAAAAGACCAATGATTGACATTCATTAGTTTTACTTTAACTCTTTATCCCCGGAGGTCTTTTCCGAGAGTGAATAAAGTCGCCTGGCGTTAGCCAGAACACAATCAGTAAAGTGACACTGGGTGCTAAAGGGTTACTCTGCAGTATCATGGTTACCACTTACCCTCAAAAAATGGAAAATCGGGGAAAAACGTCGGAATGGAAAGTCATGGAATTCGGAAAAAATTAGAAAAATCATGGAAAAATCATGGCATTTTAATTGGCCGATGAGATGACCCTCAGTCATCTGTATTAATCACGAACCCTCTACCATGGCAAGGTCATTACTGAAAGAGGATTCAAAATGAACAAAAAGATGCTAAGGGAAAACATGGGAACAAAGGTGATGGTTTCACTCCGAGTTTGCCATGATGCACTCTAGTCCAGGCAATTTGTAGTTAGACCTGGGCAAAATTGCTTCAGAAGCTTTCTAAACTGTTTCCAGCTCAGGAACCATTGCCGAATAACATATCCAAAATCCGACAAAATTGGACCCCGGGAACACCCCCAAAAATGAAATTCAAAATGGCGGACTGGATGTTTCCTACGAAAAAAAAAAATATATAATTTACGCTTTTATTTATAGAGATCGGTCCTATTCAAAGGAGTGACATAACGAAGGAGTGACATAACAAAGGAGTGACAAATCGGAGATAAAATTCAAAGGAGTGACACGAAAATACCAACAAAGAAGAAGAAAGAACAAATCCAGAGGGAAGAGAGGCTTGCAACTGTTAGGTTAGGTTAGGTTAGGTTAGGTTAGGTTTCTAGTTTTTGAAATAAAATCTTAATTTTAACAATTCTAACAAATTTTGTTTTTTTAAATAAAATTTTAATAATTATACTCCTTTGAATTTTATCTCCGATTTGTCACTCCTTTGTTATGTCACTCCTTCGTTACGGTATTTATGTCACTCCTTTGTTATGTCACTCCTTTGAAATGTCACTCCTTCGATACAGACCCATAGAGATACATTTGATGCTTTTTCTTTCAGTTGTAATGTTTTAAATAATTCAACAATATACAACACAACCAGTTATTACGCAAATATAATGTTATATAGCTTTTTACAGATTTTTATAATCAATAATACAACAATTTTTTTTTCCCAGTTTCAAGTTATGTTCATTACAGAAGAAGTGATACCTGGTCACAAACATACAGAAATTAATCCTCTTCATCACTATCATCGGATAGATTACCGGTACTTGGGTTGTTATCGCAACCACTGATTTGGCACTCGCCACAAGCGGCTGAACAGGGCATTCCATTACGCTTGCATCCACATCTTGAAGTAGCACATTTCGTCTTGCAGGAGCAGCGGATCATGTTGAGTAGATAATTTGGAGCTGGTGGCTTGTCGCAGGCTGTAGGGTAGTAGGAATTATTCTTTACATACCAACCCCACTGTTCTGCATCGATCTTCTCTTCTGTAGACTTCCAGATTAGTATTTGAAAGTATGTGCGAAAGCTGTGGTACTTTGTGGACGCATCGGTAGGTGGCAAACGTTCGGGTGTAACAAAAGATTTAGCTGTAGCTACCTTTTCAACTAACATTCGATGACGTAGTGCGTTAGTGGATTCAAGTGTTTTGCAGCCATACAACAGAAGCATTGCCTTTCTTCCAGCGGCTTCAATGTCAGAGTGTTGGCAACAATCAGAACAGAATGTATTTGCAACTGAACGGAGTTCAGCCACCTTCATCAGTGTGTCGAATGCTTTGGCTTTACCGATCGAAAAAATTCTGGATGTGCTATCACAGCCCGTGAAAGCATGCACAAACAGGAGATACTTGCAGATGTCATTGCCTAACAATGATTGAATGCTGAGAATATCATACACAGGATTAGGAGATGGTCCCCGTCTTATATCGCTGCGATAGTACAACTTGAAACCACTGTCCTTGGCATGGTACAGAAAGAGAATCAGCAAGTCGGTGTCTTCCCCTATTACTGTTGTAGTTGCATTTTCTGATGAGGAAACTGCTGCACGAACGATGTCCACATCAGCATCCCCATCTGCGTTGTGAACAGTACACCCGTGCTTCTTCAACATCTCACCTACGAGGGAAATAAATGCTTGCTTGTTGTTTTCATTGGCCAAGAAGTGTTCCTTCTGGCCAACAAACTTCATGCTTGGACTGAGATTCACATTTCTGCTTGTCTTGGTGCTGCGTCTTCTGTGGGTCATGTCCTTGATCGTAGGGGAGCTGCTGTAGCCATCAAAAACAATGATTGCTTTTCCATATGTTTTCAGAGTGAAATCGGCATATGAGTTGGCGATGCTGTCATATGTTTCAGCTTGACGCCAGGAAACACGATGTAGTAGAGATCCACCATCCAATACGTACTGGTCTGCACTGAATTTCTTGAACTTCTTCCATGCGTAAAGTGTCAGTGTATTTGATTATTGCATGAGCTAGCTGAGACTTATCGGGTTTCCTCAAGATACTTCGTGATTCGAACAATGCAGGAGGATATGCACACAGTTCGTAACACATGACATCTTCAAGATTCATGTCTCCGCCAGTGGCAACAGTCATCATTCTCTGAAACAGTAGTGCAGGATCTACTTCTATATCTGAAGCATCAGTGATCACAACGGCAGAAGCAGATCCTAGTGTTTTCACTTTGTCAGATCTTTTGGCAGAATATGTAAAGGCTTGTTTCCCAATCATTTTTACGACAATGTTCGTACCGATTGAATGCAATTGATGAACGTTAGCTCCAGGATCAGCAGTTAGCCCTGTTACAATGTTGCAGAGACCCGAGGTAGAATGGAATGGGGATAAGGATTCCAGACGTTCAAGTACTTTCTTCATGTCATTACTGTCCCTGATTTGTCTACTTCCCCTCATTTCCTTGTGCTGTTCACTACTTTCCAACAAAACTCTGGTGTATTCCTGCATTGCTAAGTTATAAGTGGAACACAGCGGCATAGAAAAGAGCCACGTTGTCCTTTGGATGTCTGTAAATCCACTTCCGCGTGTCAGTCCGCCTCTACTTTTCAGGGAACGCATTAGTACTTGTTCTATCACCAGGTCTGTGCCGAGTCCGGCCCATAATCTGTCGCTTCTTCTTACCACAAACTTACCTTCCTGGAACATTTTGTTAACGGCTGGATTTTCAGAAGGCAAACTTAACATTTTCTGCAGGTACAGGTATATCGATTTCAGGTAATTGTGATATCCGGCTGCTGCAATTATGGGTATGGTCTCCAGCATAGCTTGCAAGTGCAAATCCCACGAGCCGGTTCTGTCTGCTGTTATCAAGGAACGTGCAATGTTGATCATTCGCTGATATTCCAACCAGAGTTGACTTGTTTGCGAAGTAGATTGTAGGTCAGTTTTCTTCGCATCCAAAGTGGTAGCAATCTGAGACAATGCATTCGAAGATTCCACATCCTCAACTGATTGTTTGGCGGTCATAACATCGTCGAGCAGGTCACAAGCTTCCTTATGGAGGTCATGAGGAGTTCCATCTTCATTACGAGGGAAAACGTCTGCGACTAGTAAGGTACTAAGAGCTGCATCTACTATCATATGACCACGTATCGCTCTTGAAACAGCTCTTCCAGACATCATGTGTTGCACGGTATTTGGTCCGTATATTCTTGAAGTTACTTCAGACATCCTGAACCATTCATAAGAGTACCGACTGCTCCCAAAAGATTCATCAGAGTGTGAAATGATCCCAGCATTAAAACAATGTCCTGCAGGTCTCTCTGTTCATTGATGATTTGGGAAGCTTTCCAGAACAAAGGCTGATCGAAGGTAATAATGCATGGGACTTTTTGATCGCGTGCTATCTTGCTCAAATATAGTAATGTCGAAAATATGCAGGTCATGTCAGTTGGCGACATATCTATGATGGGAAGGAACGTGATCGACGCCACACCTGGATGTGAGACACTTGATCCACCGTGAATTGCCTGCATTGTTCCGGACCAACTTGGACCTGATCTTTCTGCTGAAGATATCTGCCAGAGAAGACTAAGTCGACTTATGGTGGCAGTGGGTACTGGAAGTTCGCGGAATGAGATGTCCCTCAACATGCTTCTCGCGTGTCTATATTCCCTAATGTCAACGGTTGCAATCTTCTTAATGTCATTGTCACCAACATTACGCCTGTGAATAGAAGGGTGGATCTTGATCTTCGGAGTTATTGCGGCAATCATACCCATTCCATGAAAGGTATTCTTCCCATCCAAAGTGCAGACATCATGATCGACGTTATCTGCTGCTAGAAGGACTGCAGTGTTTTCATCAACAGTAAAAGAGCCAGACCCACTTGCCAGCGCCGCGTTTCTTTCGAATCTTGTTACTTCTGCATACGACGAACAGTAACCCAGCTGATGGAGAACGTCAATAAGGTACCTTGACCTAAAGTTGTGGTGTAGCTGAACCGACAAACCGATCTGTAGTGGACATAGTAATCCTCTAGGACGGGTTGCTTGCATAATGCTCTGCCCAATTGTACCTATTTTTCTTGAAGCATCCTGTCCCGCAAATGCTTTTGATAATAGCAATTTCAGACTGTTGGGAATGTGATCAAAAGCACTTTCTGCAGTGATGTCATTTGGAGATGGATACACATCTTTTCTAGGCGAATCGACAGACTTGATATCACTTCTGATTATTTTTGCAGCAGCTTCTACTAGGTAAATCTTCTGTAGCTCTATATCTATATCACATTCTTTCGACTTTTTGTGATAATCTATAAGAATTTCATTAGCTGTCTCTCGTAGTGTTACTACATCTGCCTTCCCACTTTCACCTGATATTATGATCTTGTCTCCGTAACGTTCTAAAAGCTTTCTCTTCATGTGCCTGCGTTCGTAGACAGAGCTCTGACTTCATTGAAGATTTCCTCCATTTTGGAAATTAGGTCTCCAATCAACAGTTGTTCATCATCATTCTCTTCCAGGTAAGCACAGGTCTGAAGGAATGCTTGGTGTTGCTCTTCATTAGTTGGTCTCCCTTTCTTCGAATCATTATCGTCGGAGGAGTATGCGCGAGGAATGTTTTTTCCACTTCGAAAATTTACGCTGCAGGTGTGATGGTAGACACAATCTGCAGCAGGAAGATCACGAAGATAATACTCCAGACGGCCTTTTACATTAAACGACCATTCATCGCAGCGGCTTTCACAGCACCTTTTTATGGTTTCGGAGAACTCTGTAGTTCTTATTTTGACATGCTCTGATTTTGGTTTGTGTTTGGAAAAAAAGCCCACAAAGGTATCACAAAACAAACAGTGAGTAGCACTGGAAAATGCGTATTCATGGAAACGAGCACTTTTCCTTGGTATTGCCTCGGCTGCGGTCTGTCGCTTCTTTATTTCAATGGTCTTTTTATCCGTAAACCTTTTCCTACATACAACGTGAACACTTATTCCAGCTGTTGCAACAACATCGCTTCCACGGCTGCGGCTGGATGCATTTATACCATCTGCTCCTTTTTGCGAGATGTGAACCACTTCCTGTCCGCTGTCCAATTTCTCCTTACAAATCACGCACAATTCTTCAGGGGTCTGCATTCTTGAAGGCGGACGCACACCGAGTCAGCCGTACACCGAGTCAGTCTGAAACAGAAAACACAAATTAATAAACTGTGTTGCAGTATTTAAAAGGAGTACATAATAACAGTTTTAAAGAAAATGACAAGCACAAATACGCAGATTTGATAGTGGGTAGTAGGAATTAAAGAGTTGTATATAATATAAGTTTATAAAGATGTAGCAATGTCCATTCTCACATACACTCCATACAGTATATTTTATTTACATTACGTGACGTCATAGTTTAATACTAGCCGCCTAATACAATTTTTAGTGTCATATAGGTTAATTTAGAAACGAAAATGTGTTTTAAAACATTTTACTGATCAAGAAAAACGTCATAACTCTCTCTACAAAGCGAAATTAAAATTTATTGTATTTCGTAGGAAACTGCCAGTCCGCCATTTTGAATTTCATTTTTGGGGGTGTTCCCGGGGTCCAATTTTGTCGGAATTTGGATATGTTATTCCGCAATGGTTCCTGATCTGGAAACAGTTTAGAAAGCTTCTGAAGCAATTTTGCCCAGGTTGAAGCTATTTTTGCTCTAGATTGCCTGGACTACTCAGCAAGCACTCTTGGAGCAGAGAAATGTGCTGAGAAAGTGGCAGTGAATCGGGTCATGGTCAAGTCGTGCCTTTTTGCTCACAAGAGGTATCTCACTTATCTTGATGAGCAAAAGAAGAAGAAGAAGAAAGAAGAAGCCCATCCTAAAAGAAAGTCAGAACTGGACGAGGAACTGACTGTTAAGAAAAAGACGAAAGAAAGCCTGAAAAACACATTAGCAGATCTTTTTGGAGATGCAGTTATGCTGGCAAAAGATACGCGGGAAAAGCAGAACTTTACTCAGCAAAAACAAAAGCCTTGTGGAAAAAATCAAAGAAAATGTAATCATAGAGATGTAGAAGGTGAAATTAATTTTTTCGATTTTGTTCACTCATAATATATACTGAATGTTGAGTGTTTTTAGTGTTGAATTATGAGATTTTCCAAAATATTTATGTTATTAAATTGTTTGCATATTTTTAATTGTACAATTTTTGTTGTGATGTTAGTGAGATGTTGTTTGCATATTTCACATTGTGATGTAGTTGATTTTGATTGAAATAAATAAAAAACAAATCAGAATGAAGTGGGTGGATGGGAATAAGGGGAGATGAGGAGGCCATTCAATAAAGCAAAATAACAGTTGAAAATGTATACAGTACATTGGTGTTTTCATACGATATCATTACATTCATGAGCTAAAATCATCGGCCAATAATAAATTTTGAATACATGAGCAATTATTTAGAAATCATGGAAAGTCCTGGTTCCCCCCCCCCAATCAGTGATAGCCATGATGTACAGTATCCTTCCACACAATAAAGAAAGTGGTTGGTAGATAAATAGGTACCCGAGGTGGCCTAGTGGTTAAGACGCTGGGCTGCTGATGGGGCGTGGTTCGGATTCCACGTTCAACTGCAGGTCTAAGGTGGAGTGAAAAGCTTGACCTTCGTCAGAATGAACAATTCGGGCGGAAGCTAACCAAAGGTTACCAAAGGTTATATATATATATATCAGTATGTGTGCGTGCAGATTTTACACGTTCATCCTTGCTGTTTTTGGGTGTGTGCGCGCGCGATATTTGCTGTAGGCGTATGATGCAAAGCCGAAAGAGAATCGGCCCTAATTATCCTCTCTGTTCATATTGACTTTTTGATCCCAGAAATAAGAAACAAGTGAATCACGACACAATTTATCGAATTAATTAGAGTGTTGGCCAAATTAAACGGAGGCCTAAGGCACTAAGTCTAATTGGGAAAACCAAGAACTCGGATTGAAGTATCGCTGCCGTTAAAAGGGGTAAGCGAAAAGCCTATTTCCACCGTAGGCCTAATCAGGCCGTGTAACGGATTTCCATTTTTTCAAAAAGGGGGAAAATTTTGAAATTAAATTTGCTTCGTTCACCGTAATTATACTTTTTGCTCAAATTAAAAAATCATTTTTCTCCATCATTTTGAGGATAATGAATAAGATTTTAAATTTATTTATTTATTACTTCTTTGGCCGAATTAAAGTTTTTGCAAATTAAACATAAAATTATAAAATTTTGAATGTGGTGATCACAAAAAAAAAAAAATTGGTACTGTCCTGTTATCTTCTCACCAAATTTGCTACAGCGCGTATAACAGGATATAATTATTAGGTAAAAATTGTTTAAAATTAATTGAAACCTACAGGAAAATTATTGAATGTCCGGTTAGGTCAACTTTAGTGTACGCCCTTGACGATTGGTTAGGTTAAGTCGTGATATTTTCTTTAGTTTTACCGAAAATATCACGACTTAACCTAACCAATCGTCAAGGGCGTACAGTTGACCTAACCCAAGCATTCAGTAATAATTTTCGCGGAGGTTTCGACTAATTTTAAGCAATAGTTATATCCTGTTATATGCGCTATAGCAAATTTGGTACAGGATAGTACCAAAAAATTTCTTCAAAAGCTTTTTCTTAAAATCTCCATTAAAAAATATGAACAAAAAGCTTTATGAAAATCGTCTCATTTCATCTTTAATTGGTAATATATTTTAAAGGTGCGCAGAAGAATTATCACGAGGGTTTAATTCAATTTTAAGCTAAATTAAGCTAAATGTAAACTACTGCATAAGGCAAAAATAGATTTCCTTGCAAGTATCCTTCAAAATTATGTTTACATTAATTTAGTTATCCGTAGAGAGACATCATCATAATATAATACCATAATTCGCTGCATGTCCGCTGTCTGACTGTCTGTCTGTCTCTTTCTCAGGTCCAAATGGTGGACCGATTTTCATGGGACTTAATGAAAGCACCTTATGGGATGTTTTTAGCAACTTTTTTTTTCAGATCAGGTGTACCAAAAATAATTTATCCCAATTTATCCCCCAAAAAAATTCTATGCTAAAACACGAATCAGTTAAATTTCAAAACTTTGAACTTCTAAAATTTATCTATAAATAAAAAAAACTTTACGCAGTTTTGAGTGGAGTTGTGGAGTAACAAATATCTCTTTCACTCAGTCGCCTCTTATGATTGGCTGACTCGCGTAAAGTGGGTGGAGCTAATGCCTCTCACTCAGTCGCCCGTTAGGGTCGGATCTATCAAGATGAGCAACGTTAAAGATCACGAAGTGATCACAAGCCCTACTCGTAGGGTAGGGAGCCGAAGGCGCGGCTTGTTTTCTTAAAATAAATGAAGTCCGAACACGCTTTTACAGAGTTTCCTACACTTTCGTGGAATGAAGAAAATGAAGTTGGTCAATAAATTTAGAAAAGAACGTAGCCATCAAATTTTTTAGCTACGGATCGGAAGTCATGATAAATAAAACAAAAATGTAACGAGTTGTATTTGAAATTTAACTGCTTCTTGAGCTTCAATTAAAATCTGTGAAGCTGCATTTAAAATTTAAATGATTCGTAAGCTAATTGTAAATGTTAAACTCTAACTCGCTTAAATAATACCCAGCCCGTAGGACGGGTATTTTTGCTAGTGCCAATCTTCTTTCCTATAAAAAGGGAGTCTTGTCTATCCGTCCGTCTGTCCGTCTGCGATTCTGAACATAGAAATAAATGTGCTTTGCTTCGTTTCGACTTATTGAGGGTTCAATTATTCGGTCAATCAAACTATAGAAAAGAACGCGGCAATGAAAATCTTAAGCTTCACATCCGAACCCATTGTATCAAGATTTGTGAAGCTTAAAATTTTCATGGCTCCGTTCTTTTCTATAGTTTTATTGACCGAATAATTGACTCCCCAGTAATTGGGGAGCCTGCAGCCCCTCAATTACTGAGGAGGGCGCCAGCACCGCGGGTCTAGCCAAATACTATGTATTCAATGGTCTATTTTCACTCAATATGATTCCCATTTCATTCTTCGCCCAAATGTGAGAAATCCGCAAGTGAAAATTTCAAAAGAGTCAATTCTCAAAGCGATCCATTCCCATTCCTACTTTAGGATGTCCCACTTTAAGTTACATTTTTTTTTTAAATAATACCCCTCGTGCATGCAATTGCTTTACGGTCTCATTTTATCCTTTCACAAATCAGGAAACTCTTCTCAAATTTGAAATTCTACGTCGAGCATTCCCACTTACCGACTGCGGATAAAAGAGAGATTGGCAATGAGTGGGATGTAATCGTTTATACTATACAGCGCCCGTAGCTCAGCTTACATTATAGCCCAGTGCGCCCCGACTACTGGAATCAATGGCGCTATGCCATTCATGCAGGCAGAAAGGTAGTTTTTGTTTTAAATTCAAAGGACTTTTTGAAAATTATTTTTAAAAATAAGATAATATCTGAAGGGGAAGTTAAAAAAAATGAATGACAAATAAAATTGAGGATGAAAGAATGAATCAAAGGATTGGGAATTCGGCAAAAGAACTTTAATCTTTACCTCTGATGGAATAAATGATCTGAAATAAAGCAGGATAAGCATCTTATTAATACACGGGTTGTATAGGGATTACAGACTTTAGCGCATCTCACATTTACCTAGTGATCGCCTTACGTTCGGGAAATGTTCCAAGTTTCAATTTGTTCAACATTTTACCCGTAGATTGTTTTCCGTTGAGAGTCAAATGTATAAACCTAAAATTAAATTATTAAAAATTTGACATTGAGTGATTTAATTTTTTAGTAGTACTTACGGAAATTTTACTTGGCTATACTATGAATATAGGCAACTCCTTGACTTTAGTTCTCTAGCATGTGGAAATATGGTTGGACTCAAATATGTATGTTCTACTGTAAGTCTTTGTAAGAGGCCTAATTTTAAGAAAAGATTAGTGTGAGCATTTATAATGGTAAATAATATAATCCAACAGACAGAAGCTCGGTGCTCAGTGGCGAAACTACTGAGGGTGCAGGCGGTGCAGTGCACCGGGGCCCACAGCCTTGGGGGCCCAGCATAGATTTGTTTAATATATAAAAATTGTACTTATAAAGCAAATACAAATCTAAAGATTAGCTAATAAGAATAACTATAAAAAAGTAAATATCATTGTTGCCATGTTAAAAATAGAGAGACGCTATTTAAATTGTTGGCCGAAACTGGCTAAATGGTGACCACTTTTGCTGAAATGAAAACCAGAAAAATTGACTTTAAATAAACGGTGAGTAGATATATTGTATCTAAAGTTTTGTAAATATTTATCAACATGCATTGAAACGTGGTTTTTTTTTTAGGGGGGGGGGGGCCCATGTGAATATTTTGCACCAGGGCAAACAACAACCTAGTTTTGCCACTGTCAGTGCTGTTCACATTCATGCATCCTATCACATCGTGGTCTTCTTAGCGAGGTTAATAATATGATTTCAGTACGGCACAGTAAACTCTAAACTAACTCTACGTGACAGCTTTAAGTATCTGCTGGGGAGCCTGGCGCAGTCAGCCATTGCAGAATCGGTGGGATTGCAGCCCGAGGGTTCAGGGGTTAAATCCTCATTTAGTGTCCACATTTATGCATGCATATATATATATATATATATATATATATATATATATATATATATATATATATATATATATATATATATGTGAGGTAAGACAAGAAAGAAGTTATGATTTATTATATGAGGCGTCGCGAGTACGAAGGCGAACTCGCCAAACCAGTTTTGAGATAGACGTGTTAAACTTTGTAACTATTATGTACGAGGGGCACATAGCGCAAATACACGCATTGTTAATAACTACATTTTGAGCGTACGAGGGGATATTTGGCTATACCAAGTTGTCTGTGGATGGTAGGAGGGTTGAACTATTCATTCGTGGAACAATCGCAAAATCGCTAATGTGGCGAGTTCGTCCCTCGTACTCGCGACGCCTCATATGCTCTTCCAGAGAAGAATGTTGAAGAATGCGTGTGATGTAAAAGCTGTAAGAGGTTTGAGTGGTAGGCTGTCAGGTCATACGAGTGTTTTGTTTTAGAATGAAAGAAGAGTACTGGGGAGAGAAGGTGTTTGAAGATAGAAAAGCTGAAAGAGAAAGAGCTACGGAGATAATGTGAGAGAAAACTGGAGAGGAAGTTAAATGGGTTAAATAATGAAAGTTGTGGTTTGAAAGAAAAGTGGAAATGCTTTATGGGATGTACAGGATGTAAAGAAAGAGAGTCGAAAGGGCGGAGGAAGAGGAACAGCATGAGGGTGATAATATAACCAGTTTGGAACGTGATAAAGGGACTCATGGATAAAAGTAATTCAAAACATGATAGAATCGGAAGTATGGAAGAGAAGGATCGAGGCATACAGGGTTCTGATGAGAAAGGTGAATAGGGTAGTAGAGAGTAAGTAGTAAGGAGAGAGTGGAGAGAGACAGTGGAAGAAGAATGAATGAACCATTTGGTGATAAGAGGAAGTTAACTTGGAGGAAGTCAGAAAATGGATATTTGATCTAAGGCTGAAAGATAATCAAGAAAGTGTTGATAGTTGAAGTAGATGTTAGAAAAAGGTGAGGTTAATATTTTTTGTGAGTTGTTAGGAGCAAATAGGGAGAGAGTGGCTGAAACTATAGCTGATGCATGGAATGGTAGGAGTGAGAAGCGATGATCTAAATTATGAGATAGGAGAAAATTTCAGAAGGGAGGAAAGTGTTAAGGAAGTTGAAAATTGGAAAGATGCAAAAGCAGATGAGAGTGAAATATGGTGGAAAGTAGTTATAAAGTAAATGACAGAGATACGTGAAATGGACACCCCCTCCACAAATCCTTCTCTTTCACCATTTTTATTATCTCCCACTCCATACCTCGTCGTTGTTGTTGTTGTTGTTGGTTAGCCGATCAGCTCACCCTGATCGAGCAAGCCGGCGGCACGCAGGTAACCGATCGCCCTCTCCGGAGTGGACCAGACGTTCAGTGCACTAGTGATGTTGTGTTGTGTTCTATGTTGTGCTAGAGTGGTACAGTCTGTCATAACGTGTTCAATTGTTTGTGGTATGTCCTGGCACAGGTGGCAGGTGTCGTGCTAAGTTAACTCGATCCGATCTGCTCAGGCTGGTCTCTGACCTGTCATGGGTGGCGGCTTCGCACCTAGGACGCATTCGGACCGAGTCGCGTCAGTGCTTTGTGGGTTAGGTGTGTGTGTATGTGTTTTCTGAACTGTGTGATGTCTGTGGGGCGTGGTATGGAATGGAGTATTTGGTTATCTCTCTCTGGTGTTACCTTAATGGTGCGAGGTGTCGGTGCATGATTGTACAATGTACATGTAGTGGAAAGGGTGTTTGTGGTTTGCGAAAGATAATGATGTGACTTTGATGTGTTGTATGTGACCCCAAGTATTTTGGTCTTGTGAGTGTGTGGAATGTTGGTGTTGTTTAGTGTAAGCTGTGGAGTTATCTGGTGTTCTTTTGTGTTGCTTGTTAGCAAGGTGATGGTTGATTTTGTGGGCGCTACTTTGAGTCTGTTGTGTGTGAGCCAGTCTTGTATACTGTTTACGTATGTTTGTAGGTTATTTGTAGCGGTGTCGATGTTGTTGTGGGTGGATGTTAGAGTGATGTCATCTGGATATGATGATAAGGTAAGCTTGTTATCTATGGGTGTTGGAATGTCATGCATGTTGTGGTGCCGCGTTTGTTAGCGGACTAGAGATAAAGTAAAGGCCAATTTGAGGCTTTATTCAACATAAACATAGCATAGATCTGAAACACAGAAAACAATAATTAGTAAAGACTTATTACACAGAAAACAATAACTAGTAAAGACTCATTACATTCCTCTCTTCTTGTATAATACGTGATACATTGCACGGTAAGAAACAAAACGACAAGTTCAAGATATTTTGGTAGAAAGAAGAGTCTACAAGTTTAGGCGTTGAGCTGGGTATCTGATTCGAGTGCTTCTTCTCAGAGGGGGACTCGTCTCGGAGGTTACTGACACAGGTGGGCCTCTCTCGACTTCGACTGGAGTCGCTTCGACGGGAGCTGTTGGGACCGTGTGTCGGCGGATCTCAGCGGGTTCTGAGTCGTCCGTTAGCGGGGTGGAATTGATTGGCGGACTGGGTACGGGGGGTTCATAGTGATTCGTGTCATCCGTATTGCTACGTCCCGCCGGTGCCAGGTCCCTGATGGATACGGTATCTTCTCTCCCATTCGGATGCCGTATAAACGCGTAGTTGGGGTTTGCCTCAATTAACTCAACTTCCTCGACGAGGGGGTCGTTCTTGGATCGGCGAATGAATTGGCGAAGGAGTACAGTTCCCGGAGAAGACAGCCACGTCGGTAGTGCAGAACCGGTAGAAGTACGCCGCGGGTGCGTGAATAGACGCTCGTGAGGAGTTTCGTTCGTGGCCGTACACAGCAGCGATCTAATCGAGTGCAGCGCGTCTGGTAGGACGGACTCCCATTGCATCGGCAACCCGCGATCTTCTATGGCTCGTTTGATGGTGTTCATGATGATTCCATTGTAACGTTCGCATTGCCCGTTTCCTTGGGGGTGATACGGCGTTGTGCGACTAGTCGCGATACCATGTTTAGTTAGGAACAGTTTTAGTTCCGAAGACATAACGATGTCCCTCGATCTGTGTGGATGTAAGAGGGAGTTCTGAAGGTAGAAAATAACTCGGTGAGACGGGCGATAACGGTTGACGTGTTCGTATCACGGCACGGGAAGGCAAAAGGAAAGCGTGAATACTCGTCGATTACTGTTAGGATGTAAGGTCGCGAAGTTGCGCTCGGAAGCGGGCCTTTAAAGTCGATGTTAACTCGGTCAAACGGGGACATGGCCGTATTAAGTGACTAACTTCTGGTTTATAGTACTGTGGCTTACATTTAGCGCATGTTTGGCATTCCGACGTAACTCGTTTGACGTCATCCACTGAGAATGGTAGGTTCCTACCTCTCACAAAATGAGTCATTCGGCGGACTCCTGGGTGTATCAGATTAACATGCAGCTGGGCGAGGGATATTCTTGGAGTAGCAGCGCAAAAGGATCGCGACAATGCCTCTGCGGCTCGGTTCTCGGGGCCGGTCTGTATTTTATTGTGAATGAGTAGCCGGCTAGTTCTACACGCCAACGGAGAATCTTATCGTTCTTAATACGACCAGTAGCTTTTCCATCGAACATGAAAGATACGCTCCGCTGGTCGGTGACGACAGTAAAGTGTCGATAAGCTAAGAAGTGCTTCCACTTGCGAATGGATTCGATTACAGCGTATGCCTCCTTTTCAACGATGTGATGGCGACGTTTCTGTGTTATTCAGAGCGCGAGAAAAGAACGCCACCGGGCGGCCGTTCTGGGTGAGGGTGGCTCCGATTGCTGAAGAGGAAGCGTCCGTCTCCACAGTGAACGGCAGTTCTTCATCGATTGAACGGACGACAGCTTTCGAGATATCATCTTTGAGTGTTTGGATCGTTGATACTTCCTCGCGAGTTAATGGGAATGATGAAACGTTGAGCAGAGGTTTGATCTTGAGGGAATAGTTCTGAATCCATTTAGCATAGTATGCGAATAGTCCGATTACGCGTTGTAGAGACGACTTGTTGCGAGGAGTTTGAAGTTCTTGTAGTGGCCGGAGGCGTTCGGGATCGGGCCGCAATACGCCATGAGAGATAGAATATCCGAGCAGGTGCACTGATGTCATCGAAAGCTTGCATTTTTCCTTGTTTAGACTCAGATTTACTCGTTTAGCGGCTTCCCAGAAATGTCGAAGGTTCTCATCGTGCTCTTCCCAAGTGGTTCCGCAGATGGTGAGATCGTCGAGGTAGGCGTATGTTGATGATAAGTTGTTCGAGGATATGAATTCGTTCATGACGCGCTGGAAGGCCGCGGCTCCGTTAGTTACTCCCATAGGGATCCTTCTGAATTGGTATAGATTTCCGTCAGCCTCGAATGCTGTGAAAGGTCGTTCAGACGGATCGACTTCTACCTGGTAGTATGCGCTTGACAGATCAATTACGCTGTAGTATTTGTGTTATGAGACTTTGTTGGCTATATCATCGATTCGCGGAAGAGGATATGCATCTAGCATGGTAAATCAGTTGACGGTTTGAGAGAAATCGATTACCATGCGTTTTTTTTTTTTTCGGTAGATGTGATGACTACTTGAGCACGCCAGGTGAGTTACTGGGTTCAATTATCTCATCCCTGAGTAGCTTTTCGATTTCTTTCCCAATGAAAATTTTGTCCTCAGAGCAAAATCGTCTGGACTTCGTGGCGATGGGACGACAATCGGCAGTTAAGTTGCCGAATAGTGGTGGGGCTGAAATTCTTGATCGAGTAAGGCCGCATATATGGAGTGCTGGCTCCGGACCTCCGAAATTGATGTTCAATTCCTTGTGTCTGATTAAGAATGGGGTACCGAGTATTATGTCAGCGCACAGATCCGACAAGACGGATAGTTCGAGCTTTTCGTAGTCGCGGTCTCCCATCGTAACCTTCACTGTACATCGACCTGAGATGGCTGCGGATAGATTAGGCGAAGCCATTGATACGACGCCCGAGTGCGGAAGAATGGGCAGCTCTAAGTGTTTGGCTAGATCCTCACGAATGAAGTTGTCCGAGCTGCCAGTATCCAACAAGGCGAGACACGAACGGCCGTTGACGAGGATATCGACTGTTGAGTTGGTAGGCATGGAGGAGCTACACGATAGAGTGGTACTAATGGTCGCTAATGCTGCGGCTGAATGAGACGCTGTGGTTTTATCCTGTTTTTGACGTGCCGAGGAAGTACTTGAGCGGCAGACTTTGGCCCAGTGGCCGGTCTTTTCACATTTCGCACAGATAGAATCCTTTGCTGGACACCTGCTTCGTGGGTGGCGTCGAGACCCGCAGAAGAAGCACAGAGCGGCTTTGTTGTCGAAATTCGTAGCGGCTGAAGAGTTTGGGAGATCGTCTCCTTGGACGCAGGCAGGCCGGGCAGAGTCAGTAGTCGGCGACGGTTCGTGGCGAGAGCCAGTGGCTGCAACAGCACCGTAATGAGTGAGGTACGATTCTGAGTTTTTCTGGGCCTGATCTAATGTTCGAGCCTGGACGATAGCCTTTTCCAGTGAGAGTGTGTCATTTTCGAGTAAGCGGGTACGGATGGCGCTATCTCTAATTCCTCGGATGAAAGCGTCTCTCACAGATGAACTCCTGTTTTCGTCGGCGGAAACCGATTTGAAGTTGCAGTCATTGGCTAGTTGTTGAAGAATTTGCAAGTACTCATCGAGGGTTTCCTCGGGCTTTTGGTGACGGGTGGACAACAGGTGGCGAGCGCATACCTCGTTTGGCTTCTTGACGTAGGTGGCCTCTAAGGCTGCCATGGCATCCTCATAAGTAGAGCAGTCTTGAATGATATCAGCGACATCGGGGCCGATATGTATGAATAGAACCTCCAATTTATTGGGGTTGTGTTCGGCGATAGTACTCAAGAAATATTTGAATCCGCGCGACCATAATTTCCATAGTTTCCCAGCTTGGGGAGAATTCGGAGAAGTAATAAATTTATCCGGGCGAATCACCTTCTCCATGATATAGTAAGATTACTGGATGAATATTTGCTTGCTGTATCTGAAAGGCCGACTGAATGGCTGATTGAAATGTTGAATAAATTGTGGTGCCGCGTTTGTTAGCGGGCTAAAGATAAAGTAAAGGCCAATTTGAGGCTTTATTCAACATAAACATAGCATAGATCTGAAACACAGAAAACAATAATTAGTAAAGACTTGTTACACAGAAAACAATAATTAGTAAAGACTCATTACACATGTATAAGTTGAACAGTGTTGGTGAAAGAACAGAGCCTCGAGGGACTCCGTTCTGAAAAAGCTTGTTTTTGGATGACTTGCCATTAAATGTTACACGTGAGTATTTTCCTGAAAGATAGTTGCTCAGCCACTTTTTGGTGTTATTGTGCATGTTTGTGTTGAGTATTTTGTTTATGAGAGGGAAGCGTGGGATAGCATCAAATGCTTTACTAATATCTATTGTTGTTAATAGTGTACGTTGAGCTGGTCGTCTGGAGTTGATGCCATCCATGATGTGCTGCGTGAGGTTAGTGAGTAATGTCGTGGTTGAGTGGTGAGGTCTGAATCCATGTTGAGTAGGCGATAGTGGTATGTGTGGGTTGGTGATTTGTAAGATTAGTCTTTCTGTTACTTTGAAAGGTGTGCATAGTAAAGTAATGGGTCTATAGGAAGCTGGTTCTGTTGGATTTTTGTTTGGTTTGAGTAGTCTAATAATTTTACCTTGTTTCCATATGTCAGGAATAATACAGTGTTGGTATGAATATGTGTTGATGTTTGTGAGAGCTAGTATTCCCTGTGGGCCAAAGTGCTTAAGGTGTGTGTTAGATATGTTGTCTGGTCCAGTAGCCTTCGAATTCTTAATGTTTTTGATGATCTTGGTGGTCTGGTCTGTATTGAAGGGTGTAATGGTCGTGTCGAGTCTGTAGGTTTTCTTTTGTCTGGCTGTTTGTCTGCATGTTTCTGGTTGTTGTCTCTGTTTAAGTGACTTATCTTTGCGTAGTGATTAACTAGAATGTTAGCTTGTTGTGTATATGTTGGGATATTATTTTGGCTGCGACAGATAGCCGCGTGTGAGGTGTGAATGCCGCTGTTAGAGTGGGTAATGCTGTTTATAGTCTTGTATAGCCTGGATGTATCTGTGGAGTTGTTTCGTGTTGTTATGAATTCCCTGAATGTTTCTGTTGTTTTTCTTTGAGTTTGTTGTTTATTTCTGTGTGAGCTGTTGTATCTGCTGTTTTATGGCTTCTGTGTGTGGTGTTTGTGTGTTATATTTGAGGTTGTTACGTTGCCTTATGAGGTGGGCTATTTCTCTAGTGTAATTTGGGTTGTATTTCCTAATGTTGCCCTTGGGTATGTATTTGTTTGCATTATTGATGATCTGATTAAATGTCTTGAGTGTTGTATTGATGTTTATGATGGGTGTGCTGTTTAATGTGGTGAATTGTTCCTCAGTCTGTATTTTGAACTGTTCCCAATCAGCTTTCTTGTAATTTCTGTAAGTGTGCCTAAGGCTGTTGGGGCAGAGTGTAGAATGTGTTGTAATGATAATGGGCAGGTGGTCTGATGACAGTTGTTTTTCTGTGCTCCATTGTGTATGTGTTGCTAGTGAGGGGAACAGAACGTTATGTCTGGGGAGGAGTTTGAGTATCCTGTTCTCGGGCACAAACCCACTGTCGACGGCGCTTAACATTCTGGTACAGTATCCATTTTTCATCACCAGTCACTAAACGGTGCAAAAACGGATCTTGGAGTTCACGGGAATGAAGAGCTTGCTAATGTTTACCCGCACCCTCAGATTGTCGACCGACAATTCATGTGGCACCCATTTTCCTAACTTAGGCACTTTCCCGAGTTGTTGCAAATGTCGATGGATGGTGGACGGGGATGAATTGAGTTTCTGGGCCAATTCTTCGACAGTTGTTGAACAGTCTTCTTCAAGTGCGGCTAACAGCAGGTCATCATCAAACCAAGCAGGGCGTCCAGAGCGTGCTGCATCTGTCAAACAGCAGTCACCATTCCTAAACTTTTGAAACCATCTTTGACATTTCCTCACATGCAGAATATCGTTGCCATAAACGTCCTGGATGTTTCGCGTTGCTTCAGTAGCACTATTCCCTTCTTTGAACTCGTAAAACATTATATGCCTGATATGCTCTTCTGATACCGCCATGTTTATGAGGGGTTCACATAAAGCAAAACACACGTCTTCACTGGTCAAAGTCTGTAAAGTATGTAGCGAAACACGATAGATCTCTTAGATATAATCTTCGGAAAATTTATGCTTAAACCGAGTAGGACTAGTTTAAACTTAATCTATCATAAAAAACGACATTACTTATGGGATGACCTGATAGCGGTAATTTTCCGCCTCCCCACTAGTTTAAACTTGCTAGGAAAGTACTCCTAATAAGTGGGATAACTTTGGTTTTGTTAGATAAGGGTAAAAGTTAAGTTAGGTTAAGTAAGATTACGTTAGGTTAGGTTAGGCTAAGTTAGGATTGGTTGGTTTGGTTTAATTATGTAAAGTAAGGAAAAGTTAGGTTTAGATTATGGACCCCACTAAATGGTGTGTGACAAGTACCCCTCTAATAGAGTAAACCAAATGTGTGTGTGTGTGTGTGTGTGTGTGTGTGTGTGAGATTTAGAATCCAATTACTCCCAACTATTAATATATTAAGTGAAATAAATTATTATTATAATAATAAAATTATTTCAATTAAAAATCATTTGTATTTATTTGTGTAAATAAACTATTATCCATTAACAGTTTTATATTTTATGAAGGACAACCAAAATGGTTCAACTACTACCAATCCTGCAAATTTGGTTGTCCTGCATACAACCATTTCAAATAGCTTAAATTCGCATACTGCAGAAGTATAGTTGAGGCGACCATATTTATTTCAGTAAAAATCAGTACAGACAACAACATCAGTTTTGAATTACTACTCGTTAATTACTACACCCTGACGACACCCTGCCCAGGCAAACTCTTTCGTCTTTGTTTTTCATCTGGTACTTTTCCTTCCTGCTGGAAGTTCGCTTTCATTCAGCCTGTTCGAAAGAGGGGTGACCGCTCTCAACCCTCCAACTATCGTCCAATTACTTTGATTTCTTGCCTTTCCAAAGGTTTTGAATCTATCCTTGATAGGAAGATTCTTAAACACCTCTCTTCTCACAATCTTCTTTCAGATCGTCAGTATGGATTCCGCAAGGGACGCTCGACTGGCGATATTCTTGCATATCTCTTTGACTCTTGGTCATCCTCTTTTGGGATTTTGGTGAAACTTTTGCTATTGCGCTAGACATATCGAAAGCTTTTGATAGATTCTGGTACAAATCTTTAATTTCGAAACTGCTCTCCTTTGGTTTCTATCCTTCTTTCTGTGCCTTTATCTCTAATTTCCTTTCTGGCCGATCTATAGCTGTGGTTGTAGATGGCCACTGTTCTCCTAAAGCTATTAATAGTGGTGTTCCTGACGCTTCTGTCCTGTCACTCACTCTTTTCCTTTTATTTATTAATTATCTTTTAATTCGCACTTCCTGTTCTATTCACTCCTATGCCGATGATTCCACTCTTCACTTCACCCGCTTCCCAAAGCGTCTCTCTCAAGAGTCACTGCATGATTCGCGTAGGACGGCTCTGGAGCACCTGACCTCTGATCTTTCTGTTATCTCTTATTGGGCAAAGAAAACCTTGTAGATTTCAATGCCTCAAAAACTCAGTCCCTCAATCTGTCTACTCGTCCCAATCTTCCACACAACTATCCTCTTATCTTCTTCAACAACACACAACTCAATCCTTCCTCTTCTCGAAACATTCTTGGCGTTTCCTTTTCCCATGATCTTTCCTGGAAAGATCACATATGCTCTCTCTTCAGAACAGCTTCTAAGTGGTTAGGTGTGCTGTACCGCCTCCGCAGTTTCTTCACTCCAACTCATTTGTTGTCTCTGTACAGGGGTCTTGTCCACCCCTGTATGGAGTATGCTTCTCATGGCTCAGCCCACACAGCCGTACTCGACCGGGTGGAATCAAAGGCTTTTCGTCTCATCAATTCCCCACCTCTTACTGACTGTCTTCAATCTCTCTCTTCGCTGCAATGTTGTCTCACTCTCTCTTTACTGTCGCTATTATAACGGCCACGGCTCTTCTGAACTCTCTAACTGCATACCTCCTCCTTCAAGGAGAGCACGCAGCACTAGACTTTTTACATATTCTCATTTCTTTTCTGTCGAACTCTCTAACGCAAGGGTTAATCGGTATTTTCAATCTTTACCCCTGTCTATGACCTCCAATCTTTCAAATGCAGTGTCTAAGTGCTGCTGCTCGTGCTGGTGAGGCTGCTCCAGCAGAGGCGGCGGAGGAAATTATATATCCCTCGTTTCTCTCCGTCTCGCCTCGTCTCTACTCTCTCGTCTCGAGCGTCCTCGGGTAGGCCAAATCGGCCATAAATCAGTTTCTCACCCGGAGATAAGCATCTCGAAAACCGTGGGCCTTGATTTTGGCTCGTTTCTTCTTCTATGGAGAGGGGGGGGGGGGCGCTTTTGCGGGCATTCGCCATTGACCCCCTCCTTCCTGCATAAAAAAAAATGGTAAATGGAATATATGTAACGGTTTGTAACCCAATTTCAAGCTTCGACCCTCACATTTTTTGACGGATTTACGCCACTGACAATAGACTTCAAAAACATAAAAGAATCACAAAACCTTTTATTTAGCTCATCACATTCACGACACATTTTACTAATGCCATTTTACAGAATCACATTAACACTTAAGTAATAAAAATTGAAGACGAGCAAAACCTACCTCTCACTTCCAGGCTTTCAATCACAGTATCACCCACTTTAAACTTTATATAAACAAAAACAATGCGCGCAACCGCCACCTATCGGCATTAAAACACAGCTTTCATTTTCTGTGATTGTATGGAGTTATTATCGCTAACTTTAGAAAAACGAAATCGTTGGTCTGACAGTAGAAATCACTACAAACCAAAAAATCAGTCAGTACATTGCAACAAACAGTCAGTGTGAAAATGGCGTCCGCACAGCAGAAGGCGTTTTGTGTGTTGCAGTTTTCGAGCTGTAAATCGGTAGTCACAGTGCAGCGTGAGTTTCGTCGACGTTACAGAACAGATCCACCGGATGCTCTGAGCATCCGGTGGATCTGTTCTGTAACGTCGACGAAACTCACGCTGCACTGTGACTACCGATTTACAGCTCGAAAACTGCAACACAAAACGCCTTCTGCTGTGCGGACGCCATTTTTACACTGACTGTTTGTTGCTAGGCTAGGCCACGGCGTGACTTTGGAGCCCTCTCGCGGTGATCTTGTAAAACTCGGAGATTTCCTCTTTCATGTGGTGTATGCCCAGTTGATGCACGGTTGATAGGTACGGAAGTATTCTCAGTTGAAATCGGATGAATCATTTTGAATAGCCCTGTGTATATATATATATATATATATTAGTGATGGGCCGGATATCCGCATAATTTTTAACATCCGCATCCGCACTTCTGACTGCGGATGTTATGCGGATATTACCTCTAATAAATTATGCAATTTACAGTTAAATTACCGTAGCTTATAAGGCCCAGTCATGCACATTTCATGTAAAGTATTAATACTATAAACACCCAGGAATGTCTGTCAGTCTGTCACGCTCGAAAAGAGAAGATTCTTGATATATATGGGCGATATTTGTATTTTAATGCATTAGAAAAAGGCGTAATGAATTCTACTTTTAATTATAATTTTAAAAAGTGTAAAAAATATTTGCTTTTGCGTTCAGCTTTGAGCCGAAATTTAATCTGCGGCTAAGTTCAAAAAATTTACCAAATGAGTTCTTTTTATGCACTTTCATACTGGTG
Source organism: Bathynomus jamesi (assembly GCA_023014485.1). Taxonomy (NCBI): domain Eukaryota; kingdom Metazoa; phylum Arthropoda; class Malacostraca; order Isopoda; family Cirolanidae; genus Bathynomus; species Bathynomus jamesi. The sequence continues at coordinate 256,427 of JAJOZX010002589.1, forward strand.
CTGCAACCATTACAGAATAAACATTGTATCAAGATTTGTGAAGCTTAAGATTTTTATGGCTGCATTCTTTTCTATAGTTTTATTGACTGAATAATTGACTCCCCGGTAACTGGGGGGGACTGCGGCTGCCCAATTACTGAGGCCAAAGGCCCGAGCACCACGGGCGTAGCTAAATGGGCCCGTAGGGCCCACTTTAGCTAGTTAATTATTAATGAACAAATAAATATATAAACCTGAAAATATAAATAGCTGGTAAATGGTAATACAGAAAATTGAATGAAACTTGTTTCATTGAATTTTCTGTGGCTGAAACTCTTGAGAAAGTTATTATTTTTATCATGATGAAAACATTAATATTAATTTTAATTCTTATACATTGCCTGCCATAATACTAATATCACGAAATTTGAAAAATTATGTCATATATTCATAATTCTATATTATATTGATAGATTAACTAAATATCCGCACCCGCATTCGCGGATATTGAAATTAAAGATCCGCATCCGCATCCGCAGATGTTGAAAAACTGACATCCGGTCCACCACTAATATATATATATATATATATATATATATATATACGAGAGTGGGCTGAAAAGCAATGCCTCCACTCAAATAAATTTTAAAAGGGTTGAAGGATTTCATCGAACCAAAAGCAGATATGTACCTTAGAGTTTATTCTTTAAAACGATACATTTACTTTTCTATAAAATCACGATACATTTACGCCAACGACAAATGAGTTTTTGAAATCGATCCCGGTAAAACTCGGAGCTTTGACTATGAAACCAAGATTTTACAGCGGCCTTAACTTCTTCGTCAGACTCGTAGCGATTTCCAAGGAGATGTTCTTTAAGTTTAGGAAAGAAGTGAAAATCGCATGGTGCTAAATCGGGGCTATATGGTGGATGCGGCAACACGGTGAATTGCGGATCCTCAATTGCTTCTCGCGGTTGAACACTGGTGTGAAGCCGTGCGTTGTCATGGTGAACAATGACTGCGTTTTTGTGGGTGCGAGCCCTCCTGATCTGTTTTTTCAACTTCAGAGTTTCAATATAAAGTTCGAAGTTGATTGCTGTCCCTCTTTCCGCAACGTCTTCAAGAACAACACCATTGATATACCAAAAAACAGTCAACATCACTTTTCCAGCCGATTTTTAAACTTTGAATTTTTTTGGTTGCGGTGAATTTTTGTGCCGATATTCCATGGATTGCCGTTTATTTTCAGGGTCATAATGGTGGACCCACGTCTCGTCTCCTGTCACAATGATGTGCAGAAATTGATATCCTTCATTTTCGAAGCGCTGCAGATTTTCTTGGCAAATGCGTAGTCTCTCAGTTTTCATCTCGGCAGTGAGCATGCGAGGTACCCATCTGGCGCAGACCTTTCGGTAACCGAGAATACTAATAATGTGTCTCACTCGCTCTTTGGAGATATCGAGCATTGTAGCAATTTCATTTTGTTTAATGCGACTATTTCCACGAATCAGTTCGTCAACGTAGTTCCGATGAGACTCGTCGGTTGCCGTTACAGGCCTTCCACTTCGCGGTTTGTCTCGCAAATCTTCTTGCCCTGTTTCTCCTTTACACTGCCTCGCCCAACGTCGAACGGTATTCACATCAACACACTGTTTGCCGTACACAGCTCGCATTCGCCGATGAATGTCTATGGGAGCAACACTTTCCGCGATCGAAAATTCAATTACGGCACGTTGCTTGAAGCGAACGTCTTTACTCCTTTACATTGTAATCGATACTGAACCAACGTGTGGAATGAGTGTAGGCTATATTAGGCTATAACACAAAACCGGTTTTATCTGGTTATCTCAACACAATCTGGAATGGGGTGGGGATATGAAGTTACAACACAAAACCGGTTTTATCTGGCTACCTCTACACAATCCAGAATTATTCAAGTGGAGGCATTACTTTTCAGCCCACCCTCGTATATATATATATGCAGAGGCGTACTTAGCATTTTGCCGCCCCTAGGCAGGGATTAAAGTGCCTCATAGTTGTGCCATTTGATATCGCTAGTTTGCTATTAGAGGTTGCTGTTCTTTTTTATTTTGAAACTTATTTGTGAATCCATTTAATTTGTTGGTGCTTATAACATATTTGTTTTCTATTTTTGTTTTCTTTGCCCTATTTAGGTTGAAATATGACAAAATTTGCCGCCCTAGGCAGGTGCCTACTCTGCTTATACGTAAATCCGCCTATATATATATATATATATATATATATATATATATATATATTCATGCGCCTTGGTGGTGGGTGGTGTAGTGGTTGGTGTCGCTGACTACTAATTCATCGGGCCCGGGTTCGAGACCCGGTGACTGCAGCCGGCGAGCAGCAAAACCCAGCTGTTCATCCTTCCACACAATAAAGAAAATGGTTGGTAGATAAATGGGTACCGTGGGTGGCCTAGACGCTGGGCTGCTGGTGGGGCGTGGTTCGGATTTCACGTTAAACTGTAGGTCTAAGGTGGAGTGAAAAACTTGACCTTCGTCAGAATGAACAATTCGGGCCGAAGCTAACCAAAGGTACCAAAGGTATATATATAGATATATAGGGTGTAACAAAAGTCCGTTACTATAGGAGATTATAGAATAAGTGTTAAAAATTGCATGCCATTCAGGTGTTGACACACGTTAATTCGCTCACATAAGCTCCATTGTACGCTACGTAGGACATCGTTACTGATGTGTAACATTCTTGTTGTATGTTGTCTTTTAACTTGTTGAATAGTTCGTGGATTTGTTTGTTGTACAACAGACTTTAAATGTTCCTAGAAGAAGCTACACGTAATGAAACTAATTTTACTTTCTCTTGTACGTTATAATCACACGTACGAGTATTATTCATCACTTATAAATCTGAAACCAAAAAAGAGAAACCATTAATTTTCTATAATAACGAATATCCGCTATACTATGTATATAGTGCGTAACTCACGTTCATATTAGCCATTGCGTTATTCTACCCGCAACAAAAAAAAGGTCCCTAAACAAGACGTCAATTTGAACATTTGTTTTAGTTCTAATATATTACTGTCGTAAATTTAATTTAAAATAAACTTTCCTACGAGACCGGACTTATGGGACACCCTGTATATATAACGTTGATGCATCTGGAGTGCATAAATAAAGAGGAAATGGAATTAAGTAGGAACCCCCCCACCAAAAAAAAAGAGAGTGAGAGACGAAGATTTCCATTAGAAAACGGCTAATCCTGTGATCAAAAGTTTTAGGCCTAAAGACCGAAAATTTAAAATCCGAAATAGATTTTTTATTCGAGTTCAAAAGTTATGAAAGTTAAGAGAAAGTATAAAATTTTACCGATTTAAATATTGTAATAATCATATAGGAGAGGAATTAGTTGTTTGGCGCACACACACACACACACACACATATATATATTATATATATATACAGGGTTATAATTTGTAAAACATTTACGCAATACATTTTCACACCAGATTTGGAAGAAGGGTTTAAATTGTATAACTGAATATCACTGGTTTTTCATCGTCGATCTGTTAATAAAATGAAGTGAATATAGAGAACGAGTTACGACGACATTTAGATATGCGCTGTTCGTGAGCTTGAAAGAACTCGCATAAAGATATTATATTGTTTTTAATGGCGCTTTCCGGACTTTTAAGCCGTATAAACACCCATTACAATAAGCTTTGCACCTTCCTAATCTTAGCTACGAGCTTAAATCTCTTTAAATGGTTTATTATCTCGCGTAAGTTTTAAAAGAAAAATCTTCTATTTTTTTTTAATCTTTTTTTGGAACGCATCAAAACTCCTTTTTATCCCTCAAATACGAAAAGAAAACCTCGTCAGGTAATTTTACGTGTTTGGAACCTTTCGTCGGAGGTTTATCCATCTCGTCGTCGATGCAGTGTTAGTATTTCCATAGGGCGTTTCCAGAGAGAACGGAAGCCACTTAGGTATTAAGCCATATCTTGCGGAGGCATTCGAGCGAAGCGAGCCGGCGCGACTCGTGCATAATGAAAGAGGAGTTTAAGAGCGCCGAGGAGCGCGAAATCTTCTTGGTGCGTTCTTATGATTTGTGTCATCGGCTTGGGAAGACTTAGAAAAAATCAGTTTGGAAAAAGATGAAAATAAATACACGAACGCGCGTCGGTGTTGAGGAAGAGCGGTTTGAAGGCGGTTTGGCCTTTCCCCTCGAGGAGAGACGTTGGAATGGAAGTAAGAATTCTTAGTAAGGATTGATCCATTTAGATGCAAAAGCAAGCATGAAATCAGCATTTACAAAATCACAATTTTTTTTTTTTTTTTTTTTTTTTTTTTTTTAATAACAGTGATAATTTTACTGTTGCGCATGTATTCAAACTTGTTTCCTTTGAGAGTACTCGCACTGTAAACTTTACACACATTTCATTGTTTATTTCTTAAGACAACGATACCAAAATTTCAATGAAATTGGAACAGGATAAATGTTGCTGAATGCTTAGTAAAAAAACTAAATAAAAGCGGGCACGATTAAAGACAAGACTCTTGGAATGGTGTAACAGGTAACAGGTGAAAAATTAGCCTGTGGTAGGGGAAATACAGTATTAGGGTGTCATTTTTAGGGAGCAAAGTGAAATCTTTAGATTTTCAAAGACTACTAGTGACCAAATGATGCATTTTTATGTGCTAAATCGAAATCTGGCTTTAAAATCCAGATTTGACCACTCCTAGCTACTTATATTTGAAGTTGAAGTTTATGAAAAATCAGCAATTTTTGCAAGTATTTTTTTATTGTATATAACTATATTTTACATACATTACATACAATTAAAGACATTTTAATTGTATTTCAATATTAAAACTTAGAAATATAGATAGGTTTCTTGAACTTTGCCAAGGATGCCATGTCTGCCTTGCTCTTGTTCCTGGACATGAGCTCCCTACTGGCCACCTGGCCACTGATGTACGCCTCCCTCCTCTCTTGTGAGTAAACATGTTGTGCTGCTTCAGTTGTCATCCTTACACACCTCTCTACTGACTGTGTGTGTGAGGGCCATGCAGGAACTTCCATTGGTCTATCCAGAAACTCCTTGATTGCAGCAGTGGTGAGGGAGCAGGTCAGAGGAGGCTCAGTCACGCCAGAGTTCCAGTCAATAAGCTCCGAGAGTTTGGTGGCATCTGGGTTGATGTCAGGAGTCTTCGTGAGTCTGACACTGCAGTCTCCTACCTGTGTGTCCTCATCTCCTTCACCTCTGATTTCCAGTATCCTCTTCACTGCCTCCCTCCTCTCCTCCTCCACCTCACTGCACAGCATGGCCTGGAGCACAGCCTCAGAGTGTGCATACCAGGCTGATCTCTTCACTGTAGGCACCACTTTTCCTATCACCTCCTTCTTCTGACTTCTGAGCAGCTCCAGCTGGTACAGTACATGGTTGGGACCCTCCACCCAGCTGTGATTTAACTTGATGTTGAACCAGTTTGGCATATAGACTCCCACTATGAATTCCACAATTATCCTCAGATTCTTCAGGTTCCTACCCTTCAGCCCATGTTTGGAAATCCACAATCTGCAGAACCTTAGAGCCGTGGTGAGCCACCTACTGTGTCAGACTGGCCCAATCTCCAGGAGAGCTAGACTCTGAGGTACCTCTTCCGATCTGATGGCAGTGATGATTCTGTAGTCATATGATTGGTCTGTGCTGAGGTCCTTGACTACCTCCTGACTGAGATGGGGTAGAGGAGGACCAACAGTGATCCTCGTGAAGTTTGGGTTGATCTCCAGCTCAGTGGCAGTGTCTAACATCTTCCCTAGGGGCCCAGACCACTTGTTGTTGCTCAATGTCTTGCCATCCAGTGCAGTCACCAGGTGTCTGAGACTCAGCTCCCCAGTGTGCAAGTCAAAGACAATCCACACCAACTTTTTGCGAAGCTTGGCCCCCACATAATGCATTACTCCTCCCTCCCAGCCAGTATTCACATTAGTACTGTCACCTCCTATGGCCAAAAGGGTCTGGTCTGCTCCTTTCTCTTTTAGCCAGTTCACCAGATGATCAGCAATGTCCTCAGCATGACTTCTCTCCTCTGCAGCTTCCTCTGGTACAAAATGCCACAAATATTTTCCACCGGGTTCATTGCACACTGTGTATGTGTAGTGTTCTGCCTTAATGAGGCCAGGAAACTGCCTGTCACTGCCCTCAGCTTCCATCATCACTGTGGTGTCATCTCTTTTCCCATCAAAGAAGATACAGGTGATGCCATTTTCCCTAATCTCTTCATCAAACTTCTTGACCAGCTTCTTAGTCAGTCTCTCCTGAGCCCTCCTCACTTTGTTGTGGTCAATCATCAGTGCTGTGTCAAACTCTGTGATAAGACCAGCATCAATCCAGGCAGCAGTGGCAATCTCTGCACTCTCTCTCAACCAAGTATGATGTCTCAAGCTAGCCAGAGCTATGTTGGTATATCTTCAGTGTTGTATTCCTTCTTCTTAGCCACAGGCAAGGAAGTTGTCGCAGCCTCTGGTATGAAGTCTTCGTCCTACTCTCTCTCCCTGCCTCCTCCAGTATATCTCCAGTCTCCTCCAACTCCATCTCCAGCAGTGACTCCTGCCTCAACTCTCTTTCTTGGCTGACTCCTCTGCCTTCCTCCTCCTCTTCTCCTCGGCCTTACTTCTCTGCTCCTGTCTCTGCAGCACTGCTTCCTGTCTCCTGGTCTCAGGGTGATCAGCTAGACCCATCTGGTGTGCCCCCACACTGCCCACCTTTTCTCTCTGACCTTTAATGAGGGCAAGCTCCTGCACTGGTATCTTCTGCTCGCTCCTGCAGCTGCAGTCAATGTGAACCTCACTGTTGCAGACAGGGTTGCACCCAAGCTCACTGCAGCTCCTGATCACACAGTGACAGGTCAGGATGTCCACCAATTTGTCCAGTTCCATCATGAACCTATCTTTGACCTCTAGCTTCACATTGCCAATGGACACCTTCGCTACCTCATCCCACAGTGCCTTCACTTTAGCCCTGATCCTGACCTCAGTGTTGATTACAGGTCCTGTGAATAGAGCGTTGGACTTTCTCCACTGAGCCAGTAGCCCTGGAACAATGCCTTTGGTAATCAGGTCATTAACTGGGTAATTCCTCCTGTCTTCCTCACTCGTCTCTCTCAACAAACCATACCTCAGCAGATCTCTGGCTGTGGGCAGCTCAGCAGGGGGAAGTTCCCTCCCAGTCCCCACCAAATGACTTAGGTGACAACTTGATTTGCTTCGGGTTCTGATTTCTTTCTGACTCATCCTGTGGACCTGTGAACAAAAGAAATGTCATTGAAATTTGGATAGGCCTACTGATTATAATTACATAAAATTAAGTTAATTGAAATTATTAATATCTTCCTATAAGCTCAGATAAAAGGTTGTGTTGTTATAGGTACAAGACTTAATTATTCAAAGTAATGACAATTTCATATATCTATCATATCAAAATATACAGAAAGTTTGGGTCACACATAACATTTCAAATAATTTGAATTACACAATATTTACATTACGAAGTAATCAAAATTGTCAAAAAGGAGGGAAAATACACGCATTCACAATCAAAACTCCAGCATTTGTGACTATGTGAAACTTAGAAACCATACTGCACACCAAAAATAACCAAAGTTGACCACACATATCAATGGCATATTGATAACACATATCAATGGCACATTGATATACGATGCTACAGTCATATTTAGGTTATATTTCAAACTTTTATGGTCAAATATAAGTAGGTAAATGGCTTTTTTAAACAACACTAAAGATATTTCTAAGTTTGCTAGATAATATGACATCATTTGAGCATTAGTAGTTTTTGAATTGTTGCCTTTACTAAAATTGACACCCTAATACAGCATTCGGATAGTACATGCATGTGATTAGCGATTTCCTGTAAGTTCTGTTTACGATAATAGCAAATCACGAGTAATAACAAAAACAACTTAGTTAATAAATGCATTAATGTGATAAATGCTCAATTATTAATAAATTCGCAATAATAAATATTGTAAGTTGCAGGAGGAGAATCGGAGCCTGGATTGGTTGGGAGAGGGGGTCAGGCAAAGATGCTCCCTGTCCCCCGTGTTATTTAACATCTATGCGGAAGTAACGATAATAGAAGCACTCTCAGATCTGGAACAGGGAATCAGAGTGGGAATAAATTGGTCAATTCTGTAAGGTTTGCAGATGACAAGGCAAAGAATGGTCAATAGCTTGACAACAACGACGGAAGAATTCGGAATGAGAATGAGACCAAGACAAAGGTAATGAAAATTGCAAGAAGGAAAGGAGCACAAATGAACCTAACGATAGGAAATCGGACCTTAGAAGAAGCTGAGCAGTTTAAATATCTGGGAAGTTTATTAACCAACAATGGACATTGCAATAAGGAAGTAAGATCTAGAATTGGTATGGGTAAGGTAGCTTTTGAGAGACAGAAAAGACTACTTACAGGTAAACTCAACTTGAAACTGAAAAAAAGGTTAGTCAAAAGCTTGATATGGAGTGTGGTACGGTATGGAGCAGAAACATGGACACTGAAAACAACTGAAAAGAAACTCCTGGAAAGTTTTGAAATGTGGATTTGGAGAAGAATGCTAAAGATAAGCTGGAGGGAACACCAAAGTAATGAGGAAGTACTGCAACAGGTGAGGGAAGAAAGAAGACTCATTAAGGTGATAAGAGAAAGACAGAAGAAATGGATCGGACATGTGTTGAGAGGAGAAGGATCCGATGAATGAATGAATGAAGTACGCATATAATTGAAAGAAAAATTGGAGCAAGTGTAGTTTACGTCCCCCTGACGCAAAAGGGGAACACTAGGTCAAAGTTGGGGAAGGTAAACCACACTAGGATCTCTAGGAGACATTTTTTAAATGAATCCATCAAATAAAACGTTAAAACTAACGAAAATATTACGACAACCTAACCAATCGTCAATTTATATATATATATATATCCCCGCAAGGGGGTTCTAAGCTCGTGCTCTTGAGTGCTCTTTGTGCTCGTTTGTACGTGCTTGTTCCTGGAGGTTACACGTGCGCCCTCCCGGCCCTAGCACCCAAGGATGATGGGGCTCGACCCTGCAGTCCTTGTCATATTTGGTCTTTTTCCACTTCGACTGTCCCCTCCACCTTTCTTTTTGCTCTTGTCTTTCCTCTCACTTTTTCTTTGTTTTTCCTCCGAGATATGCCCTTTTAAATACAGGCGAATCGGTTCTTCCCGAATTATATATATATATATATATATATATATATATATATATATATAGATATATATATATATATATATATATATATATATATATTGACGATTGGTTAGGTTAAGTCGTAATATTTTCGTTAGTTTTATTGTTTTATTTGATTAGGTATACGCGGACAAAGTTGGGGAACGCCAACTACACTAGGATAATGTTGGGGAACGTAAACTACACTAGGCATCCACAGGGGGACGTTGTTGTTGTTGTTAGCCGATCAGCCCACCCTGATCGAGCAAGCCGGCGGCACGCAGGTAACCGATCGCCCACTCGGAGTGGACCAGAGGTTCAGCGCACTAGTGATGTTGTGTTGCGTTCTGTGTTGTGCTAGAGCGGTACAGTCTGTTATAAAGTGTTCAATTGTTTGTGGTGTGTCCTGGCACACGTGGCAGGTGTCGTCTGTGGAGTTGTCTCGTCTGTGTTTATATGTCCGTAAGTTGGGGTGATATTCACATCGGAATCGTGCTAAGTTAACTCGATCCGATCTGCTCAGGCTGGTCTCTGACCTGTCAATGGGTGGCGGCTTCGCACCTAGGACCGCATTGGGACCGAGTCGTGTCAGTGCTTTGTGGGTTAGGTGTGTGTATATGTTTTTTCTGTACTGTGTGATGTCTGTGAGGCGTGGTATGGAATGGAGTATTTGGTTATAGTGTCTCTCTGGTGTTACCTTTATGGTGCGAGGTGTTGGTGCATGATTGTATATTATGTAGTGGCAAGGGTGTTGTGGGTTAGTTGTCGCTGCTGCCATGAATTGTGTTCCCCTCATGTCTAAATGTTCCCTAATTTTCAGTATTTTTGTTTCTGTGTGTAGGTGTTGTATTGGTGTTTGAGTACATCCTGTAATGATACGAAGTGCGTTGTTTTGTATTGTCTGTAAGGTGTTTATATGTGTGTTTCAGATAATGGGTGCCCAGCATGGGCTAGCATAGTCTATAACTGAGCGAATATATTGTTTGTATATGAGCGATGTTGTTTCTTGCTGATGTCCAAAGTTTGTGCCTGTTAGTACCCTAAGCGTGTTAAGTCTTCGTACATTTGTTTTTAATGTCCTGAATGTGGTTTGCAAAAGATAATGGTGTATGTGACCCCAAGTATTTTGGTCCTGTGGGTGTGTGGAATGTTGATAGTGTTTAGTGTCAGCTGTAGAGTTATCTGGTGTTCTTTGTGTGTTGTTAGCAAGGTGATGGTTGATTTTGGGCGCTACTTTGAGTCTATTGTGTGTGAGCCAGTCTTTGTATACTGTTTATGTATGTTTGTAGGTTATTTGTAGCGGTGTCGATGTTGTGTGGATGTTAGAGTGATGTCATCTGCATATGATGATAAGGTAAGCTTGTTATCTATGGTTGTTGGAATGTCATGCATGTATAAGTTGAAGAGTGTTGGTGAGAGAACAGAGCCTTGAGGGACCACGTTCGGAAAAAGCTTGTTTTTGGATGACTTGCCATTAAATGTGACATGTGAGTATCTTCCTGAAAGATAGTTGCTCAGCCACCTTTTGGTGTTATTGTGCATGTTTGTGTTGAGTATTTTGTTTATGAGAGGGAACCGTGGGATAGCATCAAATGCTTTACTAATGTCTATTGTTGCTAATAGTGTACGTTGAGTTGGTCGTCTGGAGTTGATGCCATCCATGATGTGCTGCGTGAGGTTAGTGAGTAATGTCGTGGTTGAGTGGTGAGGTCTGAATCCCCACAGGGGGACGTAAACTACACTTACTCCGAAAAATGGCTTTTACATTTAAATTGAAATACGTTACCCCCTTTATTGATATTTAATGTTTTCGGTGTTATTTGTAACTGCATATATCACATCGTCTTATCTTCTTGCTTGTTTGCTTAATTTGTGTCTTCGAAACGAGTCAGCTTATAAATCGACACTTATTCAAACTATTTGTGCGTGTGTCGGAAAACCTAAACCGAAATTTAGTCACAGTTTGACCGTGAAACCGTTCGAAATCGATGTTTTCCCTTAATCAGAGTACCTGAAAATTTTTTGAATTTCTTTCCTGTATTATAGCGAAGTCTCCGCTTGGTCGAAAATCCTTTCCAGTTTTTTATCATTTCTCATATATTAACGCGTCATTTGGTCATCATGATAGATTCCTATTTTCGTTAATTAATACGTGGCTGTTTATCCTGTCTGTTAAAAAAAAAGATACCAATATTTTAATACCTTTTCTTTTGAAGTATTATGTCCTTTATACAGTTTCAGATCAGTGAAAAACTGTATTTAAATTTTAATTATGATTATTATTATTATTATTATTATTATTATCCACATCGAAATGAAAGTGAATTCTTCCCCAAACGTAATAACATTAAAGGGAAAACTTAAAGCGCATTTAGGGTTGAATTCCTTTGAGAAACAATGGATAGAGAGATGGTGCAGCAGGCAAATCTCGCCCCGGGGGACCACCTCCACTAAAGCTCGAGTCCATCTGGAAAAATTCCATAAGCCTACATACAGAAACCTCTTTGAAACTCTAATGAAAGATTCAGTCGAGTTTGCCGGTTTGTATCGAATGAAAAACACGATAAAAAACAGTTGAAAAATGCGAAGTTAAGACAAGACAAGGGAATTGGTACACTCCCGAGAGACAAGGCATAAACAATCCGGGAAATGGCCACTGTACGTTATGCTTCTGCGTAGACTTAAAATCTCTCTCTCTCTCTCTCTCTCTCTCTCTCTCTCTCTCCTCTTTATTTATTTATTTACTTATTTATATATATCTGTTTTTGTGTCTCTGTGCCTTCCATCTCAGTCTGTGTATATCCCGATTTTTTTCCCTACATCTCAATCATTCTCCGTTACAGGAAAAGAAAACTCTGATCAGAAAGGCTTTCAACTCTCAACTTTCTCATTGCATTTTGTAGTGAAGAGGAAGTAGCTTTTAACGAAGAATTGTTTTCTTTTCTTCTCTTCTGCCTTTAAAGTATATTTCAAATACGTTCAACGAACTTTTTGACTCTCTCGTATTTTATGGAAAGTCGATGATATATATTTTATATCATTGTAGTTAAATTGCGTAAGAAGAACCGATCTCTTTCATACACACGTACAATTTCGGAAAAAAGTTCGGCTACAAACATTTTACAACCCATAAAATTTACTAGTCACTAATGATTGGGTTTTGTTTTTAAAACAACAATAAAACAATAAAATATAATAAACGATGAAAAGAATAAAATATCTAAAGAAAGATTTACGTCATGGGCAATGTCGTAATACCGTTTGCCGTCGATCAGCGAAGTTAAGCGACACTGGGTCTGGAAAGTAGTTGGATGGGAGACCGCCCTTCCGCATCCATATTATATAGCGCCCCGTGGTTTGAACCCCACGTAAAACTGTGTAGGTCCCCTCCGTCATATGAGCTTAGACTTTGCGAAGGAGGTTAAACAACCCCATCATTACATTACATTTATCCAAAGAAAAGCAGAATATTACCAATTAGTAACTTTTTATGATTTTGGGAAATTTTGTTTCTCGGCGAACTTTTTCCCGAAACTGTACATCAGTTTGTAGAATCATTAATTTATCACTTGCAATCTCTGTATTGCGGATGTTATTTTCATTGCTGTGCTCTCACAGAAATATATAAATATATACATATATATATATTTTTTCTCCCTTTGCTTTGCTGTTTAAAATCATCTGCAACACTTTACTCGCTCATCTTTCATCAGTTACCTATTCAGTCTCACGTAAAACAAGAACAGTATTAATGTAAATTAATTTCCCCTGTGTGTCCTGACTTTTGGGCCACCCTGTATATATATATATTTTTTTTTTATTTTTTATTTTATTTTATTTTTTTTTGCCAGGTTTGAAACTGGGAACTTTGATGGCTGAAAACATTAGAGATTCGAATTCATCCTACCAAACTATAATGAAAGAATCGTTTTTTTTTAATCAAAATTTTATCACCTATAATTACACACGCAAATACAGTATTTCAAAAGATTGCTTCCGGTTTTATGAAGATTATTGCTCGAAGGTTTTTCTCGGAGGTCAAAAGTCAGCAGTGATTTTCTGCTAATTATTTCCTACTCATAAAATGAAAGACGACTTAGATTTAACACTGAATTATATTTTTTTCATTGAAGTCAAAACCCACAGCTATTTTCAGTTCATCTTTTTAATATAACACTATTTATACAATTAAAAGTTTTGAACTGTTCCAGCGAATTTAAATGTGTAGGCTAAAGGTAATTTAATATAAAAAAAGTTGTTATTGAAAGTTATGGAGTTCTGGCACAAGAAATATCTTTCTGACGGGTAAAAAAATTTTTTTTTATGAAACTACAGAAACAAAATCATTTACGGTTACCGTCGTTGTTGATACTTGAATCCCACTTCAATGCCATCCACCAGTGTTAAATTTTTTGAGAGTCTCGAGATAGTGAAACGCGTGGAATGCAACCACTGTGCCGCTAGTGTTAGCTTCTACGTCTGTTGTTAAGTTTTTCTCCTTTATCACGGTGGCTACTGACCTGAAAAACCTGGAAAATTCAGGGAATTTCAAAATGGGTCTGGAGAACCTGGGAAACTCGGGGAAATGCTGTTTTTGCTCTAGAAAAAGTAACATTCACCAGAGTTAACATTGATTGATAAGGTAAAATAGCATCGTGGAGAATTAGTGACACCTCAGATCCCATGTCATTATTAAAATTAGTACAAAAAACAAAAAAGAATCGCATAAAAAAGGGACACTAAAAAAAACAAACTCATACAGTAATACTAATCTATGGACGGGGGCAAGAGCCGGGAAGGCGCGCGACAAATACATATTATGCATGAATATCTACATTACTATGGAATTTCCTGAGTATCTGTCTGGAAAAGCTGGAAAACTTAGGGAATTTAAAATCGATGAACCCGTAGCCCCCATGTTTATGATACGTACATGGTACTTAGGTTATACGAGTACCGAAACAATAAAACAAAACTTCTTTTAATACTTACGCGAATGATCAAGGAAGAAAACCTCTCCCTTTGGGGTTTATATACTTGGAAACTTGGAAAGAAACTCTCCCACTGGAGTTTATGTATATAACCGAAAATACTTCTGAAAAAGAAATACGATCGAGTTTACAAAGATTTTCCACTTTGAACGTCTCCCGTGTCTCTCACGTTCCTCTCTCACTTCCCTCCGTTACTCTTGCCGTTTCTCCAAGGCGCCGCGGAGGAAAGCCGACCGAATCACTTCCCTCAACCTTCCTGGAGTAGTATGGGAAAAACTAAAAACATATTTGCGACAATTTCCCTGAATAAGTGGATTATATTTTGCATAGTCGAAGCCACGCCCATTTCAGTGACGTCATACTAATAAATGCCGGTAGTGGACATTCTTCGTACATATACGGGAACGTACGTCTTAAAGGATAAAGTTTACTGTACATTCGTGAGGTGAAGCTGTATCTAAAGACGCGCATAGATTTAAGAGAACACCTAACCTGAGAATGAATTATGAGCACATTTACAATTTAATCCTATAACGCCGGAATTTTTTGTAAGGTTAAGTTATGAATGCGTGTATTTGTAAAGTTAACTAGAGGCAGCATGTGACGGTAAAGGGTTAAACGATTGATAAAAGATAGTGATTTGTACAAAATGTGAAACAAAGTACAATTTGTATAAATTGTCGGCAGAGCCAACGGAGGGGTACTGACAGCAGATCCGCTGGTGCCGATCGTGTTTCAAACTACGGAATGGCATTACTAATTTAATATAATGTAACTTTTAATCCTAAGAAGATTCTGCTATATATTGTATTTTAAGCTGGTTCACTTTATATACAGCGACGCTCATGAGTATTCGTACAGAGAAATATTTCGGTTATATTCGTCCCTATATTTTGTACCATGCATACGATAGTTATGAAAAGTTTACCGTTTGTTTGGAAAAATTTAACAAATAAAAAAATAGTTCACTTCCAGCATATACTGCGTGTGTGTGTGTGCACAGTTTGCTTGAATGACTTCAATGATTCATTTTGGGTATTTTTCTACAAGGTTTTGACATCTCAGTAGAAATTTTAGTCTATTCTTCTGAAGAAAATTGTTGCAATTCATTCAGATTCGAAAAGTCTTGCGGACAGCTTTTTTTCAAATAAAATCATAAATTCTCGATTAAATTGAGATCTGGGTTTTAACTGGGTCACTTGAGAAGCTTGAAATTCTTTTTGTCGAAGCCATTTCATGGTGCTTTCACTTTTATGTTTTGGGTCATCATCTTGTTGCAGTACCCAATTGCGACCCATTCGCAACTCCTGAACTGAAGGCAAATACATTTTCTTCTAAATTTCCTGTATTTCTTCGAATTCATGATTCCATTGATAACAATAAACTTTCCTGGACCAGAGCACTAAAACATCCCCAAAGAAGCAAAAAACTAACCACCACCATATTTAATCGTAGGAAGGATGTTTTTTCTTTGATTTTGTTCTTGATTTTCGCAAAACATTCTGTTGCTCGTTGCTCCTGAATAATTCAATTTTGGTTCTCGTCTGTCACAACTTTCTTCCAGAATACAATTCATCATTTAATAATCCTTGGTGTACTCTAAACGAGCTTCTTTGTGCGATTTTCGGAGCAGAGGTTTTCTTCGTGCAACTATTCCTGTAGACCATTCTTTCTCATGTACTAAGTACAGTGGAGGATGGACATCGAGTTAGATATCTTAATGTTTGGCAAATATTACCTCAGTCATTCGTGGATTCACAGTAGCCATTCTTTCAATCCGTCTAGCTGTACGTTCTGAATCTTGCAAGGTCATCCACACCTTGGTAGAGTTTCGATTGTTCCAAAGCCTTTCCATTTCTTTATAGCAGCATCCCAGAGAGACAGAAGGTTTAAATATGAATTCAAAGAAAGTAGATTGGGAAAAGCATATGCAGATTTAAAGAAAGTAAGTTGGGAGTTGCTACGTTATAAGAAGACCGGTGGAAATACTGTCTACATAGAAAAACGGAACTAAACCATATTGTTGAGACATGTTCCGAAGAGAGAAAAAAGAAAACGTAGCAAACCCGAGAGAAAAATCAGAACATTATTTAGATAACGGAAACAAACCATAAAAAATCCACAGATGCAGAACTAAGCAGGAGACTCACTAAAGAAAAAACTATGCGAAATAGAAATTAACCTAAAACAAACATTCATTCACAAGACAAACGAGGAAGAAAAACAAGGTAGCAGAAAACAAAAAATAACCCGAAAATGTAAAGAGTATTGGTCCGTTAAAAGATGGGACGACCAAATACACAAATTACCCAGAAAAAATGAACGAACTGCTTGAGGAACAATTTAGCTCTGTGTTCAGCACTCTAAGTTCCAGAAAAAAGTAGAAAATCCAGATGAATTCTTTGACATAGATACAAATAAGTCAGAACAAGCTCGGACACAAATCTATTAATGGATTTAGAGTTCTTGGAAGAAAACATAATTAAGGGTCTATTACAAATACGAGAAAACGCAGTACCAGGGCCAGGCACGTGGTGTGTCCTGTTTCTAAAAAAATGCAAAAAGAGTATTACTATCCAGAAAATCACTCGACACAAGACAAATCCTACTTCCATTAAAGAATGCGAACATTGTCCTCTTATTCAAAAAAGTAAACAAAGCAATGCCAAAGAACTATCGGGCAGTAGCTCTCACCTCCCACCTTATAAAGTGCTTCGAACGTGTAATTAGAGGCAAAATTGCTTACTACCTACAAGAAAAGAATTTATTCACTCTGAACCAACATGGCTTCAGGGCTGGAAGATCACGTCTGTTACAGTTATTAGCCCATCAAGAGAAAATACTGGAAACATTGTGTAGAAGTATAGCTGACATATATACTGAATTTGCTAAAGCCTTCGATAAATATGATCATGGAAAGCTGGGACGATGGATATTTAATTTTCTGGTAGTAAATGGAGTCAAATCTGAAGTATCAGAAGCCGTCAGTTCTGTTCCTTGTTTATAATAATGATTACAGACATTGATGCAGATATTACTGACAATATCATGTCGTGTTTCGCGGATGACACAAAGATATGCAAGGAAATATCAAATGAAGGTGACATAGAAAAATTGCAAAACGACATTGAAACGTTATTCAGGTTGGCTGAAGACAGCAATATGAAGCTCAACGAAGAAAAATTCCAACTTATAAGATATGGTAACAACAAGGAGCTACAAAATATAGAGTACAAAACACTGCAGAGCGAAAATATAACACCAAACTCAGAAGGTAGGAATCTTGGGGTAATAATGTAATCGAATGCCGAATTCATAGAACACTATAACATTAAAATTAAAACAGATAGAAAAGTAATGTGAATTATCTTGAGGAGCTTCCACAGCAGAAAGGCAAACATCATGCTAAAAGTATGGAAGAGTTTAGTCCTACCAATAATTGAGTATTGCTCAGTACTCACAAGCCCATACAGAAAACAAGACATTGCAGACATAGAAGCCATACAAGGGACTTTTACGTCTTAAGATAAAGAAAACGAAAGATGAAGACAACTGGTCTCCACTACGAGTACAAACCCTGAAGCTCTACTCCCTGGAAAGAAGAGACGAGCGGTACACAATAATATACTGTACATATGGCAAATACTCGAGGGTTGTGTCCCAAATTTTAGAAATTAAATAGAAACACTGGAATGAGAGAAGAGGCAGATTCTGTACCGTCCCAGCTGCGGTGGGACAGGGTGCCATGAAAACGAGGCTGGAAAATAGTGTCGGAATACGAGGCACGAAACTTTTTTATGTTCTACCAAAAGAACTGAAGGACTTTGAGCACACTACTCTGAATAAATTTTAGAACCAGCTGCATAGGTTCTTATACAAAATCCTTGACCAGGCATGAGTGACTGGCTACGAGGGCAGGAGGAGGACCAGATCCTCCACCAAATCCTGCAAATGAGGTGGGATACTGCAGAAAGTTATCTGACAACATTTCTTTAAATTTTTAGCACAGTAGCTGAATAGGGAGCACCGACAATTCAGCGCAGGACAATTCAGCGCCGACAATTCAGCGCCGACAATTCAGCGCAAAGACAATTCAGCGCAAGACAATTCAGCGCCGACAATTCAGCGTAAGTCAGTACAGTTAAAAGTTTAGTTAAAAATAATAAAAATAAATCGCAATAAATAAAAAAGAGAAAAATTTGTATATTTATATATATGCTAAATTGGGTCTGTATCGAAGGAGTGACATTTCAAAGGAGTGACATAACAAAGGAGTGACATAAATACCGTAACGAAGGAGTGACATAACGAAGGAGTGACAAATCGGAGATAAAATTCAAAGGAGTATAATTATTAAAATTTTATTTAAAAAAACAAAATTTGTTAGAATTGTTAAAATTAAGATTTTATTTCAAAAACTAGAAACCTAACCTAACCTAACCTAACAGTTGCAAGCCTCTCTTCCCTCTGGATTTGTTCTTTCTTCTTCTTTGTTGGTATTTTCGCGCTGAATTGTCTTGCGCTGAATTGTCTTTGCGCTGAATTGTCTTGCTCTGAATTGTCGGCGCTGAATTGTCGGCGCTGAATTGTCCTGCGCTGAATTGTCGGGTCACGGCTGAATAGATACCTCATTTTAGCACGTAAACAAAAATAGAATGTAAAGATATCGTAAATACTCAAAATTTCTTTATTATACAACCAAAAATTCCTTTCGTATAAAACTGTTATTAAAATGTCAAACTAAAAATACTGTTCACTATGTCTTCCTCCAACTTCTATTACTTTTCGAAATCTTGGTCTAAATTGATCTACTGCTGAATCAATCTGGTCTTGTAGAAATTCGGCCTATTGTTCAATCAGAACATCTCTCAGGTGGTTAACATTTCTGATTTTCTTATCGCGATAAACTCGTTTGACAAGTTTTTCCAGATTCCTTAATCAATAGGATTCAAATCAGGACTGTTCGGAGGCCAATTCTCCGGTTCAATAAATTCGGGAACGTGTTCATTTAAATCAGCAACAGTGTCTTTTGCCTATGTGCCCTTGCTCCATCCTGTTGAAAAGCAAAATGACCTCCATTTGCCAGAGCACGCATCTCTAAAATCATGCTTGCTAAAAGAACATTTCGATAATATTCGCCATTAACTTTCATATATCCTATTAAGCCTATAATGCTTAATAATTATTTTAGCTTCATCAGAGAATGGCATTTGAGGGATATCTACAGTAATTTTTTTTTATCTGAAAAAATAAAAGAGAGAAAAATTATTTCAATGTGCACTTAGATTTATGGAACTAAATGAAGTTAATATTAAACAACCAAATTTAATCATTCATTTATAAAAATTGGCTGGCTTATATAAAATTCAATGGTAATTATTGTCTGTAAATTTTGTATAAATCATCCAAACACATTTTGACTTATTAGGTTACAATCAAGCGCATGTTTTTTTTTCGGCGGACCCGTTATATATGTAAAGGGCAGACAGACAGGCGAGTCACTGAATACACTGGCGGAGGCGCTGACGTACGGGAGAAGGTGCTTTGCACGCTGAGGGTGGTCGTTTGGTCGATGAGCCTTCTGCGTCTGAGATTTACTGCGAGATCAAAATGTTGCAGAAAATTTGCTCCCAAGATTGGTTGCTGCACGTCGGCGATAAGAAAAACCCAACGGAAAACTCTCCTGAGTGCAAGGTTGAGAGTGAGGGCTTTTTCTCCGTAGGTCTGTATCGGCGATGAATTCACCGCGTGTAATTCGGTTTCCCGCCTGGGATACAAACGATCTTGAAGGGAGAGGGGGAGGATGTTAACTTGGGCGCCGGTGTTGACCAAAAACTGTGGCTTGGAGTGGGCGTCGGTAACAAAAAATAGGCGGACGCTGGGGAAGCCTGGAGCATTAGACGCCGTTAATGCTCGGCTGATATGTTTTCCGCTCGGTGACAGGGGGCGGTGCATTTTCGGGCTTGATCACCGAATTTCCGGTGATACCAGCATATGCCCGCTTCGTCGGAGGAGGCGGGAGTGTGGGAATGGGAACGGGGTCGTGGGTTGCGGGGCTGGTAGTGGGGGGTACATGATCGGCTTCTGTCGCGTGCCTGCAGGCCACGTACGTCGCGGAGGAGGCCTTCCATCATGGCGCCATCTTCGTGATGGACTCCTCGAGGCGGGTGTTGTCGGGAACAACTGGGGAGGGGGTGGGGGTGGTAGAGCAGCCCCTGCCACTTGTAACACTTCGATTTCCATGACTCTGTCCGCCATGTCTGCGAGATCCTGTAAAGGGGTGCCTAACCCCGTCACTACAAGCACTCGTTGAATATGTGGTAGCAGTTGTTGAATGAGAGCTGGCGGAAGAAAGAATGCTCATTGACGTTCGCCGAATCCCCCAGGAGCTGTTGCATGTGTCGCAGGAACTGCGACGGGGACCTATCTCCGAGCACTTCTGTCGCAAGTAACCGCCGCAGTCGATTCTGCTCGGACATGGTGGTTCGTGTCAGGACGGCGGCTTTGAGGGCCCCATAGGGGTCTTCTCGGAGCCTATTACCGAGGATGTCTCGCACCTCGTAAGCGACCTCCCGTGTGAGTTGTGACGCGACAAGGTTGAACTTGTCTTCGCTGCTCGTTACCTTCTGATAATCACAATGGCACTCCACTTGCATGAACCATGTGCAGAGATCAGCAGTCAAAAAGTGGGGATCCTGGTTGAGGCGGCGGCGGCGTCGCCAGTAGTGAGGGGTGCAGTAGAGGTGTTGGTTGCCTGGGGCATGTTTCTTGCTTGGAAACGCGTTATCATGTACCGAAAAAAATAACCATAAACATGGGCACGAGAAAGAAACAAGACAGATGCTGGTAGGCCTATTGAGACGCGCTTTGAATTACTGTACCGTATTTAAATAAAAATTATTTGATATCACTGCAAAAAGAATTTAAATTGTCCCTAAAAGCTAAACACAAAGATCACTTATTAAAAAATAATGTTGGTCACTCCGGGGCTAACCAATTTATAGTAGCCTACGGTTAACCAATTTGATGTTACCGGTTTATAGCGTAAAGTTGGCACTATAATAATGATAATGGTTAATTGATTGATAATGACTGATTGTTAATGATAAGGCTGGAGTCACTAATTTATGGTCACTCTGGGGTCACCAATTTATAGTAGCCTACGGTTAATCAATTTGATGTACCTGTTTATAGCGTAAAGTTGGCACTATAAGAATCTACAGATATACAGAAGCTAAGGCTAACAAAGACCCTAAGATCCACTCTAAGGTTAGCCCGAGAGAAATGAAGGAGTAAGAGGTTAAGAGAAGAGAATAAGGGGTTAAGTAAGTAGCAACACCTATCACTCGTGGGTTAACATTCATTCAGAAAAAGAGAAAAAAAAAGACTCACCATCATCATCCGCCGGCCACTGCCGACAAGTCAGAAAAATAGTCGGAGAATAGGAAAGGTTGCAGAACAGTCTTCTACTCCATAAGGAGGTAGAGCCCACTCTGCCGGAAAAGGGTGAAATATGAAAAGACGAAAAATAAGAACGCTTACAAACCATGCAACATATTCTTAACTCAAAGAACAACACATTCTTAACTCAAAGCAGCACATTCTTCCAGCTGTTGCAGACCCATCCTCTACTCCATAGGGAGGTAGAGGATGCAGCCCACTAGGCTGGAAAGGGGTGAAAGATGAAAAGAAGTAAAATAAGAACGCATTACAAACCATGCAACACATTCTTAACTCAAACACTATCATACCATGCAAACTACAGACATGCAATAAAGAGAGTTATAGACATGCAAATAAGGAGAGAAGAAGGAAAAAAGTATAAAGAATAACAAAAGTGGGTTAATTTACGCAACGAGCTACAACTAAGTTCGTGTTAGTCTAATTTATTTTTTATTTTTTGCTGCATATCACACGCTGGCATGTCACAAGCTGGCATTAGTCGTCAACAGACTCATCCCCGATTACCGCCCCCAGAGCTCCTGTTGCCAATTGTTTTTTTTTATTTTAAACAACGTTAATATTTTTAAAATGCCTATCTAGACGGTTTTTAAACACATTAACGCTGGTAGAGTTCACGACGGGCGCGGGAAGATTATTCCATTTATCAATTACTTTAAACGTAAAGAAGTTTTTAGCGATATTAGTAATGAAAGGTCTGCCACGCAACTTAAATCCGTTATTACGAGTATTGCTATTATCGAAAGTGAACAGTTTGTCAAAATTTACGTTATCGATGTTATTAACGATTTTGAAAACTTCAATAAGCTCCCCCCTTAATCACCTAGTTTCGAGTGAATGCAAGTCTAACTCTTTAATCCTATCTTCATAAGGCTTGTTTCGCAATGACGGAATTAGTTTCGTGGCGTGACGCTGAACCCTTTCTAACCTATCAATATCCTCACGCAAATACGGGCACCAAAACTAAACGGCATATTCTAAATGAGGCCTGACTAGGGACTTGTAAAGGGGCAATATAATATTCTTCGATTTAAATTCGAAATTACGCGCTATGAAGCCTAACATCCTATTAGTTTTTGCGCAAGACTCCAGGCACTGGTTCCTAACTTTTAAATCCTTAGACACGCGTACGCCTAAATCTACTTCCTCATCAATGCTCGCTAATTCTCTATCATCCATCGTGTACGTGTAATTATTGTTACGAGAACCTATATGCAAAACTTTACATTTATCTACGTTAAATTGCATCTGCCACTTATCCGTCCACTCCATAATCCTATTTACATCGTCTTGGAGCCTATTTCTATCGTCCTCGTTAACAACCTTACCGCCTATTTCAGTATCGTCCGCGAATTTTGACACGTTACTAGTCAATCCTACATCTATGTCGTTAATGTAAATTACGAATAGCAATGGGCTTAACACTGAACCCTGTGGGACACCGCTACCTACATCCAACCACCCCGATTCACTACCATTAACAACGACCCTCTGTCTCCTAGCACGAAGTCATTCCTCTAACGGTCTAACCAGTTAGCTACCTGACCGCGTATACTGTGCGCTTTAACCTTCGCAATTAATCTTCTATGCGGAACTGTATCGAATGCCTTTTTAAAATCTAAATAAATAACGTTAGCCGCTCTATGCCTATCCTATCGTATTCGCGCACTATTTCGTTATAAAATTCTAACAAATTAGTTAAACAAGATCTATGGCGTTGAAACCCATGCTAACTACTATAATCATATCTCGACTTTCTAAGTGATCGATGATACGATCCCTAACTACGGATTCCAAAAGTTTACTGACAATTGACGTTAAGCTAATGGGCCTATAATTGCTAGCTACTGTGCGGTCGCCTTTTTCAAAAATGGGCGTGACGTTAGCTAATTTGAAGTCTTCAGGAATAATCCCCGTTTCGAGCGACTGATTAAAAATCTTCGTTAAGGGGCCTACAATAACGTCTTTCAAATCTTTCAAATGTCTGGTATAAAACGCGTCAGGGCCTGGAGCCTTGATAACTTTTAGCCTATCGATATAATGCGCAATCTCACCCTCGTAAACAGTTATTTCATCCAAAATAGTCTCGCTACTAAATGGAACGATATCGTCGACGTCGGGGACATTATTTACGTCTTCTATGGTAAAAACTGTCACAAAAACGTTATTGAAAATACCCGCCATCGCTTGAGCGTCAGAAGCCAAAGCGCCGTTAACATCCACTAGAGGGCCTACGTTATCTTTTGTCGGCTTACGATTATTGACGTATTCAGAAAACTTTTTGGGATTATGTTTACTATCCGCAGGTATAAGTATCTCTAAATTACGCTTAGCATTTCTAACTGATCTTTTAACCTGACGTCTATTAAAGTTAGCTGCCGTGCCATTGCGCTTATTAAGTCTATACGCTCTGTTACGCTCGTTTATGAACTCGCTTATTTCCCTAGTCCACCACTTGGGCCTACCATGATTTCTAGCGCACTTGGGCCTACCATGATTTCTAGCGCGCTTGGGCCTACGAGGAATAAACTCCCTTTCAATATTCATAAAACTTTCTTTAAGCGCCTCCCAATGCAAATTTGTGTCATTACCCATAAATAAGTTATCCCAGTCCACTACTCTCATCCTATCCGCAAAACTATCAAAATTGGCCCTATGAAAATAAGGGACTTCTCTTACGTTACTATCCTTAGTGTTTTCTATCAATAACTTAAACCTAAGAATTTGATGATCACTACATCCTAAACTCTCGCCTACTTCTAAACCTTCGACTATATTTTCGCCGTTCGTCATCACCAAATCTAAAATATTGTCACCGCGCGTTGGTTCGGTAACTAACTAACCATCTGTCGTAAAAAATTATCTTCCATGAACTCAATCTCAAACCCTCCTCATTACCAGTAAAAGTCTCGTAATTAAAATTAGGGCAGTTAAAGTCTCCAACAATTATACTATTCCGATTATCAATAAAGTTACCAAGAAGTGAGTAAAATCTAGTATCGGTATCGAGGGGTTGAACGGGAGGTCTATAAAAACAACAAAATTAAAACTAATACTACGCGCCCTAACTTCAACGCATATCGCATTAATTGCTGCCGGAAAATCTATCTTAACCTCGATAGCCCTAAGGGAATTACGAATGTACAGCAAAACGCCGCCACCAATCCTATGTAACCTATCATTAGTAAAGAGTTTAAAACCCGGTATATCAAATTTCCCCAACAAGTCTCGAGTCACGGTATTTAACCACGTTTCAGTGATAGCAACTATATCGTAGTTGCCAGAATAAATTATTGCCTTAAATTCGTTTAATTTATTTCTAATACTACGCGCGTTACAATAAAAGACGTTTAAGTTATCTTTTACCACGGGCCGTAATTTTAAACTATTTTTCACGTTTGGTCCGCGTTCCCCGGACCCACACCGTTTAAAGAAGGCAATAATGATAATGATTAATTGATTGATAACACTGGTATGCATCAATTTTGCTGTCAAGGGTTTTGTAAGTGATTCTTATAGAGTTCTTCCTGCTGATTTCGAATCTGCAATCCGTTTTTCTCAATCAGCTCAGGTTATCCGGCTATGGCCTCATAAGTAAAATAGAATTTTTCGTGATTTTGTCAAAGCGGAATTGGAACAGTAACATCTATCATCACTTGTTTCACTTGTATAATATCTTTTTTTACTTTTCAGGCATATAGATAAAATATTTCATAATGAATAGAGCGTGTAAAAATGATCCCAAAGATTCTGCTACATATGTGGGACGGTTACCATGCCAAATAACCAGTCCCAAATCACTAAATTTGTGAAGACAATGTATAGAGCATACTTTGGAATTAAGCTAGGGACCAGGACAAAAATTTCGCCCCTCATATGTGCTGCAAGACGTGCATTGAAAATTTGAGAAGATGGAGCAAAGGCAGAGCGAAATCTTTGCCTTTTGGAATTCCCATGATTTGGAGAGAATCAAAGGATCACGTGACAGATTGCTATTTCTGCATGATAAACCTCCAAGGTGGGCTTATAAATTTATTTTTCTTAAATATTTGAAATCCTCGTATGAAACTTGACATAATATTCACCATAATGTAATAATCACCATATATAGCATAATATTCACCATAATGGTAATCATACATTTACATATACATATTGTTATAGAAAATACATTTACACATACATATTGTTATACAAGTTACATTTACATATACAATGATTGTATATTTTCTTTCTTTTTCATTCATATTGTCCCCGAAGGGACAATATAAATGAAAAGAAAGAAAATATACAGACTCCATCGACCTATTTCATATCTTACAGACCGCAGCCTTCCCTCACGAGCCGCCACTGTCTGAATGCTTCTTCTATTTCATATGCAAGTTTTATATCCATGTTTCTGTGTTTCTATTTTCAGGAGTTAACAAGAAGAATAAACACATTGTTGTATACCCTGACATTCCTTCTGCTATGAGACCTGTACCCCATGGTCCTGGAATTCCAATACCCGACCCACCTCAAACCCGGACTTCGATGATTCTGATGATGAATCAATGACCAATGCCAATGACCAGTCCCAGTCGTATATACACCTCAAAATACCGCTTCAAATGAGCCGAGGCCTCTCAACCAGGCCAAACTTAATGATCTTACCAGGGATTTAGGACTTTCCAAATTAGCTGCCGAGATCTTGGGCTCACGACTTCGAGAGGACAACTTGCTGGCTCCGGGAACAACATTCTCCTGGTATAGAAACGAGAGGAAGAATTCCGCAAGTTTTTTGCAGTGCACGAAAATACCTCTTCCTTAGTGTACTGCTGCAATGTTGAGGGGCTAATCGAATCCTTGGGCCTGCCATATAACGCATCAGAATGGAGGCTATTTATAGACTCGTCTAAGCGAAGTTTGAAAGCAGTACTTCTCAACATTGGGAATAGGGTTGCATCAGTCCCTGTAGCACATTCCGTACAACTTACTGAGAGCTACGATAACATGAAAATTTTACTGGATGCTCTCGTATACGACCAACATAACTGGAGGATCTGTGGAGATTTGAAGGTAATACTAATATCATAAGTAAACTATTGCTATTACTATGTTGTTTTTCCAAAGGTTATTTGAGAGCGTATAAGAACACTTAACTTCCCCACAGAAGTGATACAGTCCTTGGGAATGCAAGGGGGATACACGAAATACCCATGTTTCCTCTGCAAATGGGATAGCCGAGCGGATGAGAAGCACTATGCACAGCGTGAATGGGCATCCAGAGAGAATTTTGAACCTGGGTCGCATAATGTCGTTTCAGTGCCCCTTGTACCACCAACAAAAATTTTGCTCCCACCACTTCATATTAAGCTGGGCTTGATGAAAAATTTCATCAAATCAATGAATAAGGAGGGTTCAGCATTCCGATATCTCGAGAGTAAATTTCCTCATATATCTGATGCTAAACTAAATGCTGGGGTTTTTGATGGTCCTCAAATTCGAACTTTGATCAAGGATACTCAGTTCGAAAACGCAATGACTCCAACTGAGAAGAATGCCTGGCAGGCATTCAAATCAGTTGTCACTGATTTTCTTGGCAAGCGTAGAAGTCCAGAATACGAGTCCGTTGTCGAAAACTTGATGGAAGCTTTCAAAGCTCATGGGTCGCGCATGTTCATAAAAATGCACTTTTTGTGGTCCCACTTGGACTATTTTCCTAAAAATTGCGGGGATTATAGTGAGGAACAGGGTGAACGATTTCACCAAGATATCAAAATAATGGAAGAGAGGTACCAGGGAAACTGGGATATCAAGACGTGCCCGAAGAAAAACACAGACGGAAAGCCAAAAAAACTTCATTCCTTCCCCAATAAACTTTTTTCCATATTCATTGTAGGAATAAAAGTATTTATTCACACAATGTTTTCATTTTTCACGAGTGTTCTTATAATATTACTCGTATCTACAGTGTTTAAGCTAAAAAAATCAATAAATTTGGGGATAAAATTGGACTTATAAATAAATGGCCAATAGAGAAAAACCCTGACCTGATTGAGGAAAACCAATGTCATTTTCGAATTCAGCATGGTCGAATTATATAATATGAGTTGAAAAAACCCTCACAGCAGACAAAAAAATTTCATATGCATACCAGTGATAATGATTGGTTGTTAATGATAAGGCTGGAGTCACCAATTTATGGTCACTCCGGGGCTAACCAATTTATAAATTTATAGTAGCCTACGGTTAACAAATTTAATGTTACTGGTTTATAGCGTAAAGTTGGCACTATAATAATGATAATGGTTAATTGATTGATGATGATTGATTGCTAATGATTGATTGCTAATGATAAGGCCGGAGTGATTATAAATTGGTGACTTCAGCCTTATCATTAACAATCAATCATTATCAATCAATTAACCATTATTATTATTATAGTGCCAACTTTACGCTCATAATGTCTGTGAGCAAGGAAGAACGAATCCTGATAATTCTACTCATAGGAAATCGGAGTCAAAGAAAGGCCGCTGCTGAATTTAACAGACTGCATCCAGACCGCGAGCCAATAACACAGAGTTGTGTTAGCAGACTTGTTGCAAAGTTTAAGGAAACAGGATCCATAGAAGATAAAGCACGCAGTGGACCTTCAAGGAGGTCCACTGACGATGATACAGCGACTGCTATCCTGGCTCATTTTAACAGAAGTCCCAATAAGTCTCTTCGGCGATTGTCCACCGAGACAGGAGTGTCGAAAAGTAGCATCCATCGCATTCTTCAGGCTCACAAATGGCATCCATATAAACTTCAGATCCTACAGAAATTAAGCGAAGATGATCTCGACCGGCGGATGGAATTTTGTGAATGGGCTACGGAACAATACATATTGAGCACGTTCTGTAAATAAAAGCTTTTGTTTTGCCTTTTGTTATTATTTTTCCTATGATGCCTGACTTATGGGACACCCTATATATATATATATATATATATATATATATATATATATATATATATATATATAGATATATATATATATATATATATATATATATATATATATATATAAACTGACTGCAGATATTATTCAGATTGTCTTTTTAGGATTAAACCCAAATCTTGAACCACTAACTAATGCAGACTTAATTTTTAATTAATCACGATGTTCACTATCTTCAATAAAAAGAGAATTTTATGGGTACGGCTATGGAGTTCAAGTTACCTATTTTTAAGCCTAATTTTTAAGTTATTTTTTAGATTTTGAGAATATATTCTTTAAAGTGATAATTTTGTCAAATTATCGATAGTAATAAAGTTTCATATTTATCTACCCAAATATCAAACTTAACATATAAATTCCTAAAAATTTAAACTGCACGATGTTCTCTCCTTTAATTAATAAAAACAGTCGTCACACTATCAGCAGTTTAACCAAAGACAAAAATATTGTAATCACGCGACCAGACAAAGGTGAGGGAGTAGTCCCCTAAACACGGGTGATTATATAATCAAAATTGACGACATCTTCACAGATATAACCAATTTTCAAACAGTTTATGATATTGTTTTAAAACTTATACTTAAGACTATATATATGTATATATGTGTATTTCACCCAAATATTTAAATTCTTGGGATCACCTGAAGTTCAGGGCCCCCAGCCTTCTTTAGTTAGCCTTATAAGGCTAACTAACGAAAATATCACAACCTAACCTAACCATCGTTAGGTCAACTGTACGCCCTTGACGATTGGTTAGGTTAGGTCGTGATATTTTCGTTAGTTAGCCTTATAAAGCTAACTAAAGAAGGCTGGGGACCCTGATCTTCAGGTGATCCAATTCTTTTGTTTGCTCTATTGGTTCCCCTCTCATTTTGAAACTAATATTAACTCACTGATTAGAAATTTTTGGAGGGAAATACCTAACCTTAGTTTTAGCTGCACTAAAAATAATATGGTTCTGTAAATATAATTCCCAGATTTTAGATAACAATCCAGACCTGAAGAACTTATTAATACCGTATCATCGCCGCAGACAAAGTTATTAATTCTCAAGTTATCTATACAACATCCAACTCTTGCCTCATTAAGATAAGTAATTAGTCATGAATACCCAATTAAGCAGCATAGGAGAGAGTAAGGAGCCTCGCCTGCAATGAAAAAAATACTTTAGGTCACAAAACTATATTAACCAAATCGACAGACGCATCCGCTTTCAAAACTGAGTACTGAAACTTGTTATTAAATCTGAAGTAACTAATTTACGGGTAGTCTTGGTACGAACCCCTCACTTGACGATGCAAAATAAATTGACTTAATTTTCGTGAATAATGTCAAATGAATAATCACTCGTTGTACTTTTAAATCAGTTGACTATTTTCAGTTTGTACTTAATTAGTAGATAGACTAAATTTTGAAATGCGAAACGAATCATATGGCTAATCTCTCTTTATGTAATGGCAGAATAACTCGTACGTAGACCAGGGGTGGCCAGACTTTACTGAGATGGGATCTACTTTTTTCAAAGTTCTTCCTATACGATCCACCAGCCCAGTTATACATACATACAGAGATGGAGAGAATAACCAAGAATAAAATGAAGTGAATATAAAAATATATTGCCAAATGCACACATATATTTTTCATTAAATTTTAACCCCCAGACTTAGAAATTACTGTAGGTATACTGGAATAGGAAGAGCTTACTTTACTGTGTGATGGTTTGCACTGCATGGCATCAGCAAGCCGTGTGTAGTCCGGATTGTAGCTGCTGATTGTTAGCCTCAAACAAGCATCCAGGTGATCATCTGTCAGAGTGGCTCGGTATTTTGATTTGATGATATTCATGTGTGAGAACGTTGACTCACAAAGGTAGGTTGATCCAAAAAATGCTGTCAAGTACATGGCACTTTTTCTGACATTCGGATACTTTTCTTCAAGAAGTAGGTGCCAAACGTTTCCTTCTGAAGACCTGGATTTGATTTGAATGTCGTTTCGCAGTCAAAATTTCATTCTCGATTGCGGATATGTCCATATTAAACAATAAGGCCATTTTTGATGCAATATCATCAATGTCAAAGTTTGCACCAAATGGGAAGCACATGAATGTTGCTACAGGTTCTAGTGTTGCTAAGTCTTGGAACTGTTTGTTGAAGTCTGTAATAACATTCTGCAACTGTTCAACGTGTCGAACACTGTCAAACTGGTCGCATTCTTTCCCTTGACTTTCCAGCTCTGACATCATGTTTTTGAAGTTCCGCAGTTGGTGTCGCTGCAGCTGTGAGGATACCAGTTCTAGTTTTTGTTTAAAAGCATTCAGTGAAGTAATCATTTCAATAGTTTTGTTTTTACCTTGCAACTCTAAGTTTAGCTGATTTAGAAAAGCAGTGGTGTCAGTCTAAAAACCTAAATCTAACAGCTACACTTCGTCTTCCAACTCTTTGTAATATGTTTCTTTTAACTTCAGAAAGTCTTTAATTTCAGGTAAGAGATCCCTAAACCTCTACAGGAATTTACCTCTACTTAGCCACCTGACATCAGTGTGCAATAAAAGGTCAGTGTGTTCTGCTTTATTTTCTTCTCGTTGAGACTGGAAGAGACGCCTTTGTAGACTTCTCGCCCGAATAGAACACACAATCTTATGGGAAATATCATAATTTCTTTAATATTCAACATTTTACCACACAGTGCTTGTTGGTGAATTACGCAGTGATAATTAAAGAAGTTTGGAAACCTTCTGTCGCTTTTGCACAGGGCGATGAACCCATTGGAGCGGCCAGTCATAGCAGGTGATCCGTCAGTTGTTATGCTCACAAACTTGTGAAGTGAGAATTGTGTCGTTAACAAACTCACTGAATGCATGAAAAATGTCCTCACGAGTTTTCCCTCTTAAAGGTAGGATTTTAAACAGTTCTTCTTTGGCAGTCATATCTTTAAACACGATTCTAATAAAAATGCATAACTGTGATGTGTCGATCACATCTGTCGAGTCCTCAAACTGAAGTGAAAGGAACACGTAGTCATGTATGTCTTTCTTCAGTTGTTCCACCAAATTCTCATCCATTACTTTACAACGCCGCATCAGAGTGTTTTTGGATAGCTGAAGTTGGTTAATAGCAGACAATATTTCCGATTTATTACTGAAATTCTGAAACAATGACTCTACTGCCTCTGTAAATGCTTCTTTGAATATTTCTCCATCCTGAAAAGGTTTTTTGTGTTTCGCAAGTACACGGCTCACCCGAAATGACGCAATCGTTGCTGCTTTCGATTTTGTGCTAGGCCCTGTAAAGATAGACTGCTGAACACTAAGTTGAGACTTAAGTTCATTGACTTTTCTCTTACGTAGTTCACTTTCAGCTAGGGAATCACTGCCATACCGCTTGTGAATAGTTTTAAAATGCCTCTCTAAATTCCCCTTTCTGACGAAAGCGACACATGCATGGCAAATTAAACACGCACATTTGGAATTTTTTATCGTAAAAAAATATGCCGTCTCCCACTCATTGTGGAAGTTGTAAGTTTTTTGTTTCTTGGCACTTGGTCCAGCACTCATTTTGACGGTGGTAATGCAATTGGACTGGAGACTGACCTTCACCACCGATTATTCCAAATGACTGACCCGTCACTTAAGTGACACATGCTCATAACAGCTCAGCTTACCGCGGTATGAAATTTTGCCAGAAATTAAAGTTAGTGGTATAATTTTCTGTGACATTAATTAAATATCTCTCAGAATTATTAAAGTTAAACTTTGTTATTTTTTTGTGAAATGACTGGTAAACACAAAGATAAAACAAATAGATATTGCTACCGATAATGGAGATGATAACATAAAGAACGCTAATTTTTGGTAGTAGCGGTCGGGTCGTGTGCTCGTTAGTATTTTGAAATGTAAGGTCTCTGTTGCTAGGTTAAGCTACTGGTCATTCTGCGATCTACTAAAAATTGCTCTGCGATCTACTGGTAGATCGCGATCGACGTTTTGGCCACCCCTGACGTAGACTATATAAGCAGCATTTAATATAAAAGGAAACCACTTGTGTAAAGTAAGCATCACAACAGTTTTTTTTACATAAAAATATTCCACAAAGAACAAGTTCCCCACTTTCAGCCAGAATCAGCAAATCATTTTAATAGAAACAAAACTCGCCAAAGTTGTAAACTCAAAACTTCTGGAAGAAATGCGCGAGTTATTATATATGAAACATAATAATTGCCAAATTGCCTTACATTAACATATTAAATTCTTATTCGCTTACATTTGTACTATATATTTTTTATAATGGAAGGGTAACCAAAATATATGTAAACATGGTCAGATTACTTTTGTGAAATATGTAAGGGTAAAGGAGTCAGGCAGTCAGATAATGCGTCAGTAAATCTTAGTTACTAGTCAGTACTCATTGCACTATTACTGTATTGATACCAATAGTCAGATTGCTCGTGTGAAATATGCGAGGGTAGCCAGATACACCGTTTTTCATTAAAAAGCACGCTCGTCGGATGATATATATACTAGTAAATTTTAGTTAGTGGTCAAATGCACTAGGCAGATATTGTTAAATAGGTGAATGGCTTTTTTTATCAATTGGTAATCTCGTTCACTTGACTAGTTTAAAATTTAACTAATAAATTGACTAGTGCAATGCGAAATGAATTATGGATAATTTTGGTATGAGTAAAAGTAGTCAATCGACTAATGATTTTGCGACATTTTTCTGTAAACGTAGAGTAAATGACTACGAGAATAGTAATTAAACTAACCTTTAAGGACAAACTAGGAAATTGTCTCAAACTTTTTTTTGTGTAAGAAACCAAAATATTAGGGCAATACATTGCCCATGTAACCATTTTATGGTTAGATGGGTAATTGGTGGGTGTAATAAAATTTCAGTATATTAATATATTATAAGGGAATCTTTTTGTCTCGTAATTCTTTTAACTAAAATAGTGTGGTTCACTGTACCATATGCCTTGCATCTATCCAAGAAACAACTGTAAATAGTTGAATTACTGTCGGTGTATTTAAATACAATTCCTTAAGTACATAGATGCATAAATCAATTGAATGGGACCTTTTAAAATCAAACTGATTAGATGTCCATAAATAGTCATTTAATCGGGCGTAGCAAAAATTTCTCAAGTTGCTTTGAGAGCAGGAGGCAACAAAATAAACCGGTAATTATTGCTGAATATATATATATATATATATATATATATATTACTCCAATAAGAATTCTATTGGGTGAAGAGAAAAAATATTTTAGGAAAGGTATTTTTATACAGATATAATGTTACATTTTAAATTTGTACAAAACAAGACTATATAATCAATATTTTATACCGGAGATGGGGACTCGAGTTAGCCACTCGGACTCCAGTCGGACTCGAATTCCTATTTGCTTTTTCTTTTTACTCGAGACTTGACTCGGACTTTGATGTAATTTGACTGAAACTTTGCCTCTTCTGACTCGCGGCTTGAATGAAATTACTAGTATTTTTCCCAATTATGTTAGAACCCATATAAATGTACAATTTACTTGTTTCAACACAAAATACGATTTATTATTATAAAATGTAACTCATGACTTGGATAATCTCGATAGGCCCCAGTGGGTTCTTGATTTAGTCATTGTTCATTTATTTCTATTTTTCTTTTTCCCGTACGAAGTGTTCGGTGATTTAATTATTTTCTTTTTTCCTTACATAAATTGTTCATTTAATTTATTTTTCTCTTTCTTTTTCCCCGTAGGGAGTGCTTACACGAATTTTAGATGAACTTTTTTCCGTACGAACTGTTCGTTTATTTTTTATTTCGTACGAGTTGTTTTAACATCCGTCTTAGGCCTACGGTAGGGATTTATTTTCCGTACGAATTGTTCATTTTATTTTTATTTTTTCCTTACACGAATTGTTCATTTATTTTTCTCTTTCGCTGTACTAATATGTTTATACGTTTCGTATATTTCAATATAATTAATATAACTATATATTTTCCTGTACTATTTTGTTAATACTGTTTTGTATGATTATATATATTTAATATAACTGTGTATATATATTTTGCTGTACTAATATTTTGATAATGCACCGTTTTGTATGATTATATATTTTCCATTCATGATGCTATTATTTGATCATATATAATATGCCCCATTGTATTTCCATTAATTTGGTTAAATAATAATCAGAGCGATGTATTGGTGTTTTATTTATTCCTTTTTGTTTGTACACAATTATATCGTTTGTTTAGTTTCTAAAGCGGATTTCGGAATAGTTAATTAGTTGCTATTTGTCAAATCGGTCTTATAAGCCAACTGATGGATGAATATGTTTTAAATAAATAAGTAACGAGGCTGACAACTCAACTTTCTAATCCAACTGACGGATGAATATAAGGATTAATTAAATAAATAACGAATCTGGCAACTCAACCTTCTAAACCAAGTGGCTGATTAATATAAGGATTAATTTAATAAATTGCTATCTGGCAACTCAGCCTTCTAAGCCAACTGGCTGCTTAATATATGCTTTAATTTAATAAATAAAGAAATCTGGCAACTCAGCCTTCTAAACCAACTGGCTGATTAGGGGCCTATAAGAGAGCGACGGGGTGGCTGAAGACCTCATATGCGCTTGGCTTTCGCCGAGCGAAGACCCTTCCTCTGGGTCCTCTCCTCTCTCTCTCATAGGTTAGGTATGCCCCTTTGGGGGTGAGGCTGTCCCAACTTCTCCCCCAAAGAGGTTTCCCCTCTTCCTTAGGTTAGGTATGCCCCTTTGGGGAGTTAGGCCGTCCCACCTCCCCCAAAGAGGTTTCCCCCCTTGCAACAAAGGGGGGTGGAGGTGCCTTGCAACATTATTCAATTGCATTGCACTCTCCCATTTTGCAACTATACTACTAAATGTAATATCGTAATCTTAAAAATTTAACAAATATCAGAACTTTGAATTGTGTAATAAACACAAACGATTTTTAAATAAGTAAATTTGTTTTTCTGGGGTACAATATAAGAATTTATGCCTGATGACAATTTCGATATGCGTTTTTCTAAATAAAATTAAGGAATATATATATATATATATATATATATATATATATATATATATATATATATATATATATATAGTATATATATATATATATATATATATATATATTATATATATATATATATATATACACATTTTTTCATTAACGTTAATTTAATGTTTTTTTTCTTCAACTTTGTTTTCTTGAAGAGTCGAATTTTTACTTTTCTGGACGGCAGCGGGAACAAATTCACTGCACTTACCGCACTCATGAGAACTCTGAGGACGTGGCAAGTATCCCAAGGTTATCCTCTAGGCCAGTGGTCTCCAAACTTTTTTGATCACGCACCCTTTAATCAGCAAAAATAAATAACACGCACCCCTAATGAACATGAAGATTATATATATATATATATATATATATATATATATATATATATATATATATATATATATAACGTAAAGAACGACGCTTTGTATAGGAGAATATTCCGCGCAAGATGAGAGCGAAAGAATGAAACAAATGAAAAAATGAAGTAGCCACCCGGGAATCGAACCCGGGATCTTCCGATTGCCGGTCAGATATGATAACCATTACACCACGGGCCTCACTCAATCAAATGTCGTAATTCCTCTACATGCGCGCAGAAACCAATGCCCCAAAGAGGCACCTCCCGCATGCCGTAACATTATATACATTATAACTGCAAACACGCAGTATAATTAACGTAAAGAACGACGCTTTGTATAGGAGAATATACCGCGCAAGATGAGAGCGAAAAACGAAACATTGGTTTCTGCGCGCATGTAGAGGAATTACGACATTTGATTGAGTGAGGCCCGTGGTGTAATGGTTATCATATCTGACCGGCAATCGGAAGATCCCGGGTTCGATTCCCGGGGGTTACCTCATTTTTTCATTTGTTTCGTTCTTTCGCTCTCATCTTGCGCGGTAAATTCTCCTATACAAAGCGTCGTTCTTTACGTTAATTATACTGCGTGTTTGCAGTTATAATGTATATAATGTTACGGCATGCGGGAGGTGCCCCTTTGGGGCATTGGTTTCTGCGCGCATGTAGAGGAATTACGACATTTGATTGAGTGAGGCCCGTGGTGTAATGGTTATCATATCTGACCGGCAATCGGAAGATCCAGGGTTCGATTCCCGGGTGGTTACCTCATTTTTTCATTTGTTTCGTTCTTTCGCTCTCATCTTGCGCGGAATATTCTCCTATACAAAGCGTCGTTCTTTACGTTAATTATACTGCGTGTTTGCAGTTATAATGTATATATATATATATATATATATATATATATATATATATATATATATATATATCTGACCGGCAATCGGAAGATCCCGGGTTCGATTCCAGGGTGGTTACCTCATTTTTTCATTTGTTTCGTTCTTTCGCTCTCATCTTGCGCGGAATATTCTCCTATACAAAGCGTCGTTCTTTACATATATATATATTATATATATATATATATATTATAATCCTTTCATTATTTACTAGCAAGTTAATAGTATGCAACAGAAATACGATGGGGTGAAGATATACTTACCAATATAATTTAATGAAAACACTGTGGCTGACTGTGCTTCATAATTTCTGAAAATCTTGGTTTGACACTTTGTGATTCAGCGATTCGAAGGTCCGGTTCCAAGTTCAGTTTATTTCGATTCTTGGTTTTAATACCTATCATAGCAGAAAAAGACCTCACACAGATATGTAGATCCAAATAGAAGGAGCGCATCATTCGCTGCGCTTACTAAATCTGGGTACTAATTTTTTAATCCAATCCACCAATTGTGCACATATTTCTGTTGAAATTCGGTTCGTAAACTTGTATCTTCCCTGATGTCAATCAACTGTTATTTTACAAAATAATGCGGCGATCTCGAATTGTGATATTTAGTTTGCTAAATTTTAATCGCAAGTAAGCGATATCGCGGATACTATCTCGCAAATTCTTAGGAATGACTGTGTTAGCGAATATTTTCTTTCTCGGTCATCTTCTTGAAATTCAAAAACTTTCTACGAAAAAACAATGATAAATCAGAATCATCAAATTTTCTTCGTGCACCCCCTAGATCGGCAGGCGCACCCCACTTTGGAGACCACTGCTCTAGGTCACTGGTAGGCACCTTTTTTGAAACTGGGTCATTTTGATTTATTGGTAATTTGATAATGGGTCAGTGTTCAAAATTTAAATGAAAATACACTATTTTCGGGACATTTTAAAATAAAAAACACTATGTAATAATATTTATTATTTTATATATACTATATACTACAATTGACCCGCAGGTCAGAAGTTGCCGACCACTGCTCTAGGCTGAGGTCTGCTCTGGTTCCATTATATGACTA
The DNA here is from genome assembly GCA_023014485.1 of Bathynomus jamesi. NCBI lineage: Eukaryota > Metazoa > Arthropoda > Malacostraca > Isopoda > Cirolanidae > Bathynomus > Bathynomus jamesi. The sequence continues at coordinate 294,508 of JAJOZX010002589.1, forward strand.
TCTTTCCTCTCCGACACTATCACATCCTCCACCTATCTGAATATATCAACTTTACATCAACTTCAAATGTTTCCTGAAGAAATTTTTTACGAGAATAACCGCATATTTAGAGGGATGTTGCTAGATGTTTTGCTAGGAGGTCCGGTGCTAGTGTCTCCGAGCAACTGATACATTGAGAAACGGACATGTTGGACTGATTGTGAAAGACCTATTACAGGGATCATTTCCAAAACCTTACATCAGTAGATTACTGGCTTATTGGCTTTGTCGGCACCCAGAAGAACAGGCTATTCGCACAGAAGGAGAATTGATGTTGGCACTGCTGCAAAATTTCACTCCATTTATGAGGAAATGCGACGAAGGAATGTGGTCTAAGTTAGGTTAAATCAGATTCATAATTTGGTGTTTATTCGGCTTTTCGTTCGATGACTTTTCATTTCGAGTTGTTGTTGTTGTTGTTGTTTAGCCGATCAGCCCACCCTGATCGAGCAAGCCGGCGGCACGCAGGTAACCGATCGCCCTCTCCGGAGTGGACCAGAGGTTCAGCGCACTCGTGATGTTGTGTTGTGTTCGTTGTTGTGCTAGAGCGGTACAGTCCGTCATAATGTGTTCAATTGTTTGTGGTGTGTCTTGGCACAGGTGGCAGGTGTCGTCTATGGAGTTGTCTAGTCTGTGTTTATATGTCCATAAGTTGGGGTGATGTCCACATCGGAATCGTGCTAAGTTAACTCGATCCGATCTGCTCAGGCTGATCTCTGACCTGTTAATGGGCGGCGGCTTCGCACCTAGGACCGCATTCGGACCGAGTCGTGTCAGTGCTTTGTGGGTTAGGTGTGTGTGTATGTGTTTTCTGTACTGTGTGATGTCTGTGGGGCGTGGTATGGAATGGAGTATTTGGTTATAATGTCTCTCTGGTGTTACCTTAATGGTGCGAGGTGTTGGTGCATGATTGTACAAGTAGTGGCAAGGGTGTTGTGGGTTAGTTGTCGCTGCTGCCATGAATTGTGTTCCCCTCATGTCTAAATGTTCCCTAACTTTTAGTATTTTTGTTTCTGTGTGCAGGTGTTCTATTGGTGTTGTTTGAGTGCATCCTGTAATGATACGAAGTGCGTTGTTTTGTATTGTTTGTAAGGTGTTTTGTGTGTGTTTGAGATAATGGGTGCCCAGCATGGGCTAGCATAGTCCATAACTGAGCGAATATATTGTTTGTAGATGAGTGATGTTGTTTCCTGCTGGTGTCCAAAGTTTGTGCCTGTTAGTACCCTAAGCGTGTTAAGTCTTGACGTACATTTGTTTTTAATGTCCTGAATGTGGTTTGCAAAAGATAATGATGTGTTGTATGTGACACCTAGTATTTTGGTTCTGTGAGTGTGTGGAATGTTGATGTTGTTTAGTGTAAGTTGTGGAATTACCTGGTGTTCTTTTGTGTTGCTTGTAAGCAAGGTGATGGTTGATTTTGTGGGCGCTACTTTGAGTCTATTGTGTATGAGCCAGTCTTGTATACTGTTTATGTATGTTTGTAGGTTATTTGTAGCGGTGTCGATGTTGTTGTGGGTGGATGTTAGAGTGATATCATCTGCATATGATGATAAGGTAAGCTTGTTATCTATGGGTGTTGGAATGTCATGCATGTATAAGTTGAAGAGTGTTGGTGAGAGAACAGAGCCTTGAGGGACCCCGTTCGGAAAAGCTTGTTTTTGGATGACTTGCCATTAAATGTGACATGTGAGTATCTTCCTGAGAGATAGTTGCTCAGCCACCTTTTGGTGTTATTGTGCATGTTTGTGTTGAGTATTTTGTTTATAGAGGGAAGCGTGGGATAGCATCAAATGCTTTACTAATGTCTATTGTTGCTAATAGTGTACGTTGAGCTGGTCTTCTAGAGTTGATGCCATCCATGATGTGCTGCGTCAGGTTAGTGAGTAATGTCGTGGTTGAGTGGTGAGGTCTGAATCCATGTTGAGTAGGCGATAGTGGTATGTGTGGGTTGGTGATTTGTAAGATTAGTCTTTCTGTTACTTTGGAAGGTGTGCATAGTAAAGTAATGGGTCTATAGGAAGCTGGTTCTGTTGGATTTTTGTTTGGTTTGAGTAGTGTAATAATTTTACCTTGTTTCCTTATGTCAGGAATAATACAGTGTTGGTATGAATATGTGCTGATATTTGTGAGAGCTAGTATTCCTTGTGGGCCCAAGTGTTTAAGGTGTATGTTAGATATGTTGTCTGGTCCAGTAGCCTTCGAATTTTTAATGTTTTTGATGATCTTGGTGGTCTGGTCTGTATTGAAGGGTGTAATGGTCGTGTCGAGTCTGTAGGTTTTCTTGTGTCTGGCTGTTTGTTTGTCTGCGTGTTTCTGGTTGTTGTCTCTGTTTAAGTGACTTATCTTTGCGTAGTGATTAACTAGAATGTTAGCTTGTTGTGTGTATGTTGGATATTATTTTGGCTGCGACAGATAGCCGCGTGTGAGGTGTGAATGCCGCTGTTAGAGTGGGTAATGCTGTTTATAGTCTTGTATAGCCTGTATGTATCTGTGGAGTGGTTTAGTGTTGTTATGAATTCCCTGAATGTTTCTGTTTGTTTTTCTTTGAGTTTGTTGTTTATTTCTGTGTTGAGCTGTTGTATCTGCTGCTTTATGGCTTCTGTGTGTGGTGTTTGTGTGTTATGTTTGAGGTTGTTACGTTGCCTTATGAGGTGGGCTATTTCTCTAGTGTAATTTGGGTTGTATTTCCTAATGTTGCCCTTGGGTATGTATTTGTTTGCATTATTGATAATCTGATTAAATGTCTTGAGTGTTGTATCGATGTTTATGATGGGTGTGCTGTTTAATGTGGTGAATTGTTCCTCAGTCTGTATTTTGAACTGTTCCCAATCAGCTTTCTTGTAATTTCTTGTAGTGTGCCTAAGGCTGTTGGGGCAGAGTGTAGAATGTGTTGTAATGATGATGGGCAGGTGGTCTGATGACAGTTGTTTTTCTGTTCTCCATTGTGTATGTGTTGCTAGTGAGGGGGAACAGAACGTTATGTCTGGGGAGGAGTTGAGTATTCTGCTTGATGTGGTATGTGTGTATGTTCTTCTGTATTGTTAAGAATGAAGAGGCTGTTTAGTTGTGTGGCTATGTTGGCGCCTCTGGTGTTGTTTTGGTTGTGCAGGTACCAACTAGTGTCTTTGGCGTTGAAGTCTCCTCCTAAGATGACATTAGTGAGAGAGGCAAGATTGTGTAACTGTGGATTGTAATTGGCTGGCACCTGAGGTGAACTATCTGGTGGGATGTAAATGTTGATTAGTGTGGTGTTGTGTTTTGCGCGTGTTTTAATGTTAACTGCCTGTATTTCTATCGTGTTATCTGCTTGGATTGTGTTTGTAATGTTTTGGGTAGCATCAGTGTAGCTAATGGAATTTGCTCTGAATGAAATTATCAGTTTTTGAAGTCACTTCTCAAGTAAATAAACATTAAACATGTTCTTGAATTTGCACCGAAATCGTCTTTAAATGAATAACACATTAAGAAATGTTAATAAGTGATTAAAGGCTTCGGTTGGTTATCCCATTTTTACGTCCTTCGTCCACCAGAGGGCGCTGAGACGCAGTAACGCAACCAGCTGGAACAAATAAGACCCCATTTAAAAGGGAACTGGGTCGAGTCAAATACTTTCCGTGTAGCGAGCTCATCACTGTACCTCTTCCTCATTTCTGAGATTGGTGTGGGACAGTCTTTAGAATTGTTATTTAACGTTGCAACTGAATAAGGCATAAATCAACACCTATATTTAAATTGTGGTTTCATTTCCCGTAGATTTAAAGAAATTACTTGCCACGTATTATTAACCTTGGTTAACCTTGGTTTTTTCTTCCGCCGAATTGTTCATCCTGACGAAGGTCAAGCTTGTCACTCCACCTTAGACCTACGGTTTAACGTGGAATCCGAACCATGCCCCACCAGTATACCAGTGTGTTAACCACTAGGCTACCTAGGGTACCCATTTATTTACCAACCAATTTTCTTTTATTGTGTGAAAGGATGAACAGCTGGGTTTTGCTGCGCGCCGTCTGCCGTCACCGGGTCTCGATAACGCGGCTGATGGATTCGTAGTCAGCGACGCTAACCACTACACCACCGAGGCGCGTATATATATATATATGAAAATTATTCACGAAAGTAACACGTGAAAAATATTTATGATGAATAAAACACGAAGGAAAGGAAACACAAAATGGTGCTCAAGCGCTTTCGTCTAATGACATCCTCAGTGTTCCTGAGGATGTCATTAGACGAAAGCGCTTGAGCACCGTTTTGTGTTCCCTTTCCTTCGTGGTTTTATTCATCATATATATATATATATATATATATGTGTGTAATTTTACGTGTTTCAGTGTGAAATTCATCATATATATATATATATATTATATATATATATATATATATATATATGGGATGAATTTCACAATAAAACACGTGAAATGAATAAATGCTGCAAATCCACAAGGAAAAAGAAAAACGATTCCAAGGCCTTTCGTGTATTCAAAGCTACACGAGGTGTAGCTTTGAATACACGAAAGGCCTTGGAATCGTTTTTCTTTTTCCTTGTGGATTTGCAGCATATATATATATATATATACTCTAGAATGCTCGCTACGCTTTGCCAGCAAAAATCCCCCTAAACACAATCAGGGGGAAGACTGGAAAAGCTGTGTATATTACTACTAAAATCTTCTTTGGTTCGCCTTTAATCCCGGTTCCCCTCCCCAGGGGAGTGGACTGGGAAGGGTGGGTGTGTTACTAAAACCTTTTGGTTTCCCTTAATGTGTACACTAAATTTGGTGAAGCCTAGGCGCTTAGGCGTGTATTAACAAACATAGAAAAGACAGACATCACCACCACCACCACCCACTACATATATAAATACTAGAACGCCAACTGCGCCTTGCGCAGCAAAAGCCACCTAAAACGCAACCTAAGGGGAGACTATGAGGTGCGAGTGTGTTACTAAAACTTTCCCTGGTGCTCCCTTAATGTGTATGTTAAATTTGAGGCAGATTACCCCAACCGTTTAGGCATGTATAAGGGAACAGTCATCATCATCATCATCATCATTATTATCCCATATATATACCTATATACCCGAGTATAAGTCGATCTCGTGTATAGGTCGACCCTTGATTTTTGGCCAAGAAATCATTAATTTATCATATGCCTCGTGTATAGGTCGACCCCAGTTGTTGAGGGTAGTGGAACAACAAATTAGGGTAATAAAGCACCATATTATATGGCATATAAAACTCATTTCCAAAAACTAGAAACTGGCAACTGCGTCTAGGTGACCTTGAACACGTCATCATGTATAGACAGGTTACTGATAACCTACTGTGTAACAGCCATTTCCAATTGTGTCTTGGTAATTTTAATAATTAGTACATATTTTTTATTGTTTACTGGTACTAAATGGTAAATATTTTTCATGTCTGAAGCTAACAGTAGCTCCTAGCCCTCCCCATCGTGCACGGATTTCAACCCCTCGAAAATGTTACCCTTATATAGGTCGACCCCCTAATTTTTGCCTAAGAATTCAGTCTTAAAAACTCGACCTATACACGAGTATGTACGGTGTATATATATATATGGGATTGAACTCAGAATGGTCCCCTGAAGCTTTTTATGATACACACAGACGGTGCATGGACCAAGGAACTCTTTTTGGAAAATTAATCCACTATAGTCTGAATAAGTAGTGATAAATGACAAACACTATAGTTTTTTTTCTTTTTCATGATGTTAGCCCAAAGTGGGCAATGGGTCACTCACAAAGAGGCCCAAAAATGCAACGAGTCTTTTGCTTATATTGAGGTCCTGAATTTAGTTGACTGGGGTGCTTTAAATCTTAGATCCTGCCCCAAAGCTGGATCCTATCTGCTTTGCAGATAGCTGGTGAGTAGGCTGACCATATTTCCTTGAGACAAAAACGGGACATTGGGATGGCAAAAAAGGGACGGGGGTTATGTAATATTCTGTATTCATGAAAAAGTAAGTACATAAACATATTGAGCTTACAATTATTCTTCAGTGACAGAACCCATACAAAAACCCATACAAACGGTACTGTCCCGTTCAAAACGGTACGTATGGTCAGCCTACTGTGAGGGAAGCTATATTTTTGGGCCTCTTTGCGAGTGACCCGTTTCCCACGTTAGGCTAAGATCATGAAAAGAAAAACTATAGTGTTTGTCATTTACCATTACTGTACTTATTCGAACTATAGTGGATTTAATTTTCCCAGAAGAGTTCCTTGTTCCATGCACGGTCTGTGTGTATCATATATATATATATATATATATATATATATATATATATATATATATATATATATTCAGAGAAGCACGAAAGCGATCGATTTGGGGGACTAATTATACCAAAACTTGAATACTGTTCAGTCTTGACGTCCCCATATAAAAAGGAAGAAACTAATAACTAGAAGAAACTCAGAGACATTTCACAGCTAAGATTGATGGCTGCAAACAACTCAACTATTGGGAAAGGCTACGTAAACTAAATCTGTACTCCCTGGAAAGAAGAAGAGAGAGGTACACCATAATCTACATATGGAAAATGATCGAAAAACTGGTACCAAACTTCAAACTAAACCCAATTACCATCCAGACACGCTGGAAAATAGGGCAGGCATGATGTGTTAGTGTTCCCAAATTAAAGGCCCGACAAGTGACCTCTTCAACGAAGGAAAATAGGTTGGTTGTGAGGGGCCCAGACTTTTTAACCAGCTTCCAAAGGACCTCAGAAACGTTACATGGGTCAAAGTTGAAGTCTTCAAGAGAAGACTAGATGCCTGGCTCAGGACGATACCAGATGAGCCAGGTGTACCCGGCTATGTGCGGTGGAGAGTGCAAGAAAGCAACTCGCTCTTCCACCAAGCCAGGCCTAGAGGCGGGGCCACCAGTTTGACCTTCATGTGAAGAGAACCAACACACCGAACATCAACGAGGTGTGTATATATATATATATATATATATATATATATATATACAGTATATCGTCCATGCACGGTAGTGTGTAGACAAATCATTTTTGACCCTGACTACCACTTTGTGGACGGCTCTTCTGAAGGCTGTAACTTTTTTCAGCATACACTTTACACCAAAAGATAGAGGACGTCGTCGCGCATTATTTGACGTAAACATCGAACAAATTCATTCACTACAAGAAAAGTTTAGAGCAATGTTGGTGTCGTCAAAATGTTGTTTAGCTGAGTGAGCTGTCCGACCGCGTGAGAGTTTGGGCGGAGCTTATCCGTCAGTCCTAAAATCCGCCCAATGGAGCTATTTTACAATTTTTGTTTTTTATGGTAAAAAATAATTGATAAATAATTTTTTGCATCTAGTCAAACCACGTTTGTACAAAATTTTATACTCTTTTGTGAAATGGAGGAGAAGCAAGTTAGTCCATAAATTTACAAAAATATCGCAGCCATAAAAACTTTGAGCTTCACATCCAAAGCCAGTGAAACCAAATTTGTGAAGCTGCATTCAGAATGTAAGTGGTTCATGAGTTTAAAGTAAATGTTAAGTCCTCATTGACTTCAAAACTTCTGTTGAAAAGGTAGGATGAGCACTAATTTTGTGCAAAATTTGTTTTGCCTACAAAAATCATGTACCAGTCTGAAAAATACGCCCTGCGAAAAGGCAAGTATTTTTTGTGTACATAATAATAAACCTTAAAAAGAACAGGACAAGAATAACACAAAACACATTTGGCGTTAAAAATTGAAAGTTACAATTTTAGAACAAAAACTATTTAGCGGTAGCTCTTAAAAAAAAAAAAATAAATAAAATAAAATATATATATATATATATATGTTAATTCCATTCTGAGTTTGTGTATATATATACAGAAAATGTATACTACACATATTAAAATACCGGGTGATTGAAAAGTAAGGACCCAATTTCAAATGGCTGTATTTACTAAACGAAAAGTGGTATTACAGAAATTCTTTCAACATTTTAAAACGCAGAATAAATGGCAATGTTTCTATCTCAAAATAAGCCCCAGCATTCTGAACACATTTCTGTAGCTGCGAAGACACAGACGCAACACTTTTCCGCAAGAAGTCTTCAGGCAGAGCGGCAAAAACATCTCGGATTCGCTGTTCCAATTCGTGGTTTTGCTCGGTGCACTTCCTCTTTAGCCGAGCTGCCCGCCGTATTAGTCTAGGATCTGGCCCAGAGTTGTATAAATTTCTGGGTGCAGAGGTTTTGACGACTGATCTAGACTAATTTTGGGGCGGAGAATCCGAATTTTTCTATGCCATCGCACCAAATTGGTGCGAAAGTGGTCAAAATGGCAAAAAATTGGCAAAAATGGCAAAATTTTATCAGTTTTTCGTATTTTTGTCATATTCTTGAGTTGAAAAATTTTTTAAGAGGCAATTTTTTGTTTGAGAATCTGTTTTTGTAATATACTGCTGCCTGAACCAAGAAAACTGACAAAAATGTCAAAAAATAACAGCAAAAATAGTAAAAAATTAAGTAAATATTGTCAAAAAATCGCAAAAATGAAATTTTTGGCTATTTTGGTGCATAAACTTTAAGCTCTAACCAATCATATCGAACTAAATAGTCAAGAAATTAGATATTAATAGCTCTGCAAGAATTTATTAAAACAAAGTATGCACAAATGTCTAAATTTCGGGTATAAATCGATAAAAATGGTTGTAAAATACTTGAAAAAATAGCCGAAATATAAAAAAAATAGTACTAATTTTATGTTATTCTTGGGCTTGCTTGTTGTAAAATGCTTGAACTTCTTATATAATCGATCTATTTGATTTCTTTAGAGTAACTAAGTCATATTTATTGTGTTTCAGGTTTAGTATTGGTAGTAGCTACAAATTGAGGATCCCTGTATTCATTATGTGATTCAACAGATGATAGATCATGGTAAGTAATAATCGAATTGAATATTTAAAGCATAAATATAAAGACCAATGTGTTACAAATTTTTTTTTATATGTATAGAGAGAACCAGTTTATAATTGCAATTGCAAGAAGTCTTAGTATATTTTATTTTTTCAGGATGTATGTCACCTTGTGCCAGAAAAGAAGCATAGCTCAAACCTTGGTAAATGTATCTTGTGCCAGAAGAACAAAGCTTAAGTGGAGAGAAATATTTGAGCAGCGGAGAACATGGAATAAAAAATTTGCTTCAGTTGGCTTCTGCGTACCCAAATGATGACAGAAGCAAGCGTTTGAAAGCTCTTACTGAGAGTCAGACTCCTTATACCAGTATCACAGCACTTCGTGCTATGCAACATATAAAAAGTTCGTTGAACGTAGCCAGAAGTCTAAAAATGCTGAATCTGAACCCTCCGATTCCTCCTTAGGGGAAGCATTAACTCCTCCAGAAAATAGTTCAAGCAAAAGGATTAAAACACAACATATCAAGGATATGAAAGTGTGTTTTGTGGTTCAGCTCGAGTCAAATTGAAAGGTGGAAACATTGACCATGATTTGTTTCGGATATGTACTCCAGGTCGTGCCCAAAAGTTATTGAGTTATGCTCACTTGTTCCAGGACGATGTTTTTACCAGAGTAGCGATGTTGAACGAATACAAAGAGGTATTCACTGCAGATGTATTCTATCATAATAATTGTATAAAGAAGCATTTTGCAGCCTATGATCGCAGAATAGAGACGATTTTGGAAAACAGACAGCAAGAAAATGAAGTTATGGGTTCTACTGACATGGTTCAAGAAGCGTTTAATGATGTAGTCTCAAAAATAGACTTCACAAGATGTGGATACAGTGTCACCTACTTGAGACAAGAGGTCAATAAAAAGCTGAACTAGGATGAATCTATCAGTAACTATTTGGTTAAGAGCCTGCTTATAGATAAATTTAAGGACACCATTTATTTTACATATCTTAGTAACAAACGAAAATCCCAGATGGTTTATTCTGTCCAGACTGAGAGTGCAAGAATTGTTGAAACTTTGCAGAAATCATCTGTCGAAAACGTTGCTAAGGACCTAAGAAAAGAGTTAAAAACTTACAGTTTTGGTTTACGCTCTAGCTATTGTGATCCAAACGATCTTGATCTAGCCTTGAAACGCTTCCAAAATGAACGTCCTCCAATATGGATGGAATTTCTTCAGCATTTGTTTTCCACCCGGAATGTATCAGATAGCAACAATCAGTTGATGCTGAAGTGTGACACTATCTTCCAGATGTTGTTTTACATCCTTCATAATGGTTTGGAGCCCACCCCATTGCATGTCGGATTTGCTCAAACTATACATAACCTGTCACAGTCTAAAGATCTTATTGAAATTTCAAACAAACGGAGCATTTGTGTAGGATATCAAGAAGTTCGCAAAATAAATTTTGCACTAGCAAAACGTACAATATCTTTATGTGGTTCACATAGAGTTCCAGTTCCTCCAGTATTTGATCAAAACCATCCAATTCAAGCAGCAATGGATAATTTTGACACCTTGGAAATACCTTGTCTGGAATTGGTTCGACTCACGATACGGTGCTAGTTTTATTCCAAATACTCCATTAAGCTCTGCACCAACACAACAGCATACTAATAAGATCAGTGAAGCTCAGAGTCAACCCTCCGGCTTGGCAAGTTATAAAGCGTTCTTCCTTGCCAAGAAATTATCTCGATTGGGCCAAGACATGAACGAGGTAAAATAAGTCAAGATTTCCAAGTCTCTGAATACAAGCAAACGATCATTTACTAGAGACTGTTAATCTCGACCATTCCTGTGGTTTGTGATGCGATACAAACATAGAACAACCACAATACAGGGCTCTTCAACTAACTCAATACTGATAATGATGACGTTGTGCCAAGCTTTGTTGCTGTCAAAAGCCCTTTGTAGGAGATAGCTTGAAGCCTACAACTATTGCGTTCACTCCCATACTGCCATACAAAGCAACTGAATTTGATACCATTTTTACAACAATGATTAACTTTCAGGACGTGCTTAAGCAGCAGAATAAGCCATACGGTGCATTGTGGTGTGATGAAGGAGTTTATGCTATTTGCGAAGGAAATTCAGCTCCTGAAGAAAGATCTGTTCAGTAATTTGTTATCGGATTGGGGGATTCCATTTTGAGAAGATTGTACTTGCTTGATGGTTATCTTCATATATCGGGAATTGAATCTGTTTTGATTGAAAAGCGAATGTTCTCGGTCCAGACCAGTAAAATCCGTTATGATGGCAATCATTATGTGAGAGCCAAGCAAGGATTATCTTTCGTGCACGAAGCAATAACAAGCATTATGTCGATGGGTTTTTGAGTGTCGATGAACACCGTAACTTATATCAAGATGCCGCAACTAAAATTTCAATTATGGTTGCAGAACAAGAGCATGGGACGACTTTAAGTCTTCGATATATACTCTGTCTCAATCCTTTCAACACTATATAAAGCAGAGGTCTGATAGTAATGAAAACTTTCATTACTGGTATCATTTTACCAAATGATTGTATCCAATCATCAGAGATTTAACCTACTCAATGCGGGCAGGTGATTGGTCACTATTTCTTTCTTCCATACAGAGATCAATCCCACTTTTCTTCGCCTCAATAGAACCAACTACGCCAGATGGGCACCAATCTTCTTTGAGGATTGTTTAAACCTTGATGTACATTTTCCTAATCTCCACAAATCATTCTTTAGTGGTGGTTTTGTAGTGAGGAGAACGACACGACAATGTAGTGGAGTTCCAATGGACCAGGCACTTGAGCAACATTATAATAAGCCTGCAAAAGTGTCCGGAGGATTAATTGGCTTTACTCGGAGAAAGGAAGCAGTGGCACTGTGGAATATTACACTGCCCAGCAAAAACAAATTTTGATGCTGATTTAATTCTAAGACCTGTTTCTGGATAATATTGATGTGCTGATTTAAAAAATCACCTTAGATTTTGTCCATCACATCAGGTTTTCGTGCAATGCAATATGCCTATTTTGGGTGATCCATGAAGGGCGCTTATAAAAATTGATGATTTTTGAGACCTGTTAACAGCTGTTTTGCTGTTAAAATTTTATCTGTGGATAAGAAAACTGATGAAAGATCCGCAGTTCAGTAACTCAATGACCGAAACGGAGGCAAGAGCTTGGAATGCTTTTGTGGCAGTAGTTAAGAACTTCCTAGGAAACAAAAAGTCTGAAAATTATAAAGATCTTGTAAAGGATTTACTTGTAAACTTTCAGCAGTTGGGTTGCAACATGAGCATTAAAGTTCACTATCTCAACAGTCATCTGGATAAATTTCCAGAAAATCTTGGTGATGTTAGTGAAGAACAAGGTGAAAGGTTCCACCAAGATATCAAAGTGATGGAAGAACGATACCAAGGAAGATGGGATACCCATATGATGGCTGACTACTGCTGGAGCCTGCAAAGAGATTGTCTTGACATCTCTCATTCTAGGAAGTCCTATAAGAGAAAATTTATCAGCACTGAAAAGTAAGAAAACAAGAAAAAGACAATGTTAAGAAAACTGGTCCCGTGCTTGCTTTAATATGGATTAATTTTTTGCTTATTTAAACACTTTTAATCACTTTATGTGCCAATATTACCATTGTATATTAAAGTTCACTCCCTGCACAATTGTTTACTTTTCCATGCTGATTCTGAGTATGTAAAAACTTATTTTTTGAAAAGAAAAAAAATTGGGCATAACCCTGCCAAAATGCGATATCTCCAAAATATCCGTATTTGATTGCTCGAAAACCTGACGTGATAGGCAAAAACCAAGGTGATTTTTTAAATCAGCACACCAAAGTTACCTAAAAACAGGTGTTAGAATTAAATCAGCAAAATTGGTGTTGGGCAGTGTTATTAAACATGAGAAGGACTTATATTCTTCACAAATGAGAGGTTCCGGCCAGTTTGAAAATCGTGACGAGTATGATATTCATCATGAATACTCCAAGAGCCATGCCTTATCGAACTCCAGTAATGTCCAAGCTATTCAACAGTACATTTACAAAGTTGGAAACACATTGAGCAAAACATTAGATGGCAAACCATTCAGAAACATTGCTACCGGTGAAGAGGATAAAGAGTCTTATACATATCACATTACTTGCCTGGATAGAGGAGATGTTGCTTACAAGAATTTCAAAACCGAACGGCTTGAGAAAAAAACAGAAACTTTGTTTGCAGCAATTAAGAGGCAAAACCCGCAACAGCGAGGAACACTTCCAGAAAACGAAAGGAATATGACATAAAAAAAGAAACCATTGCAGCACTAAACTACATTGCATTTGCTCAGCTCAGGGAATTTCCATTGAATCAATTACTTTTCCATGAAATTACACCTCTTCCATTTTTTCTTGTAGACAGTGATGGTTTTTTGAAGAAATCTAAGAAATCGGAATTGGGATCGGAACTTGAAAAGAAACTGGGTGAAGACCTCCCATTGTTGTTAAAAGGGAATGATGCAATGATCATAGATTTTATGGCTCAAGTAAGGAAATTCCCGGTGAAAAAAGCAATGTTGAAAACATTTGGTGAATTTGCACAATCACTTTTAAATATGTTTTTGAGTATGGGATCCAAGTCAACCACAATTCATATCTTATTTGAAAATTACAAGGCTTCAAGCATCAAGACTGGAGAACGGATGAGACGATCAATTGTGCATTCGAAAATACAAATTTCCATAACATCACCTGAGCAGAGGCTTCCAATTGACTTCAACAAGTATTGGAGTTCCACAGATAACAAGGCAAACTTCCAAAAAAATTTTGTCGGCTTTTTCATGGAAAACTACCATGGAGATAAAGTAATTGTACTGGGAGGTGGTACTCTTGAAAAACCAGAAGTTTGTGTCAAATTCCAAAATGGGAAAGTCTGCGAAATTCCTGAGCTTTGTTCTTTACAAGAAGAAGCAGATGACAAAGTGATGTTACATGTAAACTATGTGGTGGATAAAGCAATGCCTGGTGGTGGAGCTACAGTTTCAGTAGCTACCAGTGATACTGCTATCTTTGTGTGCCTCATCTACCATTTAACAAAATGGATTGAGCATGGCCTGAAGGAATTATGGTTTCTTAAAGGCTCTGGAACAAGTCGCAAAATCATTCCTCTGCATGGCTTGCATCAAAAGCTTGAAAACCATTTGATCCAAGTTTTACCTGCCTTGCATGCTTTAACTGGCTGTGACAGTGTCAGTAAATTAGGCACAAAATCTAGTGCACTGAAGCAGTCAAACTACTTTGATGAAATTAAGGACTTTGGCAAGGAACCACTTACAGAGGAAATAATCGAAGGTGCCGAAAACTTTCTGGTTCATTGCATCAAACCCAAGTAAAAATCCATATAATTTGATCAACTAAGATCTGAGCAATACTACAAAACTGGGGACAAAATCGATTTTACTCAGCTTCCTTGCTCTTCAAAAAGTATTAGACTGCATATTAAACGGGCATATCTTCAGTGCAAATTTTGGCTTGACTCTCCATATGGCTCCATATCTGAAAATTTAAATCCACTTGACTATGGTTACGTAAAGTCTGATGAGGGACTTTTGGAACCTCAACTAACCGATTACCCAGATAAACCTCAGGATTTGATTGAACCTTGCAGCTGCAAAACCTGTACCAAGGGGTCAAAATGCCCTTGCACTGCGTCATCCATACCATGCTGCTCATTCTGCAAGTGCAATCAAAGAACATGCCAAAATCCTAACGCCTGAATTTCAGCAGGTAACTGAATAAAATTACAGATGAACAAATCTGTACATTGTACCCCCCTGTAGAGCAAAAACTAGAAGAGACAGATAAAAACCGGCGAGACCACTTGAAAGAGCGTTAAAATCTGAATAAAAACCATTATATTCTATTCCTGTGATTTTAATTCTTACCATTTTTTTCCCCACAGAAACCATGGCATCATCTATTTTGAACGATTCAGAGAAAAAGCGAGTTCTTGACCGCATTCGAGCTGTCACATTTCGTGAAGCAAAGGAAGCTGGTGCAACTTTCATAACTCGACACTGGGTGGCTGAGAGATTAAAAAGATCAGAAGACTTTGTCAAAAGGAATTGGAATAAGAATCCTGAAGATTGTGAAACAGAATTTCGAGGAGGAAGACCGGAGAAATTATCTCAAGAATCGAAAGACATTGTGCTTGCTGCATCACGGCGCCGAAAGAAGAGCTGCTCTGAGGTAGCGAAAGAGATACTTATCCGTCGTGGTAAGATAGTCAATCGGCAACTTGTGCATCAATTTCGAGTTCGCCAAGGCTTGAGTGCTTGGCATGAAATAGCTAAGCCACGGAAGAGTGATCTTAATATTGAAGATCGGCTATGGTTTTGTGATTATCTTGAGGAATGGACGGAAGACGATTTCCTTCACTTGGTTGTCAGCGATGAATTCTTCGTTTATTTCTCCAGAAAACCAAATTTTCAGAATGATCGGGTTTGGGCAACAACTCCTGATGAAGTCCCAGACGACCAGAAGTATCGAGAAATAGTAAAAAATCCAGCATGTGTGGGTGTTTTCATTATGTTCTCTATTCGGAAGCTCATCTGGGTTATCAAACCAAGAGGAACCAGTTGGGATGGGCCTTATTTTCGAAATGTAATTTTAGCCCAACATGTAATTCCGTTTTTGAAAGACCCCGAGTCTGTTTTGGGTGTTGAACAGGCAACCTTTCTTCACGACAAAGCCCCCTGTATGAAAGCACTTGCGACTCAACAACTGCTTAAGGACAATAACATTGATTTTTTCGGAAATAATGAATGGCCTGGCAATTCTCCGATCTTAATGTCTGTGAACATGTCGGATCCATCATGAAGGATCGGGTGGAGTCCTTAATGCTGGAACAACCCATTCAGAATCGGTATTCAACAGAAATTATGACTGCAAAGATCAACGAAGTCCTTGAAGAAATGAGTCATGATACCGATCTCTTTGAGACACTTCTGGGATCATACCCCCGTCGATTAATGGCCGTCAGAGCTGCAAATGGGGGCAACACCCGATATTAAAACAAGTGTTTTTTATTCAAAATTAAACGCTCTTTCGCGTGGTTTTGTCTGTTTTTTTCTATTCCTTTCAGTTTCTTCTGTACAGGGGGGGGGCAATCATTTCCTGACACCCTTTACTTCTGTTTCATTTTCATGGTGTGGGAAGATGATACCCAAAAGCCATAGTGCTTTTATTTGTAAATAATGTTTCAATAAAAGTTTCAAATAAACAAAAAAAATGGGGCCTCATCATTAAATGAGGTCGTTCCCACTAAGTTAGCTATAACTTAGCCCATTGCCGTGGTGCTACACTGGGGAGATGCACCTGAGTGACGGTAACACTCTTTCTCAACCACATAAGCGGCCTTGACAGTTTTTGTCATTTTTGCCAAACTCTTTGCCACTTTTGCAAGATTTTCAGTCAACTTCATCATCAGAAATAATACATGATCTTATCTCACAGTCTTTTACGACATACAAACCTAAGAGTTTTATAAAATTAGCACTATTTTTTATATTTTGTCAATTTTTTCAAATATTCTACAACCATTTTTAATCATTGTAACCCAAAATTTAGACATTTGTACATGTTTTTGTGTTAGGAAATTTTAGTAGAGCTATTAATATCTAATTTCTTGACTATTTAGTTCGATAAGATTGGTTGGAGCTAGTTTATGCACCAAAATAGCCAAAAATGTCATTTTTGCGATTTTTTGACAATATTTACTTAATTTTTTACTATTTTTGCTGTTATTTTTTGACATTTTTGTCAGTTTTCTTGGTTCAGGCAGCAGTATGTTACAAACACAGATTCTCAAACAAACAATTGCCCTTCAAAAATTTTTCAACTCAAGAATATGACAAAAATACGAAAAACTGATAAAATTTTGCCATTTTGACCACTTTCGCACCAATTTGGTGCGATGGCATAGAAAAATTCGGATTCTCCGCCCCAAAATTAATCTAGATCAGTCATCAAAACCTCTGCACCCAGAAATTTATACGAACTCTAGGCCAGATCCTGTACTACATAGATTTCTGTGGGCTCCTCTGAAACATTTCTCTGACAACATGCACATTTTTTTCTGATCGGGATGTCGATGGTCTCCCGGACCGCGCTTCATCCTTCACAGAACCCGTTGTCATGAGCTTTGTGTGACAGTTTCTGATGGCCTTTGCACTGAGGGTAGCATGTCTTCCATGAATTGACCTCCACCATCTCTGCACTTGAATCACAGACTGCCACACCTCGTGCCTGGCGGCTATTTGAGCGCGTTCCCGTACTGTCAATTTTTGTGCCATTGTTCACCTGCAAAACAAAGTGAAAATTGTATTAGCTTCAAATGGCAATGTTTGTGCTTTAAAATTGTGCAAGAATAGTAGCAACACAGCATTCCGTTTAGGAGATACAGCCATTTGAAATTGGATCCTTATTTTTCAATCACCCGGTATACATATTGAAGCCAGTGCAAAAGAGTATATATACAAAACTTTCTCAGTCTATCTTAACGTCTCATGGCCAAATGGATAACGTGGTGGCTCGTAAAATTCGAATTTTCAGTGGCATTGATTCGAATTTCACTGAGGTAAAGTAAATTTATTTCTCGTATATTTAATCTTGAAACTTAAGTTGCTCTTAGTATGTCGTTCCTAATTAACGTAAAACTGGTATGCATGTAATTACATTAGGTTAATGAAAATAAACTGAAATGGTATTTAATTTACATTTCCTGCAGTAGATGGCGCCACCCACTTCGATTAAATTATTTTCGAGGAATCATTTCCCCCAAAAGTATTTCATCAAACATCGAAATTTGATGAAAATACTCTCATCACACGAAGGCATTTGTTCGATGGAAGAATTTCCCACATCTTGATGAAAATTCTAGTCTCAGTGTACATGTTAAAAACTGCCGCTAAATATTTTTTTAACTTTGAATTTTTAACGCCAAATGTTTTTGTTATTCTTGTCCTGTTCTTTTTAAGGTTTATTATTATGCACACAAGAAAGATTTGCCTTTTTGCAGGACGCATTTTTCAGGCGTATATAGGTACCGGGTGGCCCATAATTCAGGAACCATAGGAATTATTGTAGTTTTTTTTCCTAATAATTCTTGTACTTTCTAATAATGTTTTTTTTCCTTTATTTTCTTTTTGATGAATTACCTGGATGACGTACCGATAAACATGTGACATGTTTTCTCAGCAAGACGATGCACTTCCTCATTTTGCCATGCAAGTTCGCAAATACCTTGATAAAACGTTCCCCAACAGATGGATTGACTGAAGAGGTCCTGTCGAATGGCCACCCAGGTCACCAGATATCACTCCACTCGATTTTTTTAATAAAAAAGAAAATAAAGAAAAAAGAAACATTATTAGAAAGTACAGAAATTATTAGAAAAAATTACAATTATTCCTATGGTTCCTGAATTAGGGCCACCATGTATAATATATATATATATATATATGTGTGTGTGTGTGTGTGTGTGTGTTGGTGTTAACTTACAAAAAGGAAGGAATCTTTGAAAACGTGAGGTGTTTGAGCAATTTGCAAAATTAGAGACAAACTTAAAACGAGATTTCTCCCTTTGTCTCTGGCAATCGAAGAACATTGGAAGAAATTTCTCGCAGGAATTGAACAAAATATTCAGTTTATTTCACAGTGACATTTTATCTAAATCATTTTGTTAACATTTTAAGAACGTGTGTGTGTGTGTGTGTGTGTGTGTGTGTGTGTGTGTGTGTGTGTTATTAGATATTTCCACAAAAAACAGAAATTGTACATTTCTTATGCGTAGTAATAGTGTGTACAAGTGTGTGTGTGTGTGTGTGTGTGTGTGTGCGCTTAAATATTTCTTCAAGAAGAGAAGCTGTATATGTCATAAATGTGTGTGTGTGTGTGTGTGGTGTGTGTGTGTGTGTATAGATGTAGTTGAATGAATAGAGTGTTGGGAATTAAAAGTTCCCCTTCATGATTCTGGTTCTTGTTCCTTTGATCTGTCCTCGACGAGTGAGGGAAGAAGGACGAGAAAAGAAGAAAGTAGCGCAAAATTTCTAGGCAGAAAGAGTGCTCAAAAGAAGCTCAAATGCCTTGATCATCTCCTAAAAATGAAACTAAAGTGAGATTCTACTTTCTTTTAAATAATGATATGTCTCTTTTATATATATATATATATATATAATATATATATATATAACTGAATTGAGAAATCGATGAGATGAGGCGCTGTTTTCCTAAAGTTCCTCCTTTTCGTGAAATTTTGCTGTCTCTTCATTCACAATTACACATTCAAAGAGTAAATGTATGACTCGTAAGTATAGTTTGCGCTTAATTCGCCCCTAACCTCCGTTCTTTGGAGATGAGACAAGACGGGGACATCATCATTTTAATTATGGATTCCTTCGCTACATCTGTTTGGGAGATTACTCAATGGTGTTATTCTTTATAGGTCGATAATTCGGGAAGATGGCTTCGATCGTTGACATACGCCCTTCATTTCAATCGTGGTGGGGCCCCAGGATGATGGCGGCCAATCACAGACCAAATTACTCGGAGGCCATCTGCTCTAATTTATCCCTTGGTTAAGTTTGTTTTCACGTCCTATTGCTCGTTCACGTTTGTTATTCGATGGAATCATCACTGTACATTCGCTGCAAACGATCGATGATAAGCAAATCAACCTCGAACTCATTTCGAATTCTAACAGTTGGTTAGTGGGAAAAGTGAAGTTCATTGAATGTATAAAGCGTTCATAAGGTAATGTTTACGAATGGGTTTCATTGCTTCGCGTATAAATGAAAGACGGAGTGACTAAATATATAAAAGAAGACGCTGAATGCTCTCTAATTAAATGCGTGCTCCGCTAAGGAAGCATGAAACGCGATGGGATACGCCACAACGGGCGATTGAATGGCGATAATCGGATCCAACTCCATTTGAGGGAAGGGAGGACCGAGGGAAGGACGCCATTAATAGGTAATCAAACTGGATTTTGCGCGCCTCTAAAGAGTGATTAAACTTTGCTTTCGAGAAGAGACAGGGGCGAGTCCACAGCTAAAATATTAATTAAGGAATTAATTACACGTTCGAGAATAGAGGCAATTGGAGGGACAGTGAATACGTTTTTAACTTATTCGCTCTCTGGCAGACATAGATTGCATTGAAATATATATATATATATATATATCTATATATATATATGTGTGTGTGTGTGTGTGTGTGTGTGTGTGTTGTGTGTATGAAATAAGGTATATTTGTATTTATATTTATTTTAATACAATATTTCTATAAAAGATTATTTTAATTAATAAAATCGTATTAATTACAAGATAAATAATGCTACGAGAAATTATTTATATTTGTTTTTAAATCAAATAAAAGGAAAAAGCATTCATTTTATCTTGAATAAACCTTTTACTCCGCTGAATTTTACCCTCTCCTCCGAACGCACCCTTTCCATACTTTTTCAGTGTTACCGAAGGCAGAAAGCTTCATTGTGCTCTTCGATTTGGAAATGTATTCATGGCAAGTAGGTACGCATCATATTACACGCAGCCATTAAACGAATCGAGGCGAACTGTGGTGGCCAAACATATCATCTTGTTGCCAGAGGCCACTCGGAGCATATCTAATTGGCTCAACTCCATAATTGGCGTAATTTGACTCCAAACGCCACTCACTTTTAACAGTTTTAATGAGATTAGCAGAAATATGAAAATCAGCATGTGTACGACGAAGCAGTGAGGTCATTATTTTGGTTATCCCTTTGGAGTATATACCGTAGTAAGAACTCAACCTTTTAAAGAAACAGAAACACGAATCTTTTGAAAAGTACCTCTAGCACACTATCATATAATATATATATATATATATATATATCGTAAAGAACGACGCTTGTATAGGAGATATTCCGCGCAAGACGAGAGAGAGAACGAAACAAATGAAAAAATGAGGTAACCACCCGGGAATCGAACCCGGGATCTTCCGATTGCCGGTCAGATGCAATACCATTACACCATCGCATCTGACCGGCAATCGGAAGATCCCGGGTTCGATTCCCGGGTGGTTACCTCATTTTTTCATTTGTTTCGTTCTCTCTCTCTCGTCTTGCGCGGAATATCTCCTATACAAGCGTCGTTCTTTACGTTATTTATACTGCGTGTTCTTTGCAGTTGAATATAATATATATATATATATATATATATGTGTTGCGTAAAATCTAACTTCTATGCACAAATCTGAATCCGACCAAAGTACGATCGAATTCAGATTTGATTTGCATACCCACTTTTTGTATGTGTATAATATGGGTAAGGTAATGAAAGAAGCTTTTATCCAAATGTAGCAACACCAGTCACCTTTTCCATCATTCATTTCAATCTCTAATCAATGTGCCTCACCCAAACATTCGTTCGCTACCCATCTGTGCTTTTGAAAGAGGTTACAGAGTTACAGGCTAACAAAGACCTTAAGATCCACTCTAAGCTAAATTAAGAACGAAGTAGAAGAGAGAGAGAGAGAGAGAGAGAGAGAGAGAGAGAGAGAGAGAGAGAGAGAGAGAGAGAGAGAGAGAGAGAGAGAACAACAAAAGAAAAGAAACAAATGAAAATAAAGAATATTTAAAATTCTCCAACCATACTTACACTTACAAACCTGTAAAGCTTTCATACAGAAACATTTGTAGTAATAGTAAATTACAGGTTTCCCCTCCTCCGGTAGTCACTGCTGACAGAAAATTGTTGTAAAAGAAGTAAGAAAAGTAAGAAAAAGTATAATGAAATGAATAGCTTTAACGTTCATTCATACCATACGTACACTTATGTTCGATGTTTGACTATACGGTCTATAAAGTCTCGAATAACCGATTCAAAATTCCCTCCTATAATAGAAGTTAGACCAATGGGCCTATAATTTTCCCCTTGTTCCTTATTCCCCTTTTTAAAGATTGGAGTTATATTAGTTAATTTAAAATTCAAGTGACCAACCTCTTGCGATAAAAATTTATTTAAAATTTGAACTGAAGGATCTAGTTTTTAATTTTTTAATTTTTTAAATGTTTCGTCTTGTATAATGTGACAGGCAATTTCAAAATTAAAATCTTATTTATAAAATAAATATTACAGTATTACAATTCATCTTGTTACAGTAATACAATAATATAGTAATACAAATTGTCATTTGAACTATTTATTTAATTTGGCCCTTAAGCTTTAGGCTTTACTGGGCTGTCAGAGTCATTAAAGATAAAATGTAATATATAATATACCACTTACGATTAAATTATGATTAAATAATATATACATTCATAAATAGGAAGTATTACTAAATTTGGAATACACAAACGAACTAAAAGTTGAAAATAAAACATATATTAATCATTAGTCATTATTATAGACATGAAATAAAAACAAAGTTATTATTGATATGATATTAATACAGTACAAAGGACTGACAGATACGATCAGTGAGACAAGTAATATAGTAGGTCTATATGTGAGAAATGAACAAGTAATATACTAATGTACATTTAATCCTAAATTTTTATCAGAATTCCATTATTAATAGAGATTTAGTTTTCTTTTTAAGCGAATTTACATTAGAAATTTTTTGTATCAGCATTTAAATCATTCCATAATTTCAGTCCAACAAAAATATATGATTTTTGCCATGAAGACAATCTAAAGTACAGTATAAAGCAAAATTTTACTTATCTGATTATTTTACATAATGTAAACACTGTCAATATCTGGTTTGGGAACCGCAACACTATTGTAATTATGACAATAAGACAAGTCATTTTTATAACTATTCAATTCTAGGTATCACAGTACATACACAACCATTACAAAATTAATCACATACATATCATATTATCATATACTATACGTTCATATTCTTTAAAGGCAGCATTTGTGATCATCACAGTTCATACTGTCAATGGATTAATTATCAGTCTACAGTGTCAAGTTGCTAGAATGTTGACAAGCTTCATCCTTTTTGAATGGCGTTGGGCAAACTTGTTGATGAGCTGGTCAACGTTCAGTTGGATGTCCCTGTGGATGTGCAGAAGGGTCAGGCTTGGCATCCTGGTGTTCCCCATTGTGGACCTCAATGATGTCGTGATGCGTTTCAGGGAGCTGTAGGATCTTTCAGAAGTGTATGTGATGACAGGTAAGATGCAAATGATTTTCAGGGGTGTTCTGATGCTGGAAAAGAGGGATTGTGATGTTGCTTTCAGGGCAGCTGCTGGAGTGGATGGCAGGTTTGCTGTGTCCTGGTTGGTCCTCTGTGACCACTTAGTCCCCCATTTGTGCGTTTCACTCACCAAGGTAGCAGGGCAAGGAAGGTCTTCCTTGTAGATGTCTGCCAGCTGCGGCATCTTTTGCTTGGCCTCCTGCAGGATGACGGTGACGATGACAGAGGCACAATAGTCAGCCCTTCAGGACCTGTCGATTGGTGGTCCAGAACCTCAAGTCCATCTCTGTCAGGAGTTGGTCCAGGACGGGGATTGTCACATTCGTCTTGAAGTATCGTGACGGGGTTTGCGTAATGACGTTGTCTCGGTGTCGCTGACGGCCACATCTTCGTGGTAGGGTTGGCTTAACTCCTGCCGTGGCGCATATGGCTTTGGCCCCAAACTACTCATCATGATGGTGGTCGACATCATTCCGTATTGCCTGGGGGGAATGCTCCAATGGTCTTTATCTCTTCAGCTACTTCCACCACATCCTTGGTGGTCGCCTGCAGGCTGCAGGTGATGCCTCGGAGGTAGCAGGGTGTGGTGGGCGATGGTGTGACTGATGAGGAAGTCAGGGCTCGTGATGGGCATCAGGAAGCAGCGAGAATCAGTCAGGACATCTGTAAACCAACCATATGGACCCGCTGCAACAATGTCCTCAAAGCAGGCCACCAGGGAAAGAAACAACTCTGTCAAGACCTCCAGGGCATCAAGTCTCTGCATTTATTTTGTCCGACACAAACCCATGAGTTTTTGGTAGGTGGCCTCCGGCTGAACTTCTTTGATGGTGCTGGTCAATTTCTCCTGCCGTTTGAGATGACCATCAAAGAATTTGGATGACTTTTCTAGGATACCCATTATGTTGCGCACATGTGTGCTCCCCATGGACTTGACCAAACAGGTTGAATTTAGGGGATGCACAGTGGTAGTAGGCGGCCTTAGGAAACTCTCTCATGATGTTGCCGCACACTTTGCCTTGCCAGCTACATTATCAGTCCCATCTTATCCCAGACCTCTCATGAGGCGTACATCAAAGCTATACTTCCTGAGCTGACCTAGGAACTTGGTCGCAAGGTTTCCCCTTTCACCCCAGTGTCACAATGGAAAAAGTCTACAACGTCCTCACAGATTCTTGTCAATATAGCGCAACACAAACCTGAGTTGTTCCTGTTGCTCTCTGCTCTCATCTGTCACCTTGTCTGCAATGAATGAGTAGAACTGTGAAGAGTTGTTTACCTTGCTGAGGATTACTCACGAAATGTGTTCCCACACACCTCAACGATGTTGTTCTGGATCATACTTCTGGAGTAGGTAACATTCTTTGGTGCATTCTTCATATAATCGTCAAAGACCTCCATCTCATAATAGAGCAACGCCAAGAAGTTGCCATGGTTCGAGTCCGGATCCTTCTCCACGCCTGTGGCATTGTTTCTGTGACCCCTGAGAGGAATGTTCTGCCTACCATAGAGGATCATGGTCTTGAAGAAGGATGACAACTTCCGCTTGTTGGCGGCTATCCTCAGCTACAGCAGTGTTGGACATCTGGTGTACGTTCACCACCTTGCTCTCCATCACGGCCAAAAAGCCAGTAACATTGAAGCAGGCGTTCAAGTGGCTGGCCTTGTCGTGCTCATGGAAGGTGGACTTATCTTTGGTAAAGTATGCAGAAACCCCATCATCTTATTGCAGTCTGTGCGTAGCGAGAAGGGGTAGTTGACATTTGGGACAGAGATGCTGCAGCAGATGGTACCTCTTCTCGTCAGTGAGATGGTCTCTAGTTTCTTGGTCCGTGTTGCTAGCTAGGTCATCACTACTGGCGGTTGACGGTTCAAGATTCTGCAAGCGTCTGTTGATGATTGGATCTACAAAGGTAAACACACAAAATGGTCAGTTGACTATACAGTAAAATGTAAATCTTTATTTCATTGTTTATAACACTTATTAATGATTTATTATTGTGCTAAAGTTTATGAAAAAACATTGGAAATTACGTGAAATTGATATTCAGTAAGTCTGTTGTGAGATATAGTTTCTTAAAATATGACTGCTCATATCAGATAACACAGGTATTGCATGGTGCAAATATATACACATGTAATTTTTTTTCTGCAGGAAAGAGGGGGCAAGGATGAATGCCCGAAAAAGCGCTCCCCTCCTCCCCATAGAGGAAGAAGAGAGCCAAATTCAAGGCCGGGGATTTCGAGATGCCTAGACACTCTGCGTTTGAAAAATGGGAGGTGATAGACAGGAGGAATGATGAATTGAAGATTGTTCCAGAGTTGACCACTTGAGTAGATGAAAGATTGAAAATACCGGTTAACCCTTGCGTTAGAGAGTTGGACAGAAAAGGAATGAGAACGTGTAGAAAGTCTGGTGCTGTGTGCTCTCCTTAAAAGGAGGAGGCATGCAGTTAGAGAGTTCAGAAGAGCAGTGTCCGTTATAATAGCGATTGTAAAGAGAGAGTGAGGCAGCATTGCGGCGAAGAGAAAGAGCGATTGAAGACAGTCAGTAAGAGACGGGGAATTGATGAGACGAAAAGCCTTTCATTCCACCCGATCAAGTACGGCTGTGTGGGTTGAGCCACCCCACGCATAAGAAGTATACTCCATACAGGGGCGAACAAGACCCCTGAACAGAGACAGCAACTGAGCAGGGGGGTGAAGAAACTGCGGAGGCGGTACAGCACACCTAACCTCTTTGAAGCTGTTTTAGAAAGAGAATATATGTGATCTTTCCAGGAAAGATCACAAGAAAAGGAAACGCCAAGAATGTTAAGAGAAGAAGAATTGAGTTGTGTGTTGTTGAAAGTGAGGGGATAGTCGTGTGGAAGATTGTAACAAGTAGACAGATGGAGGAACTGAGTTTCTGAGGCATTGAAAGCCACAAGGTTTTCTTTGCTCCAGTCAGAAATAGCAGAAAGATCAGAGGTCAAGTGCGCCATAGCCGTCCTACGCAAATCATGGAGCGACTGTTGTGAGGGACGCTTTGGGAAGCGGGTGGAGAAGTGAAGAGTGGAATCATCGGCATAGGAGTGAATAGGACAGAAAGTGCTACTTAAAAGGTCATTGGTAAATAAAAGGAATAGAGTGGGTGACAGGATAGAACCCTAAGGAACACCACTATTAATAGGCTTAGGAGAAGAACAGTGGCCATCTACCACCGCAGCTATAGATCAGCAAGAAAGGAAATTAGAGATGAAGGCACAGATAGAAGAATAGAAACCGAAGGGGGGCAGTTTGGCTAGACTCTATCAAAAGCTTATATGTCAAGCGCATAGCAAAAGTTTCACCGAAATCCCGAAAAGAGGTTGACCAAGAGTCAGAGATATATGGAAGAATATCGCCATTAGAGCGTCACTTGCGGAATCCATACTGACGATCTGACAGAAGATTTTGAGAAGAGAGGTGTTTAAGAATCTTCCTATTAAGAATAGATTCAAAAACTTTAGAAAGGCAAGAAATCAAAGCAATTGGACGATAGTTAGAGGGTTGAGAGCGGTCACCCTCCTTTGGGACAGGCTGAAAAAAAGCGAACTCCCAACAGGAAGGAAAAGTATCAGATGAGAGACAAAGACGAGAGTTTGCCTCGGCAGTCAGTCAGCACAGAAGCACAGTTCTTAAGAGCAACAGGAGGAACACCATCAGGACCGTACGCCTTTCTGGAGTTGAGCCCAGATAGGACAGAAAAAACATGTTTGGAAGATATTCTAATTTCAGACAAAATAAGGTCAGGGGGAGGAGATGGAGGAACAGCACCGGAATCGTCCAAAGTTGAGTTGTAAGCGAAAGTTTGAGGGAAGAGTTCAGCTTTATCAGGAGAAGAGACGGCAACTGTGCCGTCGAGATGGAAAAGAAGAGGGAAAGGAGAGGAAGTGAAGTTGTTGAAGAGGTTCTTAGCTAGATGCCAGAAAATGCAAGAAGAATTAAAATTGGATAGGTTTTCACATTTTTTGTCGGATGAAGGAATTTTTGGTGAATCGAGAACAGATTTTGCACGATTCCGGGCAGAATATAAGCTGAGTGAGAATCAGGAATTGGATGGCGACAGTACCTTCTGAAAGTTTCCTCTCTGTTGCTGATAGCATTAGAACAAGTAAAGTTAAACCAAGGTTTTTTGCATTAGTAGTAAGAGTAGAATATGGAATGTACGCCTCCATGCCCAAGAGAATCACCTCTGTGATGCGCTCAGCACACTCGGAAGGGTCCCGGCCACGGAAGCAGTAATCATTACATGGGAAATCAGAGAAGTACTGCCCTAGGGCCTCCCAATCAGCGGTGCCAAAGTGCCAAAGGGAGGATCTTGGGAGGATCGAAAGGCCGAATTGGAACGATAGGACAGGAAAAAAGTTTCACAAAAAAAAAGTTTCACAAAGTAAGAAGGATGAGAGGTAAGAAATAAATCCAGAATGTTGGGCCGACCTCCAAGGCGATCGGGGATACGATTGGGGTGCTGTCAGGGCCGGATTAACCATTAAGCAAAATAAGCCCGTGCTTAGGGTATCAAGGGAAGGGGGGCACCAAGAAATTTTCCATTGTCGGATTTACCATGGATTTATTATACTATTATAATCGCGGCTTATAGCCTATAAGCTGTTGAAAACTGAATTATATATATTCATATATAGTATTTATTTTTTTTCATTGTTTGAATTTGTAGTGAACAACAACCCTTTTGAGAGAATAAATATATTTCGTTGTAATCACACACTTTACGCTTTGCGTTATTATTTTGTTTATATCAAATCTTTGAGCGCCATATTAAAAATACATATAGATTAAATATTTTCGTGTGCTATAGTAAATGTAAAAACAAGATTCAGTCATGCTGAACTTTATAAAATAATTGTAGAAGACAATATTGAGTGTGCCTTCCCAAATGTAGAAATTGCCTTTCGTATATTTTTAACATTAATGGTCACAAATTGCTCAGCTGAGCGTTCATTTTCTCAGTTGAAGTACAGTATATTAAAAATACCAACAGAACAACTATGCAACAAGGCAGGCTGGATGCCTTATCTCTACTAAGTATAGAAGCAGATGTGTTACGTAAGATTAGTTTTGAGGATCTGATCAAAGACTTTTCAATTAAAAAAAGTAGGAGAAAACTTTTCAAATATAAATGAAGTGAAGTATACAAAAATAAACATTATTTTCCATCTTACTGTAAGTTTTGTTTCATTTCAAAAATAAAATTTTATTTATTTTATGGTTTTTTTTTGTTTATATTTTGAATTACATATATATGGGGCACCAAAATCTTTTAAGTGCTTAGGGCCTCTAAAGGTCTTAATCCGGCCCTGGGTGCTGTACAATCTGATGTAGGTCATTTGGGATCGAAAAGTTGTAAGCTAGTTCACCAGAGATGGTAGTGAAATGGGAGGAAAGCCAAAGGTGGTGGTGAACATTGAAATCTCCTAAAATGGAGATTTCAGGAAAGGGAGAGCGGGAAAGAATGTATTCCACTTTGGAAGTGAGGTAGTCAAAGAATTTTGGATAGTCAGTAGAATTAGAAGAAAGTAAACAGCGCAGATGTATTTAGTTTGTGATTGGCATGTAAGCCGTAGTCAGAGGGTATAGAATTCGGAAGATTCGAGTTCGGGAATACGAGAACAATTTAGGTCATTGCGTACATATATGCAACATCCATCTTTGGAGTGAAATTGAGTATAGAGAAAGTAAGAGGGTACAGAAAAGGGGTTGCTGTCAGTCGTCCCAGACACCTGAGTTTCAGTGAGGAAAAGAAGATGAGGTTTAGAGGAGAGGTGGTGTTCAACAAGTTGAAAATTTGAGAAAAAGCGACGAATGTTAATGTTGTAGAAGTTTAAGAAAAGTGAATCAGAGAGAGGCCCAGAACATCTCGAATGGGCGATAGCAAATCCAGCCCCGCCTCCCGGGTCTGCGTTCCCGGTATCGGCGGCGGAGAAGCCAGAAGTGGGAACATTTATGGTCCACTTCCCAAGGAACTACGAGGCTCTTGAAGTTGATGCCATTTTTTTTTAAATTTTGACAAGATTATGTAGTGTGTAAGATGCATGTATATGTAGTGAGGAATAGGGAGAGAAGTGTGTGTTTGAGAGCATGCTGGACTGCTCACAGGGTAGATGAGATACGGAAAAAGATCAGCTAAGGAGTTCAATGACAGGAGGAACGGGAGTTCTAGCACTCCCTATCTTCTGTCTGACGCCCCCCCCCGAATACTTCCCTGGTCGATTGGTGTTTACAATCTCCTCCTCAAGATTAGTTGGAACTATCTCCTTCTTAAGCCGTGGGACTTTTTTCAGGAGACTGAAGATCATGAACTGGATCACTAGTCACCCAACCATTGTGAAGGAAGTCATTTGTAACCTTTTCTGTAAAAGTGTGGGAGCCGGGGTCTGGACGATGATTTGCTGTTTTTTGAAGAAACTTGAGATTGGTGACTGTTGCATAATGTTGATTCTGCAGAGCTAAATTTAATTTTACTCTACGCTCAGTAAAAATGAACACAATACATAAAAAAAAAGTCACCAAAAAAGTTTATAAAAAAAAGAAATTAAATTTATGAACTGAATGAACTGATACAAGTAATTTATAGAACACAGCAGATTTGCTAATAAGCAGATCACCTAGCATCTTGGCTAGCTCAAACTTTTATATCGCTTAAGATCTTAAAAATAAATATTACAAATTTCAAAATGATAGCAAATAAACGTGTTTATTGAATTGAATCGAATTGAATAACCTTTATTAATAAAATAAATACAGTACTTTTACAATTTACAATGACATAAATAATTGTGAAGCTGGACTATTTAGTTTATTTAATTTGGCCCTTAAGTTTAGGCTTTACTGGGAGCTTATGACGAAAGCTGTACCATCTGTAAGAGAATTTTTGTTTACCATTATTGTGTCATTTTTCCGCGCTTTTATTTTTTATTTGTTTTTGACTGGAAATTTTATGGTAGGTTTCCGGCGGGTAGGAAACCCCCTAAATACGCCCCTGTACAAGGGTGCAATAAGTTATACAAGGAAGAACAAGAGTATGATGCAGAGTTAGTAAAACCTGTTTAGGAACTACATATCTAAGTTAAAACCTCATATCAGTGTTCCTTGAAATCTTTTTTGAGATATAATTTACATGGTCATTCCACTGTAAATTCTTGTCCAGCATTACGCCAAGACATTTCATTGCTGTACATTTCTTTACAGCGATTTTATTAATTTTCATTAACCGGCAAAGCCTAAAGCTTAAGGGCCAAATAAAATAAAATAAATAGTCCAGCTTCACAATTATTTATGTCATTGTAAATTGTAAAGCCAATGTATTTATTTTATTATTAATAAAGGTTATTCAATTCAAATTCATCGTGATACACATTTCGTTTGTTAATAAAAATCATGAAATTTGTTTTATTGCTATTTAGACAAGAGTTTATTGGAGGCTAACCATTTCATAGCATTGATAAATTCCGGTTTAAATGTCCTTAGCTGCATTAATATCTTTTCAAGAAAAGTACGCAGTTGTGTCATCTGCGAATATTATGAAATGTATTAGAAGAGCGTATTTAAATATGATAAAAATATCGGTGGATCCAAGACTGAACCCTGAAGTATATCATGTTTTACAATCGTTTTACTTCAGTATCGTTTTTACTTCAATATGGAAGTGAGTTAGTATACTCGTGAGGAAAAAGCCTCCGCCTTTTCCTCACGAGTGTAACTCACTTCCATATTAGCCATTGGTGTTATTCTACCCGCAACAAAAAAAAAGTCCCAAAACAAGAGATCAATTTGAACATTTGTTTTAGTTTTAATGTATTTAATTTTGTAAATTTAATTTAAAATAAATTTTCCTATGAGACCGCGCTTATGGGACACCCTATACGTGAATTATGTGTAAGGTTCTTCATATAAACGATGATTTTAACCATCTACAAAATTTATCAAATCATCTGCATTCACGTGAAGGTCAGTATGGTTTTACTATTTCCTTACTTAAAGTAGTTTCGAGTTCTTTCACATCTGATCATCGTACACTCGCATGACATTTCCGTTATCCTTTGTATTATCATTGACTGCAACAGCTACATTTCTCGCTTTTTATATTAGTCTTCTGGGTTTTCAAGGTTTTCCTTCATATATATTATGTAGTGAAGGAAGTGTACCATGGGATTCTTAGTCTTATAATAAGGAATAGCAGAGCCGGTTCGCTGACAAACATTCTCTGTAACAAAGTTTTCGGTATATTTTCTAACAATGGAATGCAATACAGTGTTTAATGGTATACATTTAGAAGTAAAATATCATTACACCTTATTATCACATTATATATCATATCATTACAAGTTAAGCATTCTGAGTGAAGTTTCAAATTTTATCACTTTAAATTAAAGCCAAACCAAAACGATTTTTTGACATTTGTTTCTCTCAAAAATCCCGAGATGTAAATTACAAGTACGTTTATATTTAAAAAATGTAAACAAAGGTTCAAATAAAGTTATGAAATCGTATTGGTTAAAAGAATAAAATAAAAGTTGCATCCCGACGTTATAAGTCAATTGTTATGAACGTTGGTACGTGAGTGAACTAAAGTCGGTGGTTGGTTTGTGAATCTGTTTTGTGTCCTTTGTCCAACTGAGCTGAAGTTACATGAGATAGTTTTGTCGTATTGAATAATTTAATTTGTTCTCTGTTATCTTAAAATATGTGGATTATTCACTGGAGTTTACATTCATTCAACTCGGCCTTGCCTTCTTAGTGAATTCTGAGATGGTTTCCAGGAAAGGAAGGATAGTTCATGGTTTTATTTTTTGTAATTATTTTAAAGTTGCTGGATTTAATGGGGTGACTATGTTCAAAAGACTGCTAGCCAATACTACAGGGTGTTTATAAAGTCACGCAAGTGAATATGCATGTACACTTCACCATATTCACTCTCGCGACTTTATGAACACCTTGTAGAACGAGATGGGTTTCTAAATCTATTTCCAGTGCGAGTATTTAACCCCTTGGGTTCCATAATTCGAACCTAAGGCCATGTCACCGTAAGACGACGTACAGCCGTGGCGAGTATATTGAGAGACGAGTAAAGAATTGATAATTTTACGTTTAATTTAAAGATTGAACCAAAATACGATTAAAGTTAAATAGGCATTTCATATCTACAGTATTTGAAGGTAAAGTCTATTTATTAATTTCTTAGCTCTAGGTTTCGTTGTAATACTTTCATATCCATAACAGAAGAGTGTAAGGGAGATATTTTTTTATTTACAAAGGATATAGGCCCTACGCTATGAGCGTCCCGTAGTTCGATCAGTTAGGGCGCCGCTCAGCAGTGCTGAGACTCCTCCGAGTCGTGGATTCGAACCCTAGTGCTGCTTAGGGCTGAGCAGTTGTCTTTCCTGTATCTTACGTCACGGCGAAGCGGCGGGCCGACTACCTCTACTTAATTGACTCTGGCTAAGGAAACCCAAGTTCGGGCTCTTAACCCACTTCCTGGAGATATAGGACATTGGATGTTACATTTTTTAGGATCTTTTCCGTTTGACTGCCGCCATTGAAACATAAGAGGTGAGTGCCCCCAGCCTTCTTTACTTAGCCTTATAAGGCTAACTAACGAAAATATCACACGAACCTAACCTAACCAATCGTTAGGTCAACTGTACGACCTTGACGATTGGTTAGGTTAGGTCGTGATATTTTGTTAGTTAGCCTTATAAAGCTAACTAAAGAAGGCTGGAGTTAATTATGTTTCAATGGCGGCAGTCAAACGGAAAAGATCCCATTTTTATACGCCTAGTGTTATACTGTATTTTTAGCCGAGAATTTGTCGTTTAAATATTTCGAATGGTGCTATTATTAGCACAAAAAATCCGTTACCCCACAGACAATTTCCTCAAAAAAATTCCATTTTCAATGAATTAAATTGTAATTGGAACAAATTTCATACGAACTATTAAAAGTGAGAATTAAATTGTTTTCAATACGCGGAATGAAACTCAAACTTATTCTAAGTCCAGTAAAGATGGCTTGTGGTAGAGACTGACGGAGTGAGCGGTTGTGTATCGGGATATTTTACATCGAAAGAAAGGGAGTGCGCAGTTCGATACTGTTTATATCAGCAGGTGGTGACCTAGTGGTTAAGACGTTGAGCTGTTAAATCTAGAGGGCGTTGGATCGGAGGCCGGCTAGGACTTTGTGATATCTGACTTCCTTGCTGGAGTCGTGGTTCAGCTTCCACGTTAAGCTGCAGACAAGGTGCCTACAAGGTGAGGCGGACAAGCCTCCAGAATGAAACAATTTGGGCGGAAGCAAAAATTAAAGTTGTTTTTAACTTGAAATATGATTGGTGATTTAAAATGGAGAAATGTGTCATCGGTAAAAGTGTATATGGATAAATATCAGATTCACGACAATGAATTTTACACCTTTGGTAATTTACAACTTAGGTTAAATTATTCAATATTAAATTAGGTCAGGTCAGATTTAGGTTTAGGTTTAGTTCATTATTTTTGAACTCTTAAAAAAATTCATTATCATGAATCTTAAATTTTACCGCGTGTGTGTATATATATATAGGGTGTTTATAAATTAAAAAGTTTGGAAAAAAATTTTAATCCACATGGATCCCTGTTCCATTTGCTGAGGAGACTGATAAACCGAAAGTATTAATTCAATAGTTTAAAGTTACGGTCCCAGTTTGATGCTCTGGCAAATCATAAACGGAAAAATTAAACAAAAATCTGTCAATGAATTTTATTCAACAAACGAGTACCATTTCACTACACATTTTCACAACAAGATACAAAAAACATAACCACTTCTTGCGAATCATTTGTCCATTGAA
The DNA here is from genome assembly GCA_023014485.1 of Bathynomus jamesi. Lineage (NCBI taxonomy): Eukaryota > Metazoa > Arthropoda > Malacostraca > Isopoda > Cirolanidae > Bathynomus > Bathynomus jamesi. Next base: position 328,574 of record JAJOZX010002589.1, read on the forward strand.
ATCCTTCTTGGTTTTATTCGGGTATTTCGCCTATGCTGCATCACAGCTTTGAGCAAATACTGCTTCTGCTCTTCGTTCTTCGTCAGAGAACAGTTTGAACTCTTTGGTGAGCGCGATGGCTCTTTCGGCCGATCGTTGACGACAGAGATTTTGTTAACAGTTGCCGCTGCTTGCTTGAAGCCCTCTACTTCAGTCCACTCGCCAACTGGCTTTTTTCAAGAAGTCTGTGTCCAAGTCGAATGCAGGAAGAAAGCCATCGTCTTTCCTGTCACGAACTCCGCCAGGGTTTCGAGGCAAGATTTCTGACGTTCTTCTTGGGGTCGCCTTGAGTTCTTTTTCGATGCGGGCTTACCCAAACTGACGACCATCTGAGCCTTTTCTTCATCTGCCACTCTGCGTCGAAGAAGCCATGGCAATAAGAGTCTCAGAGATGTACCATAGGTGTCGAGACATGGCTTCTTGCGCAGCGTAAACACACGAATATCCCGACATGGCAAAGGCTTCCGCGTCACGCAGAAATTCCAGATTCAACTGCGGCAGCCTTGCTTGAGGTTGCAGCCGAGTCCAACCTCGGATGTAGACGAGGGACACGAAGAGACCTACGGCTGTCAGAGCTTCAACTCGTGACTCGACATCTTGAACTGCTTCTTCAGTAGAATTACTTTCAAGGAGTAGATGGCTATCGCCATCCATCGAGCGGGATGGTAAGCGCCAGGGGCTCTGAGAGGGAAATCCACCACTTTTGCTTCTCCAGGAAGATGAGAAACCAAACTGTAGCAGTTCCTTGTAGTCATCGCGCTATGCGACGTGCTCACCATCCCTCTCACCAGCAGGACTGACTTCTCCCTCAGTTCCCCTCATAGAGCATTGACATTGAGCAAAATCGTACGGCCGCACGTCCAACCGGTCGATGAACTTCCATTGGCCTGAAACCTCTTGAAAACGGTAATCGGGGCCACTTGAAGGGCCGTATGCACGCTTGAAGACGGAGTGAGGATGACTTCATAGATGTGATGCCGACAGGGAAGTACATGAGTTCTCTGCCAAGACCTTTCTCAATCAGGACGCAGGCCCGATATGAATCCCAGTGTTCGACGCTGTCGTGTGAAAGACAGTCCCCCGCACGCGCTCTTCCATCCTGTGTTCCTTGACCAAATCCAGCAAACTCGCGCTATCTTCTCTCGCCGGTTTCCGGACGTACCATTAGGAACGACTGAGCAACTTCTCCTTGCCGTCGCCAGAGACGAGGACGCGATCCAGTCAACGCTCTCCTTCCATTGCTCATTGTCAGGTAGGAGCTTACCGTCCCAATGCAAGACAAGAGGCTGACCAGGACAAACTTCGTCGGATTGATAACTTTCAGCAGCCACCTTCCTGAGAGCCTTGCGTGTGCGGTACATGGTACTGGCAGAAATGGACAGTTCATCCAAGTCAAAACCTAGTGATTTAGCCGCTGCAGCGTACGACATAGCTGAATCGCGGTACGAAATATTCAGCCGATCGTAGGTAGTCGTCACATCCTGTGAGATCAGATTCCTGCGTCGCTTCTTGGTATTTCCCTTGGAGGAGGATGGAAAAACTTCCACGGTTGGGTCACGACATCTGAGTCAGTCTCTGACGAAGTTGAAATCACTAAAGCCCCCGTATCTTCTGCAGCTCCTTGTTCCTTCCTGGCCTTCTCCTGTTGTTCCTTAATCTTGTCCAGCCTCTTCCTTTCCCTAATCTCCTTATAGTGAAGCTTCATGTCAACAGGGCCCATGCTGCAGGAATTTGGATCTTCACGCTGCATGTCGAGAAAGTGGATGTCCTCCTGATTCTTCATCATTTCCTTAGCCTGTGAATGAGCAATGTCCATGATCTCCTTCGCTATTGCCTCCTTGAACATCGCCTCCTTCACTCGGAAGGACTCTGCTTTATGTGACTTGTGCTTCACAAGCCGGTCGTATTCCTTGAGAAGGGATTTCATCTTCCTCAAGGCCGAATCTCGACGCATCATGGGATTCTCGCTCTCTCCCAAATATGAGACAGGCATCCAGGCACAGGTTCAGGCATTTAGTACGTCCAAATTTTTGCTCCTTTTGGTGGTAAAAGTACTTTTTGAGTACGTGCAACTGAGTTGGAAGGCCACTTGATGTGATGTTCGCATCCGTCTGGCCAATAAGAAACACTTCTGTTTTCGCTCTGGTAGACACCTGGAAAAGAAAACAAACTAAATAATTCCACAGAAATAATTTCACATCGTAATTAATTTCATTAATTAAATAAAGAAAAGCAGTAACTGGGACTCGAACCAGTGTCATAGCCGTTTGGCGGCATCGCTCAAGTCGGCGTACACAGCACGCTATCCACTACACCATCTAGGGAGTGGATAGCGTGCTGTGTACGCCGACTTGAGCGATGCCGCCAAACGGCTATGACACTGGTTCGAGTCCCAGTTACTGCTTTTCTTTATTTAAAAACTGATACGTGTACACTACGTTCTCTTTGACAATTCATTAATTAAATAAATTTCAATACCGCAGTAAAATTACATTAATTAGTATCATAAATAATTACCAGCTTAGTTGTCCAATATGCAACAGACTAATTAATTTCATGTAATATTAATAATAAATATCACTACCACAGTCAAATGACAGAAATTAAATAATAATAAATTTCAATACCACAGTAAAATGAGATAATTAGTAGCATATATAATTACCTCCATAGTTGTCCAATAGGCTATACAACACGAACCGCTCAAGTGACGAAGAAAACCGTCTTCACTGCAGGCAGGCGAGAAATGAACTGACAAAAGTCGTCAAAGTTGGGGACCTCTAAATGCAGCGCGATCTGGTTCAAACTTGCACAAACGTGTTTTCTTGTTCTTTAGAATACGGAGAAACGTGTGGATTAAAAACTCCAAGCTCATTTTTATTTTACCCTAGAGGTATGAAACACCCTAATATATATATATATATATATATGTATATATATATATATATATATATATATATATATATATATATATATATATATATATATATATTACAGTCAATCAGTGAAACCATTCGATTAAACGATTAATTACTTCGTGAAGGTTAAGTTAGGGTGATTACTGATTAGGTTAGATTAGGTTGGTTAGGTTTAGAAATGCGTACTACCTATGTTTAAGGGTCACAGGTATTACGCGAAATGACTGGTTTCACAGATTGACTGTAACATACGGTGTCTCAAGAAATGTATACATAAATGTATATGTTAATCAGGAGAACGAGGGAATACTTCACACTTCCAAAATTCCATCCAACTTTCTATCCATCTTTCAAGTAAGTGAGTATTGAGGTAAGCCATGCCATTGCAATGGTAATGTAGGGTGCTCCATCTTGTTGAAAGTAAACTCTTCGTTGGCGTACAGCTGATGAATGGCAGCAGGCATAATGAACTCAGGACTGTAGCATGTTAGGTACGCAGTACTATCGACAGTTCCTTAAAAAAAAAACGGTCCTACAAGCCCCTTGGAAGACATTCCACACCACACTCTCACCCCGGTAGGTTTGCTGCCTTTTTATCATGAATGTGTGTATTCTGAGGGGACCAGTAAACACTTACGCCGATTCGCTGTACCATTGAGTTTAAAGTTCGCCTCATCAGACCAGACAATTAAGTCAGCAAACAGGTCATTCTCATCACACATTCTTATAAACCATTCGCAAAATTTAATTCGGCAGTCTGGATGTCACGCAGCAGTCTTGGCACGTACGATTTCCACTTAGTACTTTCAGAATCCGGTGTACACTTCCCCTGCCTTACAACCGCAATGCCTTACAAATTTTCTTGGCGTTCACGCGAATGCTTGCATCACAAAAGCAGCATTGGCTTGACCAGTTGATGTGCGAGGACTCTTTGAACGTTGTTTGTGCACGTTTTGCACTGTACCATCCGCTTCAAACTTATCGCTTATTCTCGAAATGGTTAAACGTGTGGAGTACTTTTAAATTCACGTCTCCACCATCTTTTCACTTCACAAATGTTCTCGGGTTTCCAATACCACTTCAAAATCAACTTACGTTGCTCTAATGACAAACAAGCAGCTGCCATTTTTCGCGCTGCACTGCCTTATGGGTACCCAAAGGCAGTACGTTTGATCATTCCACCATATACTAACGCCATCTGTCAGGTATTATTACAACTCATCATTGCCCTTCTCTTCACCTCTTAATATGTTTTATCAACGTACATAGTCTGTATGCATTTTTTGAGACACCCTGTATATATATATATATATATATATATATATATGTTTTCTCAGATGTGTTCAAAGAGTGGCCACGGATGAGCTTCAAACCTTTTTGCTAATTTTGGAGGTGTGGCGTGCGGTGGCACAATTTTCTTGGAAGCAAACCCAACAAAAACTTTGCAAATCCGAATTTACCTAGAATACCTTTGAATACAAATGGGAATCTGAGTCCAAATCCATATTCGCTTACCTCTATGTACAATATATAATTAAAACACTAAAAAAGAAATTATTTTGGTGTATGTTAAGGAAATAAAATATATAAAGAACTGCAAGAAGATGTTTCGAGAGTAAAATCAAAAGCTCCTCATAAGGTCTGTTAAAAGAAAAAAAAAGACACCTTACCTACGGAGTCTTCAAAAAAACAGCAAGCAATCAAAGATTATTCAAGGAAGCAGCCGTATTTTAAACCTATTTCTTTATATTGTTTTCTGAAACAAAGTCAAAAGAACAGAAATCTGAAACCATGTTAAAGCTGTTCAAATGTTTTATACAAATCCCTCAATAAGTCTCAAAATATTTTTCTTCACAGTAGAAATTAAATTTGACAGTTTTTTAATCGATTTTTATGGTTATGTGCAAATACATGATTGAATATTACCTTATTAGTGGATTTGGTGTTCATTGCATAGCGTACTTATAATTTTTAACTGCATACTTCTTTCATCCAAAGCTATACAATTCATACATGGAATAGTATAAATTCCCCTTCTTCCTTTTGATTCTTTCATTTTCTGTTCTTTACACTTTTATAAAGGTTATTTTTACAACTAAATTTGGGTGCTACTATAGCGTGCGGTCTACAAAGAAATTTACACTATAGCGTGCGGTCTACAATATATTTACAAATTCAATTACATTAAAACAAAAAATTTAAAGGACAAATAAAACAAACAATTCATTCTATTGGATTTAATGCCCGGTTAGGTTAATTGAAATGCCCGTTAGGTCAACTGTATGCCCTTGACAATTGGTTAGGTTAAGTTGTGATATTTTCGTTAAAACTAACGAAAATATCACAACTTAACCTAACCAATTGTCAAGGGCATGCAGTTGACCTAACAGGGCACTCAATTAACCTAACTGGGCATTATATCCCATAGAATGAATTTTGTTTTATTTGTCCTTTAAATTTTTTGTTTTAATGCAACTGAACTAAATATTTGTCTTTATGATTCCCCCTTTTATAGTCCGCCTTGACCTCACATTCGTCCCCAAAGATAAAGTCAAGTCATTTCAGGTCAGGTAAGCACAAATTCAAGTCAGGTCAGGTCACTTCAGCGCAAATTCTTTTGTAGACTAAAGATATCTTTGTAGACCGCACGCTATAGTAGCACCTAAATTTGTCCCCAACGAAACTTTTAAAGGGTGTTTGAATCTTTTCATATTTTTACAATAAGATAAAACTATGAACCGTTCATTCGAATTAAAACTATTTCTTCGCCTACTATTTTAAGATGAACCCCTCACAGAATGAAGAACTTACTAATAAAATAACCTGGTAAGCGAAGTTTTTAAAGATATTTTGAGTTATATATATTGTATTTCACATCTTAAAAGTTCACTGCCGATTATACTCTGAAGGCATGTAAAAAGAAATACTTCAAAATATAGTAGATCGTTTAAATGAGTCAGGGCGATAAGGAAAAAAATGGAAGCTACGAATCAATATTAGTTGGCTTACAACTTCCCTCTCCATATGAAAATAAAAACCCACCCGAGGAGGATGCCAGTGGACGTCGAAACTGTTGTGGAAATAAACTCTGTCTATTAGTGGGTTTTTATTTTCATATTTTGACCTTCACGTAGAAAAAAGTGAAGTTTTTTTGCATTCTCTCTCCATGTCATCAAGTGATCAAGACATTGAGGAAAAGCAACTCATTCTCATTTTCTGTTTCAAAATTAAGTGTAACTGAAGGAACCAAATTACTAACTATGATATAATAAGAAATTTTGTATTTTCATATGTGGCCATAAAGCAAACACGTATCCACGTATCTCGCCCAAAGGGGGAGTATAATTTCTCTGTAGTTGGTAACAACCTACTTTATAAAATTATATATATATATATATATATATATATATATATATATATATATATATATATACAGTTCATAAAAGATCTGAACGATTTGATTCGTTAATATTTTTCATACTAAATAAGATATAAAGAATGAAGCATGTGTGAACGATAGAGCAACTACTAAATTTTTGTTTTTGTACAAGACCATGGGTGTTAACATCCAAGGACTGCGAATCAGGATCAGGGATGCAATAGCGATGGTCGATGCTGGCATGCTTGAACGCACATGGCGAGAAATTGAATATCGATTGATGTTGTACAGGCAACCAATGGCGCACACGTTGAAGTTTATTAAACATGTTTGTAAAACTCTTAGCTGTGCGGAGTCACATGAACAAACTTGTTTCTTTTCTATGTTATTGGGTTATCACATTATAAAGATTGAAATCGTTCAGATCTTTTATGAACACCCTGTGTATATATATATATATGTTAAACACAGACCGTGCAGAAGAGTTCCTTGTTCCATGCACGGTCTGTGTTTAACATATAATGTTCTCAGGGAACCATTCTGAGTTTGTGTATATATATATATATATATTGTGTACACCTTTGGTTAGCTTCCGCCCGAATTGTTCATTCTGACGAAGGTCAAGCTTTTCACTCCACCTTAGACCTACAGTTTAACGTGGAATCCGAACCACGCCCCATCAGCAGCCTAGCGTCTTAACCACTAGGCCACCTAGGGTACCCATTTATCTACCAACCACTTTCTTTATTGTGTGGAAGGATGAACAGCTGGGTTTTGCTGCGCGCCGGCTGCCGTCGGGTCTCCAACCCGGGGCCGATGGATTCGTAGTCAGCGACGCTAACCAATACACCACCGAGGCGCATCCTATATATATATATATATATATATACACACACACACACAACACACAGGGTGAGTCAAAAGTCTGGAAACATAGGAACTATACTTTTCAATACAAATATACAGCCGATGGATTCGTAGTCAGAGACGCTAACCACTACACCACTGAGGCGCATATATCGGGTGGCCCCAAAAAAAACGCCTTAAGATTTGAACATCAATAACTTTAAAAGTATGCAGTTCACACTTCCAATATTTACAAAACTTTTACCTTAATCTGTTGTTAAGCCATCATAAAAATTTCAGACCTCTACATAAAACACTTTTTCCACAGCTGAGGGAACAATGAGGTATGGTGAAAAAACGAATATCATAAACTGAAAATTTTTTATTATTCACATCTTATCAACAAATATGATCAATATGTCTGACGTCCTGCTTATAAACTAATCTTAACCTTTTCTTCCACGACATGATACATTTTCTGATTTCTGCTAATGTTATTTTGTCCCAACATTCGAGTATTTTTTTCTTTAATTGCATTTCTGTAATCTTTTCTGTTTGGCCTTCATAATCTTCTCTGCTAGAGTGTTCCATATGCAATAATCCATGGGATTGCAATCAGGTGATTGGGTGGACCAGTTGTTTTTTCCATTGAAGTTGACTATATTCTGTTGTAGATAATCCTGTGTGAATTTGCTAGTATGAGCTGTAGCACCATCTTGTTGGAGATGAAATCGTTTCCATAATACAGACGCCGACAATCGGGCAAAAGATTCTCCTCTAAGAGATTTATATAGTTTCTGAATTAATTTTTTTATTTTCTGAAATAAAATGAATTTTCGTCTTTCCATTCCACGATAGACCTGCTAATACCATGATTTTTCTGGAAAACCGACTTGTCTGGTGGTAAGTCTCGATGGAGGAATGTCTTTCTTACGCCGACCATAAACATCGTTCCGGGAGTTTCGAGCAAGCTCGATGTGAAATCTTTTTTATCTGTAAAAATTATTTTTTTTAACATCATTGGACGAAAATCTATCAAGCAATTTTCTACAACGAATATTTTTTTTAGTTCTTACATTGCTGTTGTCTTAAAACACGGATCCTTTTAAATGCTTCAAGTCCTACCGTTCTCTGCATTCTTTGCATGGAACTTCGACTGATACCTAAATTTCTTGCAATTTTCCTTTGAGAGCAGTGTGACCCAGATCGATTCTCTTGAGATAGGCTCATCATTTCGATCGTTGCTATACAGGGTGTCTCAAAAGTCACTATCTATTTCGGTGACATTAGATGTTTTTAAAAAAAATGCTATGCTGGCATAAAGATATGTACTTCTGGTGCAAATTTGTGTATTTAAAAAAGTTAATTGGTTTATTATCTTGACATGCTTGAACAATTCCTCGAACCTCAACTTCTTACAGATGGCATTCTTGACACAGTAGTTTTTCAGCAGGATGGAGCACCGTGCCATTATGCAATAATTGTACGTGATTATCTTGACAGACGCTTCCCCGGTCGCTGGATTGGTCGTGGAGGAACACAACCATGGGCAGCACGTTCACACCGATTTAACACCATTAGATTTTTCGCCTGGGGTTTCATTAAGTCTAAGGTGTACACTGGTAGAAGAATTAGTGATGTAGCCGAACTTCGAAATCGTATTACCGATGCAGTTCAGAAAATAACACCTCAAATGCTGGAAAGTGTGTTCCGGGAAACAACTTATCGCTTTGAGCTCTGTAGAGACACTGATGGTCACCATGTGGAGACAGATAAATAAATAGCACTAATTCTTTGTGGCACTTACTTTGAAATAATATATTTTTCATGTCTTAAACCAGTTTTTCGTAATTCCCATTATTTTTCAAATAGATAGTGACTTTTGAGACACCCTGTATTGTCTTCAGTGTAAACTGTTTCAGGCCGACCACTTCCACGCTTCCGTGCCGTCGAACCTTTGCTTTAAGTTTTTTAATTATTCTATTAACAGACGTAACATTACAAGTTATTCCTGAAATTCCCTCCATCTTTTTTCCGAGAAACACTTTTCAATCACCGCTTTTTCACCGTTAATTACAAGTTTACAACCATAATTTGAAGGGTAAGTTTAAAAAACAGTATTTAAGATGGGCGTAGCCTATATCATGTGACGTTTTTCAGAGACTAACAGATTATCCATAGGCTAAGGAAACTACTACAAGTCTTAGAATAGTTGCCAGGTACAACTATACACATTTGGGATTTATGATATTCGTTTTTTTCACCATACCTCATTGTTCCCTCGGCTGTGAAAAAAGTAATTTATGTAGAGGTCTGAAATTTTTATGATGGCTTATCAATAGATTGAGGTAAAAGTTTTGTAAATTTTGGAAGTGTAAACTGCATATTTTTGAGGTTATTGATGTTTAAATCTCAAGGCGTTTTTTTGGGGGTCACCCGATATATATATACAGGGCGTCCCAAAAAAATGTATACACACTTTAAATAATTATAAAGGCAGTGTTTATTAAAATACATTTCATTTTCAAAATGTAATAGAATCTACAGACATTATTTAATTGTTTTGTCAACGCCTTTTTTCAAACTGACGTCCGTTCTGGTCCAGCACTGCTGATAACGCGAAGCATGGAATCGCAAACATCACGAAACATTTCGTTTGGTATTTGTGTGCATTCTCGTTCAATGGCTGCTCTCAATTCAGCGACTGTTGCAGGTTTTATAGCGTAGACTTTGTCTTTTAAGTATCCCCATAAAAAAAAGTCTAGTGGTGTGAGGTCTGGTGAACGCGGAGGGTATTCTACGAAACCCTTCGTCCAATCCACATCCACATCGTGCCAAGTACCACTCGCAATACTCCACTCTTCGGTCCGGATCATCTTCATTAATAGCATGGACTAATCTTGGAATGTAACTTTTCCATTGACAGCGCTTCAAAATGCGTTGGACAGACGATTCTGAAATTCCTACCTCACGACCGCTTGCGCACAGATTTTCTTGGACTTTGGTGATACGTTTCCAGTACTCTTTCTTGCTTTGTGGGGCTTGTCGATGTCCGTAGTCTTCCGGAACGCTTCTTGTGGACATTCTGAACAGTTCCATCGGCTAATTCCATCTCTAATTCGAGTGATGGTAAGTCGCGTTGGTGGATCTGTTTGAAACTCCCTCCTAAACTGTCTTTGCACTTCAACTGCGTTTTCACACTTCCAGTAGCATTTTAGAATGAATTTCCTTTGTTCAAAGCTTAGTCTGACTGCCATTATTAATTCTAATGGGTTTAACTTGGAAAGAAAGAAACATCAATTGAGCTATCAGCTGTTAAAGTGTGTATACATTTTTTTGGGACGCCCTGTATATATATATATATATATATATATATATATATATATATATATATATAACGTAAAGAACGACGCTTTGTATAGGAGAATTTTCCGCGCAAGATGAGAACGAAAGAACGAAACAAATGAAAAAATGAGGTAACCACCCGGGAATCGAACCCAGGATCTTCCGATTGCCGGTCAGATATGATAACCATTACACCACGGGCCTCACTCAATCAAATGTCGTAATTCCTCTACATGCGCGCAGAAACCAATGCCCCAAAGGGGCACCTCCCGTATGTCGTAACATTATATACATTATAACTGCAAACACGCAGTATAATTAACGTAAAGAACGACGCTTTGTATAGGAGAATTATCCGCGCAAGATGAGAGCGAAAGAACGAAACAAATGAAAAAATGAGGTAACCACCCGGGAATCGAATCCGGGATCTTCCGATTGCCGGTCAGATATGATAACCATTACACCACGGGCCTCACTCAATCAAATGTCGTAATTCCTCTACATGCGCGCAGAAACCAATGCCCCAAAGGGGCACCTCCCGCATGCCGTAACATTATATACATATATCTGACCGGCAATCGGAAGATCCCGGGTTCGATTCCCGGGTGGTTACCTCATTTTTTTCATTTGTTTTCGTTCTTTCGATCTCATCTTGCGCGGATAATTCTCCTATACAAAGCGTCGTTCTTTACGTTAATTATACTGCGTGTTTGCAGTTATAATATATATATATATATATATATATATATATATATATTATATATATATATATATATATATATATATTGGATTCAACGAGAAGTCCGCAGTCACTCCAAAAACTTTTATGAAACCGGTCTTTGGAAGGAAAATATATTATTGGGAACCCAAAACTTAACCAATTAGAGCTAAAAATTTGAGATAGGTTAGGTAGTGCGGTATCAATCAACATTTCCTGAAAAATTCCAGAATCATCCATTGTTTGTTAGTTTTTTGTTAATATCATATACTGGTACATTCATAAAAAGAATTGATACATCGAAGCTTGAGAGAGAGAGAGAGAGAGAGAGAGAGAGAGAGAGAGATTCATGCATAAGAAATAAAAACTTTTCTTTGAAAATAAAATATTTGGATTTTTTATTTTCCTTTCATACAGAAATGTGGCACAGTGCCGTTCTTCTGTTCGAAGTCCATTCTCATGTTATTTTGAAAAGACGGGATTTGGGATGAACGTGAAACTAGTGAATTTATAAGGGTGAATTGATTGGATCTGTATAACCACGCCCACGTGTAGCCAGCGCCCGTGAATCAATGGGTGACACCGTTTCCCTATTAGGACACTGCTTTAATTTAGTTATGTTCAAAGTAAATAAGATTTTTTTTTTTCGCTGAAGATACTGATGTTGGAGTTTCGTCTCCCGATGGAGTTGGTTTATAATAATCCAGAAAGTAGCACCGTGAGCCGCGTTCGTCTGGTCTTTGCAATCATCCATTTTATATATATTTTTCTATTTCTAATTGTTATCGTTCGTTATTTTTGTGTTTATATTAAATTGTCTTCAAAAGGTTTTGCAAATTCATTTTCAGTTACGGATTCAGTTAACTAAAGTCGGTTTGTCTCCTCGGTTTTAGTATTGAAAATTTTCTTTTTCTTTACACCATTTCAGCACACTGGTTGGATCTTCGTCACAACTGGCTATATATTTTGAAAGCTTGTCGTTCGTACTAAACGACATCAATTTCCCGTCCATTTCAAACATTTCTTTCTTATCACCAGTTTAGTCTACATCTACAGTTCAGCTATATCTGATAAAAGAATGCATTTCTTTTACGAGCTGAACTGAACTGAATAACCTTTATTAATTAATAATAAGATAAATAATACACTGGTTTTACAATTTACATTGACATAAATAATTGTGAAGCTGGACTATTTAGTTTATTTAATTTGGCCCTTAAGCTTTCGGCTTTACTGTCCTACTCAACCAGCTAACTCTGGAACAGTCCTCCTCAATTCATCTTTCCCTCTGTCCTGGCCTCAAATCTTTCAAACGCTGTGTCCAGGCATCTTGAAAACTCTGGAACTTGATTTTGGTTATCTTCTTCTAGGGGAGTGGCGTTTTGGGGGCATTCGCCCTTAGCACCTCCTTCCTGCCTGTCTTTCCAACACGAGTTCGGTTGTAAACATGAATACACCTTGGGGGTCTTCTTTCAATCATTGCAGCCTTTCCAATGGCACGAGTGCAACGGACATTTGATTTTTATTTTAATAAAAAGACATATCATGAAAATTTACTTTTTTTTGCACGTGACTTGTAGAAGGTGTAACTGTTTCAAATCACCTTTGAGCTGGTAGGTTCGGTGCTAGTGTCTCCGAGAAACTGATACAATGAGAAAACAGTCGAACGGAAAACGGTAGAACCATATTCATCACATCATCAGTGAAGGTTTCGTGGATTCCAGTCAGCAAGTCAGCATTCTTTCATCTCAGACCTTCTTCACTTTTTGAATTAGAAACCCTCCTTACCTTCGGTGAAATATTAATGAATTTCAAAAGGTGTTTACAAATGATGTATTCTCAGCTTTGAATTTTGGGCTCAAAATACCTGCGACATATTTCTTACATCATTTCCAAGATTAAACTTCACCATTCTTCTTCTACATGTACATAAGCCAGTGACGTGGCTTAGTGGGTTACACCACTTCCCTATTATTGTAGTGAAGACACTGAGGGCGGGCGTTCGCTCTCGATGTTAATAATTTGGGAGTTAGCGCAGTGGGCCGCATCAGTATGACCTGAGCGCTGTGCCAGTTTCTGGCCCGCCTCACTTATTATTGCGTGTCCATAATGATGATAAAGAAATTGATTTCTACTAATACTAATGAATAAATGCATTGTGAATATGGTTGTGTGTGTGTATATATATATATATATATATATATATATATATATATATATATATATATATATATAACCCTGGTTAATCTTGGTTCACACACACACACACACACACACACACACACACACACACACACACACATATATATATATATATATATATATATATATATATATATATATATATAATATTGTATATAGTTTGTATCTCCTATTTATCATTAAACTATGGTTCCCTAGGAATAGGTCTAAAATAAATATAATACACCTTTCAACCTTTCAAATGTTCCGCGCGATGATTCCTCATTTCACGAAGGTCAAGCTTGTCGTCCTTCCTCTCGAGTTGGTTTGGTGAAGTAAAGAGTTGGTTTCTTGTACTCTCCAGTCTCCACCTCACAGAGCCAGGTACGCCCGGCTCATCTGGGATTGTTCTGAGCCAGGCGTCTAATCTTCTTTTGAAGATGTCCACCGCAACACCACTCGTGTTCCATAGTTCTTTGGGTAGCTGATTAACCACTCTTGGTCCTCTCACAACAAAACTATCTTCTTTCAGGGTTAAGGATGTTTCCTGTCCAGCCCTTAGTTTGGGAACACGACACATTCTTCCTTTTCTACTTTCCACTGTTGTTTGGGTAGTTATAGGGTTCAGAGTAAGATTTGGAGCTAGTTTCTCCATTATTTGCCAAGTGTAAATAATGGTGTATCTCTCTCTTCTCCTTTCCAGTGAATATAGGTTTAATTCGCGTAACTTTTCCCAGTAATTTAGTCCTTTGCACCCATTGATCTTGGCTGTGAAGCTTCTCTGAACCCCTTCTAGCTGACTAATGTCTTCTTCTTTATATAGGATGTTAGGACCGAGCAGTATCCAACTTGGGTATGATCAGTGTTTTCAATAGAGGAATCATTATATTCCTATCCCTTCGTTTAAAGGTTCTCAGTATCTGCCCAGTTATTCTCTTTGCTTTGTTTACTGCTAGCTTATTTTGTTTTTCAAATTTCGCATCATCGGTCATTACAACTCCTAAATCTTTTGCTTTAGAATTTCTCTGAATTTCCTGTTCATTTGTGGTATAGTATTCCTTGGATTTTAGGTCCTCCCTTTTTCCGTACCGTAACAGTTGAAATTTGTCAGTGTTAAACTTCATATTGTTGTCTACCGTCTACTTGTAGATTCTGCTCATGTCTGTTTGTAGAGATCCTATATCCTCTGGGTTTCTTATTTTTCTACTGATCTTTGTGTCATTGGCAAAGGATGGTGCTGTGGTGTCTCTGGTAACATCCTCCTCTACGTCAGTTAGCATGATTATGAAGAGTAGTTGAGCTAATACTGTTCCTTGTGGTACTGAGCTGAGGACCTCTGATTCTGATGAAGATATTCCTTGAACTGTAACGACTTGCCGCCGCTCACTAAGAAAATTATATATCCATTTCCCTACTTTTCCTGTTATTCCCATATATTTCAGTTTATGTATTATGATTCCATGGTCACACTTGTCGAACGCTTTGGCAAAGTCTGTGTATATTACTGTACATCATAGTTTTCATTACTTTCAAGTGCATCAATAATGTTGTAGTGTTCCATTAGTTGTGATAGGCATGATCTGTCTGACCGAAATCCATATTGGTTATCATTTAATTTTTTCCGAGTTTCCAAAAAGTCATAGATTTTTCTCTCTAACTATTCTTTCAAATATTTTAGTGAGATGAGATGTAAGCGACACTGGCCTATAGTGTTTGGTCTCGGATCGATCTCCTTTATATATTGGGACTATGTTCACGCTCTTCATGATGCCTGGTATTTCTCTCGTATCCAGTGATCATTTCTATATCCAATATAGGGGCTCAGCGATTGCATTCTTGCAGTTTTTGATCGGTGTGGCATTCCATTTGTCCAGTCCTGCCGCTGAGTGTGCTTTTAGTTTCCCTATAGCTTGTGTAATATCATCCGTTGTAAAGTCGAAGTCCGTTATACTTTCCCCTTGTAGTTCTTCAAAGAACGTGTTTCTATCGCATATCAGTTTGTCCGTTTTTGGGGGACTGAAAGATGATTCGTACTGAGCTCTTACTATTTCAGATACTTCTGTTAGATCATCAGATAAAGCAGGGTCTTCATTTTTCAAAGATCCGATAGTCATGTGATTTTTCGACTTCCTATTCGCAAAATTATAAAAGTACTTTGAGTTAACCTTTATCGCTTCTATAGCGTCGTTTTCTTTTTCTGTATGCTTCTCAATTAATTCCTGTATGACGCAATCGATACTTTGCAGTTTATAATTTAATATTTTTCTGATGTTGTTATCTTTACAGTTACTTAATTTTGCAGTCACTCTTTTTCTCTTTCGGAACAATGACCTCTTTTGTCTCTCGAACCTGCTTCTCTTTCCTCTTTGTTGCATTTTTGGGGCATGTCTTTCCACAATTTCCAGCATCTTCTCCTCTAAGGTCATTAGCATCTCTTCCGTTGTCCTGGCCTTGAAGATGGTTTTTCCAATCTATTACTTCCATCCTGGATGCAACGCATTCCCAGTTTATAGCTTTGGAGTGAAAATTAAAAATTTCGAATTTGCTTCTTTCTATTGTTCGTGTTCTTTCCTTTCCTGTTGCTTTTATATGGGTTGTTATTTCAATAATGTTGTGATCCGATTTTATAGTTGGGGATATTTCTACGTTATCAATTAGGTTGCTGTTGTTTGTGAATACCAGATCTAGGCAGTTGTTTTTTCTTGTGTTTTCTGTTATTTCTTGTGTTAACATAAATTTATCGGCTAGAGCTAGTAGCATTTTTATCTGCTCCTGGTCTTCTCGTGTGCCCCCTTGTCCTGGTACATACATATGTTTTTTCCTATCCTTTTATATATATATATATAATCAAACACATACATCAGAAAACCAAATTATACTCTTGATTGCTCGACTATAGACCTTTATGTTTCGCAAGACAACCTTTAGAACAACGTCGATCAAGAGACGAAAGAATCCAACAAAACTGAAAAGTTTCTACAAAAACTGAAATATATTAATTAATTAATTAATTAATTAGTTATTAATAGATAAATAAATGACATAAACCCTATCTCTATTCCTCGCCTATTTTCATTCTAACTTCCCCCATTCTGTTCTCTCGACAATACACACTAATTAAAAGATAGGCTAAATACTGTAATTGTATTCCTATATAGCTGCAAAATTCTTGTATATAGTGTCAAAGTATTTAATAATAATACATACAGTAGATTCCATACAGGGTGTTCGGGAAGTTCCTATCTATTCACAATATCATTATTACTGCAAAATAGATAGGGACTATTCGGACACCCTGTATATCCCGAGATATAGCAAAGTTTTTGAAAAAATTGTAAAAAGTAGAATGCAGCGATATTTAGAATCCTACAATTTATCATCTCCAAATCAATATAGCTTCCGTAATAATAAAACAACGGAAATGGCTATTTTAAATCTTATGGAAAATGTAAATATAGCTAAGGAGAACAAAGACATAATGATATCAATATTTATGGATTTGAGTAAGGCGTTTGATGTAATAGACCATAATATTCTACTTAATAAATTATATTGTTACGGCTTTAGAGGAGCAATCAGTGATTGGTTTAAAAGTTATTTGTCCAATAGATATCATTTTGTATCAGTAAATAAGGTTTGCTCAACTAAAGCGCTTGTCAAACATAGTGTGCCACAGGGCTGAGTTCTGAGTCGACTGTTATTTTTATTATACAGGGTGTCCCAGAATTAACTATCTATTTCAATGAAATCGGACAAATTTTTTAAAAACACACTTTTATTTATGTTTATCATGTTTAATATGTGTTAAAAATGTATAAATTTCTAAATTTTTTTCATAATTTTATTTTCATAATTTTTTCATTATCTGGTCCAATGAAAGACCGTCTGAAGTCATAGAATGGCAAAGAGACTCTCCAAAAGTTAACGTGTGGCTTGGAATGACCAAATCCAAAATTTATGGCCCATTCTTCTTTGCGAAAGCAACTGTAACAGGTACCGTCTACCTTGATATGCTTCAGCAGTTTCTCGAACCACAGCTTCTTGATGATGGCATTCTTGATAATGTTCCTAAATACCAGTAAAACAAATTTCATGATTTTTACTAATAAAAGAAATGTATATATTGATGAACTTAATGTTAATGAAATCGCCATAAAGGAGTGTACTGTAACAAAATTTCTTGGTGTTATGCTAGATAAGAATTTGCAATGGAGTGATCAAGGAGCGTTGCTATAATGTTTAAACTTAGAAATGTAGTCCCTAAACAAGTTTTATTGACTCTTTATCACACTCTTGTGCTTCCTTATATAACATACTGCACCTTTGTTTGGGGAAACTCCGCTAACAACACATTAAATGGTATCTTTGTCATCCAAAAACGAGCAATAAGGTTATTATCTGATGCTGATTTCCTTGATCACTCTAGTGCATTATTTAAGAGCTAAACCTACTAAAGCTCAACGATATAACCAAACTGGCACATTTTATTTTTATTCACAAGTGTAAGAACAAAATCATTAATTTGCAATGGTAAATAGATATTTTGTAACTGATCAAGAAATCCACTCGTGTCAGACCAGAAATAGATCAAAGCTTGTTATACCTCAATTTCGATTGTCTTCATCTCAAAAACTACCCATTTTCATTGGATTGAAACTATGGAATGACTTACATGCCGATATAAAAAATATTGTGAATGTAAATTTGTTTAAAACCAAGTTGAAATTTCGATTAATAATGGCATACTAACAAAAATCTAGGATTAATGTCCACTAATATTGTTTAATATTGTCCATTAATATTGTTTAATATTATAATACATGTTTTAACTATTAATAATACTTATTTACTTATTTATTTATTTATTATTAATAATTAATAACAGCTAGCTGCTTATTTTTAATGAGCCCAGTAAAGCCTAAAGCTTAAGGGCCAAATTAAATAAAATAAATAGTCGAGCTTCACAATTATTCATGTCATTGTAAATTGAAAAAAATTATTTATTTTATATTATTAATAAAGGTTATTCTATCTATTCCATCTATCTATAAAAAGAATCTGCTCGTAACCTTAGCTCAAGTTTATATAGTATGATTACTCGCAATTGCAGAGCAAAATTCCTAAAATACAATTACTCATACAGAAACAAATTAACTAAAATAATCAAAATTGCAAAATATAACTATTATAACAATCAATTTTCCAAACATAAAGGAGACATGAAAAACACTTGGACAACCATAAACAATCTTCTCGGAAAACAAATTAAGAAAAATCCAATAGAGAAATTAAATGTTGATAATAAAGAAATCACTGATGATACTGCTATTGCAGACTCTTTAAATGCACATTTTACTTCAATAGCAGATAAGCTTCGCTCACAATTAATATAATGATCACTCACCTCTAGAATATATGCCACCCAGCCCACTAAATCATTTTCTTTTGTTCCTGCTACCTCTACTGAGGTCCAGAATATTATTGGTAAATTAAAAAATACAAAAAATAACATTCATAACTTTCCTGTACCTATATTGAAACTGTTAAAGATAAGATATCTGTAACTTTGGCTAAAATTATCAATCACAGTATTTCCAAAGGAATATTCCCATCAATGCTAAAAACTGTTGTATAACACCCCTTTTAAAGGGGGTGATCCTACACTAGCAACAAATTACAGGCCGGTGTGTTCATTATCTGTGTTCAGCAAAGTTTTCGAAAAATTGTAAAAAGTAGAATGCAGCGATATTTAGAATCTTACAATTTATTATCTCCAAATCAATACGGCTTCCGTAATAATAGAACAACGGAAATGGCTATTTAAATCTTATGGAAAATGTAAATATAGCTAAGGAGAACAAAGAAATAATGATGTCAATATTTATGGATTTGAGTAAGGCGTTTGATGTAATAGACCATAATATTCTACTTAATAAATTGTATTGTTACGGCTTTAGAGGGGCAATCAGTGATTGGTTTAAAAGTTATTTGTCCGATAGATATATTTTGTATCAGTAAATAAGGTTTGCTCCACTAAAGCGCTTGTCAAACATGGTGTGCCACAGGGCTCAGTGCTGGGTCCACTGTTATTTTTATTATATATAAATGACCTTCCACGTTCATCTGATATACTGAAACTTCATAATGTTTGCAGATGATACAACTCTCTCCTTTTCTTGCAAAGATGTTAATACAGCTAAGAATTATTTCATTCAGAATTCATCAGTGTAATGAAATGGTTGACCACGAATAAACTCTTCCTAATACCAGTAAAACAAATTTCATGATTTTTACTAATAAAAGAAATGTATATCTTGATGAACTCAATGTTAATGAAATCACCATAAAGGAGTGTACTGTAACAAAATTTCTTGTGTAATGCTAGATAAGAAATTTGCAATGGAGTGATCATGTAAATTATATCGCGAAAAAGATTTCAAGGAGCGTTGCTATAATGTTTTAAACTTAGAAATGTAGTCCCTAAACAAGTTTTATTGACTCTTTATCATACTCTTGTTCTTCCTTATAACATACTGCACCATTGTTTGGGGAAACTCCGCTAACAACGCATTAAATGGTATCTTTGTCATCCAAAACGAGCAATAAGGTTATTATCTGATGCTGATTTCCTTGATCACTCTAGTGCATTATTTAAAGAGCTAACCTACTAAAGCTCAATGATATAACCAAACTGGCACATTTATTTTTATTTACAAGTGTAAGAGCAAAATCATTAATTTGCAATGGGTAAATAGATATTTTGTAACTCATCAAGAAATCCACCCGTATCAGACCAGAAATAGATCAAAGATTGTTATACCTCAATTTAGATTGTCTTCATCTCAAAAACTACCCATTTTCATTGGATTGAAACTATGGAATGACTTGCATGCCGATATAAAAAATATTGCGAATGTAAATTTGTTTAAAACCAAGTTAAAATCCCGATTAATAATGGGATACTAACAAAAATCTTGGATTAATGTCCACTAATAATGTTTTATATTGTCCATTAATATTGTTTAATATTGAAATACAGGCTTTAACTATTAATAATACTTATTTACTTATTTATTTATTTTATTATTATTAATTTATAACGGCTAGCTGCTTATTTTTAATGAGAGCCCAGTAAAGCCTAAAGCTTAAGGGCCAAATTAAAAATAAAAAAAAATAAATAGTCGAGCTTCACAATTATTTATGTCATTGTAAAAATTGTAAGTTGTAAAAAGACTACTGTATTTATTTTATTATTAATAAAGGTTATTCTATAAAGGTTATTCTATAATATACGTTTATATGAATATACGTAGCTCGAGTTATATAGGTCAAGGTGTCAACAGCCATCGTATTTTGTACGTAATTTTTCATCTTTATTTGTTTTTACCTAATTTTAATTTAATGTGAATAATATCACTGTTCTTTATTATCTAAAAAGATTTGTCAAATAACACCATCTTTCAATGAAGCATAAAATTTCCTTGTAAGTGGCAGTTTTTCGCTCTCTCTCTCTCTCTCTCTCTCTCTCTCTCTCTCTCTCTCTCTCTCTCTCTCTCTCTCTCTCTCTCCGCGTATTCACTTCGCCCCAAGTTATTCCTATTTTACAGTTTGATGCGGTCTTATTTTTAAATAAGAGACCTTCTATCTGCGGAGTTTTCCCTGACTATTTAAAAAATTAGTTGATGAGTTTGGTATCTTTGAAGTCTCTCCTCCGAGATAGGATTATGCGGTCCCAAAAGGAGTAGTGAATTCTGAATGGAATCTAAACGCGGAGAGAAGATCATTTTCGGTACTCGACGCGAACGAATGTTTTCCGTTGCCTCGACAAAAACTCTTCAAATGCACCGAAGAAACTCGAGAAGAAAAATAGAAGCATTTTTGATCGATCACGTTCGTCTAGCCAATGACGTCACTAATTTGCTCTCATACTCGATTGAAGAAATTGAAACGTATAAGGATACGTACAAGATACGTATTCTCATATTTATGCACTGTATATGAAACGTGAATTAAATGCTCGAGTGCTGGATGGTTAATACGTAAAACGCTTCTGGTGGGGTCTCGGGTGTTTCGAATCCTGGGGCAACTTTGTTTAATGTAAAATCCACACGCGCTCATGCGTTATACACACAATAGTCGTGGTTTGTAACTTGAAACGTTTTCTGAAACAATGTTGAATAATTTACTTAGATTGTATTTATTTTAAAAGGAGATTAATAGTGAGAGAGAGAGAGAGAGAGAGAGAGAGAGAGAGAGAGAGATTATCGATATTGAGAATATTTTTTAATGTAATATTTTTTTACAGAAATAATTTTCAAAAGATTTTAAATTTTTTTTAATTGTATTCATTTTTTTGGTTAGATGAACGATCTAGTGTTCCAAAGTAATATAAAATACCTAATCCACGATTGGGTTGGTACATTTTTACATCCATATATCTTTGAGTTAAATGCTTTACTTATAATACCTAGGGTAGTTTTATTATACATACCCGTAAACTAAATGTAATGTATAGGTTTGTCGTGAAAACTGTGAGGGTGGTGTTAAGTTTCTGTTTCACTGTAAGTGGTATAGAAAAATATACTGTAAGTTTGGGAACCCTGCTCTAATGTATGAGCGTCTTCTTTGAGATTGAATAAAATCGTCTGGCTTAACCACGATAAACTATTAGAGTACCCCCGTATGTAGTAAAGTGTAAAGTTAATACGAAATTTACATTTTGTTTAAACCATCAATCCTGCTTTCGTTTTGTAATGTTGCAAAATCCTCAAAATTTTCCGCTCTTCTTTAGTTTGTATCCTTTAAATTTGATACTTTAGGAGTACTTTAAGTATTAATACATGTATTAGGTTTCTTTGAGTGTACTCTTGGCACCTAAAGTACATCTCTTGTTTTAGGTATATACATATATACAAATATACAGTATATCTATATACTGTATATAGTCATTATTATTATCTTAAATGTTTGGAAACTATTTCCTTTAGTCTTTCCTGGATTTCTTGCTATTGTTTCGACCTTCTGAAAGATAATGAATTATTTCCTATACAAGATTTTCTGTTCTTTATTCTATGGCACGTCGTTTACATGCGGAAATACTCAAAATAATTGCTTTTTGGGGGGGGAGGTCGGTAGGTAGGTTATTGGTCTGGTCACGTTTTATTATTTTATTCAGTCTCTAGCAATGTTATTCGTTTTTGCTGACCACATCGCATTGCCGCTTCCCGGTGGATCAGCGAGGCTAAGCGACGTTGAGTGTGTTCAGTAGCTGAATAGGTGACCGCCCTCTGCGTTCCATAAATGGCTCGGATTCCACGTAAAGGTGTAGGTCCCCACCATCATATGACTTTTACTGGTACGAAGGAGATTAAACAACCCAAACATTATTATTATCATTATTATTATTATTATTATTATTATTATTATTATTATTATTATTTATTGCATTAAATATGTTTCCTTAATTTAACATTAGAAGATTGAATAACATTAGCCTAAAATTTGTGAGAATAGGTTCTTTCTCCTCGGTCGTGTGTGTCTCCGCCTGAATGAACCACTTTGCAGTATTAAATAGTACAATAGTTTTCAGTTTTTAATATAATTAATTAATTAATGAATATAATTTTCTACTAAATCAAAAGTGGTACCAATTTTGCTCTTTCATATTTTCACCAATATATATTACTGCATGATTTGATCAATATTAAGCGTAATTAAATGTGAACACATCGGAACTGTTATTGCTGTAATTTGAATTTAGCCATTTGCTATAACTCTTCGGAATTGAGTGAAGCAATCTACTCTCTCTCTCTCTCTCTCCTCTCTCTCTCTCTCTCTCTCTCCTTTGCCTCGCCTTTTGCTTGTGCTGCCGCAACTGCAACAGTTTAATCACGTTCATATTGATCCCTGTTAGTGGTCGTGGAATCTAATCCCCAATTAGCGTTTCGTCGAAGTATTCAACCCGTAGTTAGCAACACTTTGGCGGATTCCTTCCACTTTCGAGGCTCTGAATTGAGGCGCAAATTGAGGGAAGGTAAAAACAAAGGCGTGGTCGGGGAGGAAGGCGAACAGAGTACCTTGATTCTCTCCGTTGCAGATCGCAGTAGGGTGAGTTTTATTTAGCGGGAATGTAAAGTTTATTCAAATGATGAATAAGCTCCCGATAGTTATAGTTTTGTAGTGCTTCCATTGATTTCCGTCTCCTTTGCTTTGTTAACTAACACCAGCGAGTGAAATTCGGGTTGCTCAATTTGGAGATACAAAAGAGTCCGCAGAGGATTCATTACCGCAATTCAATTTTGAAACTGGTAAAGAGAGAGAGAGAGAGAGAGAGAGAGAGAGAGAGAAGAGAGAGAGAGAGAGAGAGAGAGTAGTCGATGTTGCAGTATCAATTTCAAAATATTAATGAATCATGCAATTAATATATTGGCTATATCGGTTACATTTCAATAGAAGCAAACCATTCAGAATAAATTTGACTTTAATTGAAATTTTATTAACGAATTAATTACTGAATGATGTGATTAATTAACTATGAATGGGTATTCAAATGTTTCGTAAATGCTCTGATGAATATTGAATTTTGGAATTAAAATCGTAATTGAGGGGACGTAAAAATATCTTGAATAGGAAAAATTCTATTTAATTTACTTTACGCTGTATATACTGCATATACAGGGTGTCTCAAAAGTCTCTGCGCACCTACATATATATTAATTTTTTGTTATTTGCCACTCCGTTGTTAGTGGAATTTTAGGGGTGTTCTTACTTTATTGAGTACGTAAATTACGAGTGAAAAAATTTAATATTGTCTCGCCTCACAATTCTTTGAGTTCACGTCAGTCAAATATAGATTACTGTTGAACTGTACGCTTAGAGATACAGTACTTACTTTATATGCATTAGTGACTAACTGTCTTTTAATACATATACAAGTATGTACGTGTTGCAGAAGTAATGCGGAAGTTACGGGCTACCAAAGAACCGAGGATCCACTCTGAGATATCCCAAGAGGGAATAAAGTAGGAAATACAAAGGAGTGGACAGTCATTGGAAATTCAACGTAAAATTCGCATACCATTTTACACTGTACAGTTTTCGTTAAAAGTTCGCCTCCAAACAAAATTTCTAAAAATAAGAAAAATTACTAACCAGTTTTTGAAATTTCATATACAGCGACCAAAAAGAATAAAATATCCAAAGAAAAACAGACTATTACCAATTGCAACTTTTCATACATTTTAGAAATTTATGTTTCTAGCTGAACTTTTTTCCGAAATTGTACGTATATATATATATTATTATATATTATTATTTATTTATTATTATTTCTCCACGTCTTTTCGTTCCTTTTTCCTTTGCTGACGTTTCGTCCATATACACAGCCAAAAGAGTTGAAACACCTTAAAAAAATTTTGTGCGTTTATGGTGTGTCAGGCACTTGGCACTCTGAAAAATTTACCCTGTATTCGTAGAAGCACGTCTTAATTCACAAGATTATATATCCACCTTAGAAAAGAACCTCCTGCCTTTGTTTCGGAATGGAAACTTCACTTAGATGACATCGTGTTTCAAGAGGACGGTGCCACATGTCTATCCTGTTGCTTTAGAAGGGTGTTTATATATATATATATATATATATATATATATAGGGGGCTATGCGACGGTAGGCCCACTATAATATGGAAGTAAAATGGAATGAAATGTTACAGGGTTATAGGGTCACCAATTGGGCCTTTCAACCCAATGAACAATATTTAATAAAGGAGATAGAAATGACTGTAGTTTTCACTTAATTAGAAAAATAAATGAATTATTTGTTCACAGTCAATCACAATTATTTGTACAGAATTTGCGCAATATTACAGTGAAATGATTCTTGACAATAAGAAATTATTTTTATACAGTATAAGAGTTAAATGCTACAATAGTGACAAGAAACAATAATTAAGGTAATGCGATATACGGTATTGAACATAAGAATAAGTAAGTAAATAAGTAATAACTGAGGTAATGAAAATACGGTACAGGTACAGTAACGGAATAGACCTAATTGCGGTCGTAATGGCGAGTTGGATTCTACGGTATTGAAGACACTTTTCAAGAGAGCCTATTCGGTTAGGCTGAGAGTATATTGAGTTTGTAGGTTACGCAAAACCGTTTGGCACGAGGAAAGAAGAGCTCGGTAGGCCTAATGAATTTGTGGCCTATGTGAAGTTTACAGATCTGGGTTTCGACGAAGGTAACTCTGAAGACGGAAGGGCCTACGAGCCTGTTTGAATGACGAAATACTCGTTGAAAGGAAATAAAGATTCGCAGGTCGAAATGGATGAATGTTGAGTGAGGCAAAGGCCAGACGGAAGACGCAGATTGAATCTTGCAGAAGTGATGTTGCTTCCGGGGTATGAAATAGTAGTCGGCCTCAACGGAGATGATCCAGCTTCGTGTATGATTAAGCTACATTTCGTGGTTGGCGAGCCGCTCTCCGACGAAGGTCGGAGAGTGAGGGGAATTACATGACGATGGTCGGAGATGAAGAGTGAATGCTGAGTGAGGCCTCATTAGTGAGGTCGACTTGAAGTGAACTCGCGTTTATATAGGCTCTGATGAGGCGTAGTCTTCGCGGGCATTTTGGAAACAAAGTAAAATGTGTGTTTCTTTTGTGGGCTTGTTTCTGTCCACGTGTTTGGGTTTTACTGCCCTGTTTACATCTCAAGCCATGTGAGAGAGGCGAGGAAAAGGAATTTTCCGTTATGCTCCTATTATATATATATATATTGTCTATAAGTCTAGAAAAGACGATAACTTCTTGGCAAATATTTGCAATGCCGAACACCTCAGAAATGCAATAGCCTGAAGGGTCCGTAATTTTGCGAATTTAGGTTTCTGTCGATACACTACGAACAGGAAATTTGTAAAACAATTAAGTGGAAATACCTAAATGGTCTTCTTGTAAGGTTCCAAGTAATAAACAATTCCTAACAATGACCGTATAAGTTCCCTTTTTGGAATGGCTTTTTGGTGTATAAAGTCGAAAGGAGAACTAGTAAGTTCCCGGGTGGCGTCCATACGGTCTCCAATTCCCCTAATTCTAAGAGGAACTTCTCCTTAATCTATTTTGGCACATAATATAGGGAACCAAACGGCTCAAAATTCCATATAATATGGAATTTTCCTGCTTACACATTAGTTTTTCTAATTAGTCTATAATCATTTCTAGAACAGATGTTTGTGAAAAGATTAGATAGGAAAAAAAATGTCTTCAAGTTTACTCGTATACGCATAACGCGAAATAGATGATCACCGTAATTTGATGTAGCACATACAAATTAAAGTTTAAATCCGGTTACTTTCGTGAAATAATTTATATATATATATATATATATATATATATATATATATATATATATATATATATATATATATAGGGTGTCCCATAAGTCCGGGCTCATAGGAAAATTTATTTTAAATTATTTACAAAAGTAATACATAAGAACTAAAACAAATGTTCAAATTGATGTCTTGTTTTGGGACCTTTTCTTTTGGTTGCAGGTGGAATAACACGCAATGGCTAATATGGAAGCGAGTTACACTGGTGAGAAAAAGGCCTCTACTTTTTCCTCACCAGTGTAACTCGCTGAAAGCCATTTTATATATCAGGTCATCCCATAAGTAATGTTATTTTTTTAGATCAGAATTTGAAGGACAAAAAAATACTGAACTGAAACTTTTTAATCTAGTATATATTTTCCATCGGAATCAATGACACTCTGCCAACGTCCTACAAGCTTTTCAATGCCATGTTTATAAAATTCAGGCGGTTTTGAGGCAAAAAACGTACAAAGACAGGTGTGCAGGTCATGTAAAGAAGTATACTGTTTCTCGTCAAGATAGTTTTGCAGACTCCTGAAGAGATGATAATCTGAAGGCGCAAGGTCTGGAGAATATGGAGGATGTGGAAGTTTTTCCCACCCAAGCTCCTCAATTTTTGCGGAAGTGATCCGAACGGTATGAGGACGTGCGTTGTCGTGGTGGAACACGATTCCTTTCCAATTAATCAAAGAAGGTCTCTTTTCTTTTAGTGCAGTGTTCAATCGATCCAGTTGTTGACAGTAGACTTGAGCGGTGATTGTTTGGTTGTGTGGTAAGGTTTCAAAGTGTATTACACCACCTTTATCCCACCAAACACTAAGCAACACCTTCCGAGGGTGAAGATTTGGTTTTGGCTGTGGTGTCGCTGGTTCTCCAGCACAAACCCAATGTCGACGGCGCTTAACATTCTGGTACAGTATCCACTTTTCATCACCAGTCACTAAACGGTGCAAAAACGGATCTTGGAGTTCACGGGAATGAAGAGCCGTGCTGTGCTAATGTTTACCCGCACCCTCAGATTGTCGACCGACAATTCATGTGGCACCCATTTTCCTAACTTAGGCACTTTCCCGAGTTGTTGCAAATGTCGATGGATGGTGGACGGGGATGAATTGAGTTTCTGGGCCAATTCTTCGACAGTTGTTGAACAGTCTTCTTCAAGTGCTGCTAACAGCGGGTCATCATCAAACTCAGCAGGGCGTCCAGAGCGTGCTGCACCTGTCAAACAGCAGCAGTCACCATTCCTAAACTTTTGAAACCATCTTCGACATTTTCTCACACGCAGAATATCGTTGCCATAAACGTCCTGAATGTTTCGCGTTGCTTCAGTAGCACTATTCCCTTTTTCGAACTCGTAAAGCATTATATGCCTGATAAGCTCTTCTGATACCGCCATGTTTATGAGGGGTTCACATAAAGCAAAACACACGTCTTCACTGGTCAAGGTCTGTAAAGTATGTAGCGAAACACGATAGATCTCCTCTTAGATATAACCTTCGGAAAATTTATGCTTAAACCGAGTAGGACTAGTTTAAACTTAATCTATCGTAAAAAAAAAACATTACTTATGGGATGACCTCATATTTTAGTTATAATATATTAATTTTGTAAATTTAATTTAAAATAAATTTTCCTATGAGACCAAACTTATGGGACACCCTATATATAATATATATATATATATATATATATATAGACCTTCATATCGCATTTTGATAAAATAAATAATCTTTCAGGTTTCATTTAAAAGGAAATGAGTCGAAATATAATAATAATAAATATATTTTTCTCCAAAGAAATCATTATAATATTTTGGCAAAAACAGTCAACCGACGTTTCTATTTCCTTCAAGAAGAAAAATAAGCGAAAAATTAGAGAGAAATGGATGAAATGCGACTTATTAACCTTAATGAGAATCCAGTAATAAGATTTGAATATTGGCCATATTTGTTTTATTATTTAGGATTATTTACATTATATCCGTGTACTTTTTTTTTAAAGTACATTGCCTTATATATATATATATATATATACACACACACACACACACACACACATATATATATTATATATATATATATATGTGTGTGTGTGTGTGTGTGTGTGTGTGTGTATTTTTATCAATCGTATAAATAATGATGTCTCTTACATTATGATTCAGATAACATACAAAGTCACTAAAATGGCTTTCAGCAACTGCTCAGAGTTAAATTCGCCTTTTTAATAAAGGGGTCGTCTTTTGAATGCGCCAACATTTTTGGAGCGTCGGGCGCCAAAAGTCTGCAGCGCCCGATGGCGGTCAACGCTGCAATGAGAAGTCTTCCTTTCGGGCGAAATAATGGATCGCGCGTCTTTTGACATTCCTGAAAAGAATTTAATGGAGCTCAGATTGAGATCTATATCGTATTGTGCACCTAATACACTCAGAAAGAAAAATGAACACGTATTTTTTCTGCTCGTGTATATATATATATATACATATATATATATATATATATATATATATATAATAATATATATATATATTATATATATATATATATATATTATATATATATATATATATATATATATATATATATATACACCTCTCTGGCAAAAGTAAATTTTATTGGAAATTTAACTGTTGGCATAGAGGAAGTGAGGGTTTGAACAGTCAAATCTTTGAAGTTTTCCTTAAAGATCGTACAAATGTGGGAAGAAGTACAGTATTCGTTTTTCCAGTTGACCATCAAAGCGCTTCATGTCATGAATTCTTGATGCCAAGGGAAGAATCTGAGACCCCCATTGATGGTTGGTTACGGAGTTATGTGGCACAATACCCAAAAGACACAACCCAAAATACCCGTTATTGAACGAGAGTGTGATATTATTTGCAATAACGGATATATGTTTGTCGAAATTAAGACGTCTGTCGACGAATAAAAGGTCGTTTCTTGCTCGTATCAAAATATTGATATGAGGATAAACTTTGCAGAACACGATACGTACATTTGCAACGTACATTTGTTGTATTTTACGATAAGAAAATATTGTCAACTGAATGTCACTGGTCTCATCACTGTTACCGTACTCGTGAATGTCGCTTCAGGAAGTGAACAAACTGAACATCCAACCTTCACAAAGAAATTGAAAGTCCAATGAGGAGTGAGGTGGGGGGTGGAGCTGTCATATGGCCAAGGGGGAAATAACTAAAATAAAAAAGAGGTTAACCACCTCAGTCGTTTGACGTAGGGGGAGGTGGGGCAACTCGGGATCCCGGAGCAACTCGGAACACCCCCTCTACGGCCCAAACTAGCGCTGCTATCTAGCTTTAATTTATCTCCGTCTGTGCCGACACTGATCAGTGGCCTTGAGACAGTGGTACGGGACGGGTTGCGCCACGAAGCTCAGCAAAAATTAGAAAGTCTCATTTTTTCTCCATTTAATCTATCATCAGCGAATTTTTCCTTGATTCATAATTCCAAAGCTGTAAGAACTTATTTTATTGCTTTTTGTGTGTAGGCTACTTATAGATCAGTGTTTGATTTCCACGTATCGTCGTGTCTGAAAGTTCATCAGTGACCGCATGGTAGTGAAATTTGGAAAAAGGGGCAAAAAGGAACCCCAGGTTCCGAGTTGCCCTACGATTTTTTTTAACCAAAAAATTGCAACGGCTTTCTCAAATTCCAGTTACACCTAATGCAAAGCTAGAACGCTATAAAAAGTGATACAGAATGGAAGACAGAAGGTGAAAATAAATGCTTTTGTATTAATGCGTTCAAATACTCATCCTCTATGCCTACAAAATTGTGATTTCCTTACGGGTCCCGAGTCGCCCCACCTTCCCCTGCCTAGTGTGTCATAGTAACTAGTGTAAAATATTTTATATTTTGCGAGAAGGAGTGAAGGGGTTAACTGGTATTGAACACTGAAGAGTGAGTTGTCATCTTAAATGACGGTCCTCTACAAGCGTTAAAATTTAATTTAGTTTCCTGAAAGTCAGCCGTTCTGCTTAACTCTGTTCAAGAATGGAATGATGATGAGAAAGATCCAATACCTTTTGAATGGTCACCGAAATTACCTGGCCTTAATACAACTAAAAATCTTTGATGTTGCATGGTCAATGAATGGGGAAGAATTTAGAGAAATGAAGCAATCTTCTAAGACACGCGCGAGAAGTATGGGAAAGTTTAACCCTAGAAGGCCAGTGTGGACCGCACAAATAGTGACTTGTAACTGTTGGGTTTACGTAACCCCATAATGAAATTATATTATAGAGCCTGAATTAAACAATTTATTGTTACTGAGTAATAATAAAAATTAACTTGCATACAATAAAGACACCATATCCAGAAAAAACAAATGTAGGTCCTATAAATAATTTCTTATCTATGTATGCTTTCCTTTGACGGAAAAGGTGAGATTGTATGTAATGAACAAAACGTTTGTGTTATTTCTTCCATATCTGCAATAAATAAATAAAAATAAAAAAGGCAAGACCTATGACACCATTATAAAAAAAGGGAACTAGTGCAATCTCATATAGTGAGGCAAGTAAGTTTTATTTTCGATACTGTATCAATGTGATTTTTCAATATTAGTCTTCCTTTCTTCTCCCAGTGTAAGAAGGTTTTAATTGTCTAAGAGTTAGCATTGTTTTAAAAGGACATTAGTCCATATTCTCGATTAAATCATGGACATGAAGGATACTAAACGAAGAGTTTATCTTCAGGATGACGTTAAATGTAAAATTAACTTTAAGGAAAATTCAGTGAGGAAAGTAAATTAATAACTTTATTGAATACAATGTGAGGTAAAAAGACTGCAGATAATACATTTTAAAAGTAATTATGTTTCTCTCTTTACAAGAGGTGTTGCTGTCTGTTAAAATTTAAACATAGTCCATATTTCCAGAACAGATAGGTTGAATACAATTTTTTCGACTTGCTTCTATTTTAATTGTTATAGCAGTTAGTTTATTTAATTCAATTGCATTAAATTTAATTCCATTTCACCCTTACGTTGTTGTTGTTGTTTAGCCGATCAGCCCACCCTGATCGAGCAAGCCTGCGGCACGCAGGTAACCGATAGCCCTCTCCGGAGTGGACCAGAGGTTCAGCGCACTAGTGATGTTGTGTTGTGTTCTATGTTGTGCTAGAGCGGTACAGTCTGTCATAATGTGTTCAATTGTTTGTGGTGTGTCCTGGCACAGGTGGCAAGTGTCGTCTGTGAGTTGTCTAGTCTGTGTTTATATGTCCGTAAGTTGGGGGTGATGTCCACATCGGAATCGTGCTAAGTTAACTCGATCCGATCTGCTCAGGCTGATCTCTAACCTGTTAATGGGTGGCGGCTTCGCACCTAGGACCACATTGGGACCGATTCGTGTCAGTGCTTTGTGGGTTAGGTGTGTGTGTATGTGTTTTCTGTACTGTGTGATGTCTGTGGGGCGTGGTATGGAATGGAGTATTTGGTTATAATGTCTCTCTGGTGTTACCTTAATGGTGCGAGGTCGGTGCATGATTGTACATTAGGGCGGCTCGTTTTTACACTTTTTTCGATATTTGATTGGGGGTAGTGCGGAAAAGTTGCGATTTGGAGAGAAAATAAAGTGTGTAAAATTTTTTTGATCTACGTCAATACCTTCCGGTGGCGGCGAGTCCTTAAAATCGAAAAATAGGCCTAACGGGGTAGATTGGAAAATGGTTTTAAAGACTTAAAAAATAAACAATAAAAATTCAGCACAATCTGTTAATAACTTCCGGTGGCGTCTTAGCCGTTAAAATATCCAAAATATTGATTTAAAGCAAGTTTTAACAAGATGTTATACAAATGTTAATTCCGGTATATTCTGTACAAACAACCCTGAGAACACTATTATAGGCTTGAATAAATTAATAGCAGTCATTGAACAATGAACATTATATAAAAATTATATAAAATTATATAAAAAATTTATGTTTTTTAGGCCTATTTTTCGATTTTTAAGGACTCGCCGCCACCGGAAGGTATTGACGTAGATCAAAAAATTTTACACACTTTATTTTCTCTCCAAATCGCAACTTTTCCGCACTACCCCAATCAAATATCGAAAAAAGTGTAAAAACGAGCCGCCCTATTGTACATGTAGTGGCAAGGGTGTTGTGGGTTAGTTGTCGCTGCTCCCATGAATTGTGTTCCCCTCATGTCTAAATGTTCCCTAACTTTCAGTATTTTTGTTTCTGTGTGCAGGTGTTGTTTAAGTGCATCCCGTAATGATACGAAGTGCGTTGTTTTGTATTGTCTGTAAGGTGTTTATGTGTGTGTTTGAGATAATGGGTGCCCAGCATGGACTAGCATAGTTCATAACTGAGCGAATATATTGTTTGTATATGAGCGATGTTGTTTCTTGCTGATGTCCAAAGTTTGTGCCTGTTAGTACCCTAAGCGTGTTAAGTCGACGTACATTTATTTTTAATGTCCTGAATGTGGTTTGCAAAAGATAATGGTGTGTTGCATGTGACCCCAAGTATTTTGGTCCTGTGAGTGTGTGGAATGTTGGTGGTGTTTAGTGTAAACTGTGGAGTTATCTGGTGTTCTTTTGTTTGCTTGTTAGCAAGGTGATGGTTGATTTTGTGGGCGCTACTTTGAGTCTATTGTGTATGAGCCAGTCTTGTATACTGTTTATGTATGTTTGTAAGTTATTTGTAGCGGTGTCGATGTTGTGTGGGTGGATGTTAGAGTGATGTCATCTGCATATGATGATCAGGTAAGCTTGTTAGCTATGGGTGTTGGAATGTCATGCATGTATAAGTTGAACAGTGTTGGTGAGAGAACAGAGCCTTGAGGGACCCCGTTCGGAAAAAGCTTGTTTTTGGATAACTTGCCATTAAATATGACATGTGAGTATCTTCCTGAAAGATAGTTGCTCAGCCATCTTTTAGTGTTATTGTGCATGTTTGTGTTGAATATTTTGTTTATGAGAGGGAAGCGTGCGATAGCATCAAATGCTTTACTAATGTCTATTGTTGCTAATAGTGTACGTTGAGCTGGTCGTCTGGAGTTGATGCCATCCATGATGTGCTGCGTGAGGTTAGTGAGTAATGTCGTGGTTGAGTAGTGATGTCTGAATCCATGTTGAGTAGGCGATAGTGGTATGTGTGGGTTGGTGATTTGTAAGATTAGTCTTTCTGTTACTTTGGAAGGTGTGCATAGTAAAGTAATGGGTCCACTGTATAGGAAGCTGGTTCTGTTGGATTTTTTGTGGTTTGAGTAGCATAATAATTTTACCTTGTTTCCATAAGTCAGGAATAATACAGTGTTGGTATAATATGTGCTGATATTTGTACACTGCATGTGTGTGTCTATCTCTAACTAACATTAATAACTAATTGGTAAACTCTAGGTTGTTTCCTATTGAGTCTGCGCTTTCACAGCCTGAGACTATTTCTTCCGGA
This sequence comes from Bathynomus jamesi, assembly GCA_023014485.1. Classification (NCBI taxonomy): domain Eukaryota; kingdom Metazoa; phylum Arthropoda; class Malacostraca; order Isopoda; family Cirolanidae; genus Bathynomus; species Bathynomus jamesi. Next base: position 362,786 of record JAJOZX010002589.1, read on the forward strand.
CGTTTCTCCTTCATTTCTTTTATTTAGTTTTGAAAATTTCTTCCCACTTATAACAGTGATGCTCAAACTTATGGCAATCATGTGCTATTTTATGCCATTTTTCCAAAATGCAAAATGTAATGTCGAATAGGCCTAAATTAATAAACTTTTTTTTTGTACAAATGCATTATTAGTAAGCAATAAATGTCGTGTGTATTTTATAACTATATTTTACATTTTCTTTACGATACCTGCATTACAAAGCCTCGTGTACTTGCTTTCCCTCCGCCAAATTTGTCAAATATGACGCACTTAAAACATGAATGATTATTCAGTAACTGAATTTTAACTCTTATTGCGCAAGCGCTCCAAGCAGTCTTAGAAGAGTTGTCAATTACCACTGCGAAAATTTTCAAATTTCTTGCTTACGCGAGAGCATTCTGAATTCAGGCTGGTGCAGTATAACCATTGATTTTTTATTTGCCTTGATGAGTGTCCAAGTGCCATCGTCAGTCACAATGTGCCAGGGTTTGAGCAGCCCGGACTTAAAAGCTGAACGCAACTGATAACAGTTCGAGTCATCATCCATTATTAAGTATCTCCGCGTGATTTCAAATGATTTTTGGTTCATGCGTTAATATTTTTGTGAGATATTTTAATTCAACCAATTTACTTATTAAATTAGACTTATTCGTATACTGAATGTATTTCTGGTGTGATCCTTAAACCTTTGTAGGAAATTTAGTTTTATTTATATTAAAAATGACAATTTCCTCGGTCATTGGTGTTGTAAAGTATAGTTTTCCAGGAGGTTTTAAGATTTCACGTCAGAAAACATTCTACGAGTACGTACGTTCTTACGCATAGTATAATCATACGCAGGCTACCTCTGTAATGATTCATCTGTAATGACTCCTCCCATACCATATTCGCGCAAATTGTCTGCGCAAATACGCCGGTCTGCGTGTACCTTCATTTAGTTTGATTTTCAGATAAAGGTCACTCTCGACCCAAATACTGTCATGTACAAAAGTTTCTATAAAGTTTCTAGGAGGGGCAACAAGCTTGACCTTCGTGAAATGAGGAATCATCGCAAAGAACATTTGAAAGGTTGAAAAGTATATAATATATTTCATTAATATTTCTGTTAAATTTCAATAATTCATATATACTGTATATATATATTAAATTATACTAAGATATTATTTATGACGTATTTAATTTTCTATTACTTTTAAAATTCATTAAGAAATTTATAATCAACTTCTTTTTATTTCTTGATTTTAATTAAAATTTATAAAAAAAAAAAAATATGAGTAACTTATTTTTATCTTATTATTTAGTTAAGCATCTTATTAATTATTTATTTTTCTCTTTTTAAAGTTACATTTTTCTCATTACTTTTGTCAGAAATATAAATTTGTTATTTTAAAGAAGTAAAGTTTTTCTTGATATTTTTTTTTAACTTATTTCAAATAAGATAAAAAGCATAAACGAGCGAATGTACACAAACACGATCGCGTACACACGAGGAAAAACGAATAAAACAAACAAAAACGAGCAGTTTGTTTCGGGAGGATAGACCCGCGTATGGAGGAACTGCTTCTCGAGATGTGTTTAATCCCAAATTGGTGCAGCCTATTGTGAAATTAGGTGGTTGTGTTGTTATGATATAGGCAGGCATTTGGTATTGGGAAAAACTGACCTTGTGTTCGGAGAAGGACGTCTTAATTCGCGAGGTTACGTATCCATCTTAGATAAGAACCTCTTGCCGAGTTTCGGTTGGAAACTCCTCCGGAAGACATGGCCTTTATGGTTGCTCCCTGAGTTAGGTGAAAGAGTCCAACTCCAACAACTTCTTGCCTTTGTTTTGGAATAGTTTACTTCACCTGAGAACATCATGTTTTAGCCCTTTGGGGCATACCCGCAAAAAATTTTATTTTATTATCTTATTATTTTCTTTTCTTTCATGCGCTAATCTTATCGCAATTTGACGGAAGGAAAAGGAGTATATGTGGTGGTTTTGGGAAACCACTTTCCCGGAAAGGGTTAAGAGGACAGAAACACATGTCCATTCGGTTGCTTTAGGAGGATGGTCTTTTCATTCTGGCATGGCACTATATATGTATACGTGATAGAGCAGAAAACTGCGTTGGGAAGTAAAACAAAATTCTGAGGTATATGACAATATCCTGTATGAACTATGATAACGTACAAAAATGAAAAATGATAACGATTTAAACATGCAGGACTGTACAAACGGAAGGATTGAGATTGTAAATACTTTTAGTTCTTGGTCCACTTTGCGTGGAATAAGCCTGAGGTGATATGAATGTGCCTGTAATTGATACAGGTACTCGTATATATGTTTGTTTCACCTTAGAGAGGAAAAACAAACTCATGGTGCATCTTGTTCCTGAAGAATCATACAGCGAGACTGATAATAAGTGGCGATACATGTCTGCAATACTAACTAATGAAATACTATAAACAATGGCCATGGATTTGAATATTCTCTGAACTGTGATAACACAGAACATGGATGTTCTAAGTGATGATGAACTATTTGTTTGGCAATGATGCTGAGAGCTGCAGCATTCCGCCCATACACCTTGAAATGGGTGTGTGGGCGGAAAGATGTCTTGTATAAAATATGAAACCTTTTATCTTGCTTTCTCTTAAACTATAATTAAGGTTATTTTCAACAGCGATTTAAAAATATATATATATATATATATATTTTTTTTATGTTCAGGAAGAACCGATTCGCCTCTATTTAAAAGGGCCTATCTCGGCGGAAAAACAAAGAAAAAGTGAGAGGAAAGACAGAGGAAAAAGAAAGTGTGGAGGGGACAGTCGAAGTGGAAAAAGACCAAGGATGACAAGGACTGCAGGGTCGAGCCCCATCATCCTTGGGTGCTAGGGCCGGGAGGGCGCACGTGAAACCTCCAGGAACAAGCACGTACAAACGAGCACAAAGAGCACTCAAGAGCACGAGCTTAGAACCCTCTTGCGGGGATATATATATATATATATATATATATATATATATATATATGCCTCGGTGGTGTAGTGATTAGCATTACTGACTACGAATTCACTGGCCCAGAGTTCGAAACTGTGGAAACCCAGTTCTTCATTCCTCCACACAATAAAAATTGGTTGGTAGATTAGGCTACCCTGGTTAGCCTAGTGGTTAAGACGCTGAGCTGCTGATCGAGGAAGCAAAACTAAGGTAAACAAGGTAAATACAAGGTGGTCCAAAAGTCCTGCCTTATCGGGGGGGGGGACTACTAGAATGAGGCAGGACTTCTGGCCCACCCTATACACACACACACACACACACACACACACACACATATGAAATAGGATCCATCCTAAGGAGACGTAGTTTTACATTTAGGATAAAAATGAAGACGTAGAGCAAAAAAGCCATTATATTTGGCTGCAGCCGACGTTTCGGGCAACTCTACCCACTTTCAAGGCCTAATAAATAAAAGCTAAAATCAATACATGACAAAAAAATATATAAATGTCGAGGGCTAAAACTAATCTAGAGTACAAAATTAAAACTGTTCAAGAATAAAAATTAAAATTACAAAGCAGAAACAGGCATAAGCCAAAATCAAATCGAAAGTAAAAATTATATAAATGACAAAAATATACGAGTAATAAAAATAAAACTTAAAACTAAAGACATTCAAACGTAAAATTGTTAAAAAAAACTTTGCTAATAAAACGCTAAACGGAATAAAAAGTTAAACGAAAAATCACAAGAGTAAACCAACATACCATGCTCACTTGACAGCCACAAAAAAAACTGAAGCGAAAAGGAGACAGGGTCACAAGGGAAAATTTAGTATGTAGTTATTCTAATTAATATAAAGGGGGTAACAGCTGGAATCAATATTTAAACTAGAGTTCAAAAATTTAATACACAAAGATTCGTAAATACGGAGGGAGGACGGGCATTTTAATGATTTAAGAATTTTAAAATTGTTAACAAATGTTAACAGACTGTTCCTTTTTCGACAAAACTTTCCCTGTCCTATGACTAATACCCATATGGGAGCAAAATTTCGCCTGCAAAGAACGAACTGTACTGCCAACGTAGTTCCCCTGGGAAATTCAGGGCAGGTAAACAAATAACAACAGAACAGCTCATCGCAGGGGGGATTTTGTCCTTACATCGGAAAAAACATTCAAGGGGTGTATATATATATAAATATATATATATATATATATATATATATATATATGTTATCTATTTATTTATTTTATATAATTTTATATAAATGCTATATCTGTATTATATATATACACTGTCATGGCTACCATAAGGGTAAAAGGGTAAGAATAAACGGGTGTATCATTGCGCTATTGCATGGGTCGGGGAACTTTTTTGGGTATTACCCAAAAATCTATTTGAGTAAAATGAAATTACCCCCCACACTTCAAAGTAAACAAAAACAAGCCAATTGCTCTTAAAATTGTTGCATATGGTATACAAAAAATTCAAATTAAAAAAATGTTTATTGGATCCATTATTACGGAGAAATAAAAAAAAGCCACACATGCTGGCATAAAAATAGCACACAAACAAAATTAGTAAAAAGGATTGAAGAACTGAAGAATTTCATTCAAAACATCTCCACTTCAGGTTTTGGAAAAATGATGCTGTTTCATTTTTGATACAACAACATCAAAATCAGGACGTAAATTCGTAATATTCTAAAATTTAGAATAACGCCACATTTATGTAACAAAATAAAATAAAAATATACGAAAAAAATATCAGCACAAAGTGTCAAGCACTAAAAGCACCTCTTCGTTTCATGATACCATACACACGACTGAGGCTCTGAGGGAAGTGTCTCTCATACCGCACGCATTACCCCCAAAATTTTTAAATTTACCCCATTTGGGGTAATTTACCCCTGTTCCCCGACCACTGCGCTATTGGAAGGTCATCTACGGCGTTACATGAACAAAATCGAATTTCATAATGTCGACGTTCGACCTTAAGCAAGTGTGTGTGTGTATATATATATAAGCATGAGGCGCTTTCGAAGTAGCTGTCAATTTGGCACCTCAGATAAAATCAAGTGAATAATGGTAAGAAATGAATGAAGAGAAAGTTGTCATGTGAAACATAACCTGGAATATATTTTTTTCTGACGCTCAACTACTTTTAATTATATATTTATTTTGTGATGAAAGTACTGATAATAAAATATAATTTTAGAAAAGCATACTCAATTAACTTTATAAATCAGAATATTAAACAAACTGCCCACACCCCATATATATATATATATATATATATATATATAAACATCCAGAAAGCTTGCTTCCCCACCAGGTCGAGGTGGGTGTGGCCCAAGGGTTACCTGAGCCAGAGTAGAAACAAAGTGGCCGGCTTAACCCCACCCGATGCCAGCGGCCAGGAGCGACCCAGAGCCTCACTCCTCAGAGCTCATCACCGTAATCACTGAGCTATCGAGTTCTCTCTCTCTCTCTCTCTCTCTCTCTCTCTCTCTCTCTCTATATATATATATATATATATATATATATATATATATATATATATATGGTAACCACAATACAACAGTGTTCTAGCCTAGCACACGAGAAATGGAAGCTACCCTTGTCCTTACCATTTCACAGTAGGGGTGCTCGCTTCTCCAGGACTGGTGTGAACAAGGAGGACTTCCATTTCTCGCGTGCTAGACTAGAACACTGTTGAATTGTGGTTACCTGCTGTTTCGGAGCATTACACACACACACACACACACACACACACACACACACACAGAGTGTTCACCGTAACAATCCCTCAATCCCTCTTTTGAATTTTACGTGAATTCACACACAATGATAAACGTACGAAAATGAGTCCGTTAATGAAAGTCTGAAAACCTTTCTGACGGAGTCGGACACACTTTCCGAGAGTTCAGGTGATACATTCATCAGCGTATTATTACAAGATAATCGCATTATCGCTGCATGACGGATGACGGCTGTAAAGCATTGTTCGAACGCAGATCAGATTCGTTTATTACAGATTTTGCTTTGATTCGATTCCAGCTCCGGTTAATAAGCAGATTTCACTAAACAAACATCAAACCCATATGTAATTATACGAAATTAATGCGAATAATAGATATCAGTTTTAATAAATTAAGCCGATTTCGATGGAACTACGCAAAGACATATATATATATATATATATATATATATATATATATATATATATATATATATACACATCTCCTTTGTGTGTGTGTGTGTGTGTGTGTGTGTGTTAAATTGGCAAGAGTTTCGTTCAACGATGTCTCATCGCACAGATGTCAGGCTCGTGGTCCTAGCTTTAGAATTGGTTTGGTGAAGGAGAGAGTTGCTAATGGGATACTATTTCAAATCATTTAGCAGAGTTTCTTTTAAATTATCAAGAATTTTTTTACCATCTGTAAAGAAAACTGACATGTGGGTAATCAGTCTGAATTTGACAGGTAAAGATGAAAACATTGGTAAAGTTAGACTTGGTCGAGAACTGTGGCAATATAATTGGATGCTTGGAAGAGAGTGATTTAAGTGTTTTTTTTTTTTTTTTTACCGATTTTTGCCTTTTGCCAAAAAGTGACTCAAGCACTTGCATCCGCACTCTGCACGTCTACACGCCGAGTGCGTGCCCGCAAAGTGACTCAAATTTCACTTTGTGGGAAGAAGAAAACGGTGATCAGAGGTAACTCAAGTACTTGAATCACTGTGTGAGTTTTGCCGTTCTGAGTACACTTGAATCACTTTCACTTCCGAGCGTCCAATTATTTTTAGTTTCTTCTTGGTATTATATTATGTGTTGGAAGGGTCGCTGATAGTACATTTTCAGAGATTCATTATCACTCACAGACCAGATTCTCGAGACGTCGAGAAGTTTTTCTCTCACAAAATTTTTCGTGAAAACGGTTTGGATTTGTGTAAACAAATATGAAGAAACGTAAAACCATCTCATCTAACCTAACCTAACCTAACTACAGTTTATGTTATCTAATAATAATAATAATAGTTGGGGTTGTTTAATCTCCTTCGTAACAGTAAAGGTCTTGTGACGGGGGTGGGGGGAGTACCTGCAGCCTTACGCGTAATTCAAACCACGGGTCGCTACATCATCTGAACACGGAGGACGGACGGTCCCCCACCTAGCTACTAAACACACCCAACGTCGCTAAACCTCGCTGATCTAATGAGAAGCGATGTTGCGAAGTAGCCACATAACCTAACGTAAGCATAATCTAACCCAACCAAATAGGCAATAAAAAGATAGGGTCAATCCCAGAATAGGCACCTGATGTACCTCAATCCCAGATGAAGCACCTGCGTTCAACCTCAATCCCAGAATAGGCACCTTGCAAGGAATTAAATAAAAAAACCTGATGATTACAAAATTTATTGTTTATACAAAGTTTATTACAAATGTAATAAAGGCAAAGTTATAAAAGGTTTAAAGTGGTTTAATGAATAAAGAAAAATTTTAGATATTATAAATTCCTGCAATATGAGCCCGAATGTTTCTGAATCCATCTGAAGCAAATCTATCTTGCCACATAAATTGGTATAGATATAGGTTAGGTTAGGTTAGAGTTGACTTTTTTCAAATATTGATAAAAACAATGAAATTATATCTCTAAAAACTGTTTATATTTTTTTCTCCTCAATCCCAGATTAAGCACCTGTGTTTTGCCTCAATCCCAGATTAAGCACCTAAAAATGATTTCAGGTGCCTATTCTGGGATTGATCCTAAAGATAGCATAAAATATTTCTCGACATAATTTCGAGAAAAATTCTATTCTAAATTTATTTTGTCGTTTAAAGTGTAATGTTCCCCTTTTCTCTACGGTCAAATGTGTCAAATGCTTTTCCCAGATATTCGTTCACGACATTCTGATTATTTGCGAAAAGAAGAGATACGAAAGATAGTATGAAATCGTGGTGAAATGTAATGCATACCGCTTGAAAGAAAAACTTTCAACTTCAAAATAAGACAAGGCTAGTTGCTAATATTCAAAACCACATAAAACAAAAACTTCCCACAACCTTCTATACATAGAAATATTACAGTACCTTCTTTTGTCTCAAATCACCCAAAAAAGTGTTGAAAACCATTTCTTCTTTCTAAAGAAGTTATGTATAATTAAAGAAGTTATTATATCATCTGAAAAGAAGCTTTTATACCCAAAAGAAGAAAAACTTCCCTTAGAATAGAAGGTCAAGCTTTTCACTCCACCTTAGACCTACAGGTAAATGGCTTGTACAGTTTGAGTTACCAGATAGGGCTATTTATTTAACTAAAGCATATATTCTTGACGGTTGGCTTAGAAATCCGTCAGTCGGTTTAGAAGGCGTAACCAGCTATTTGGTATAATTAAATAATAATATCGTTTACAACCAAAAGAATTAAATAAAACCATTACATCATTCTGTTCATTTAGACGAATTATTGGAATCAGAAAATATAGAAAATAAATATACAATAGAATAATATGATCAAAAAATAAAAATATAAAATAATAATAGTATAAGAAATATGAACGAGGAATATGTATATAATAAAAAAAATATAAAAATAAAAATATAACCATCACTATAACAGTACAGGAGAAATATACACACACAATTATGTTAAATAATTAAATATATTGAAAATAAATACATACACTTTATCTTCTACTGCACAAAATAAAAAAACAAAAAAATATAAAAGATGGAGTATAACAATCAGTATAGCAGTACAGGAGAATATATAATTATATATATAATATATATATATATATATATATATATATATAATATATACACAATTATGTTAAATAATTAAATATATTGAAAATTCATCAAAATACATTAACTTTGTTCTACTGCGCAAAACACTAAACTCACACGTAATCGAGTCTACACTCACATCATTATTGCTTTGCACTACGCAGTAAACGCGGCTTAATATTATTTCACTGCTCAAGTTATAGGGAGATCTATACTCTATATAAATGGCCTTCATATCGTTCAGTACTATTTTTGTGCCCACTTTACAATCGGTTGGCAAGTTACTTTTAAATACGGCTAGAATACAATCAAAAGCACGCACAAAGAGGTCATCGTTAGCCACAACATCATTTTTAAGTACAAGTTTATAAACACCCCTTTCCAATCGAGGGTTTATTTCTACCGACGGGAGCTTTTCAATCGTGAACTTTTCTTCACACTGCATAGCGGCAGTTAAAATACTTCTAAGTCGTTACGACAGCTGTTCATTATATAAAGAAATAGTCCTTCAGGATGAACGGTGTAGGTGAGCTCAGCCCTGTACCGCTCAAGTGCTTTGTACCAAAGTTCATGATATTTCAAAGAGTCTAAACCTTTTAAATAAGCATCCAGCTCTAGACCATTCTCGTATCAAAATAAAGCATATCCGTAACACGCGCATCTAATATAGGCTTCAGCTTGCGGAATCCGTCGATTTCAAACATTCTGTTGAGGATGAAACGGTTTTGCGTAGGGACAAGAACGTTATTATGAGAGGCATTCTTCCACATCAGCCGTATATCAATGCATGGCTGATCGTTATTTATACACAACGTACAAACAACGGCATATGAGGGGGTGTCACTAATCTGCTCTCTTCTTGTACCTACACCTGCAGGAATTTTATAACGGTCCTCTACCCACTTCTCAACTATCACGAAGATTCTATTCATCTCCTCAACACTGAAATAAACATTCCATTTGTTTGTTTGTCTACAGGTCGTTTCCAGTACATAGTTAATGGCACCGGTTTTGCACCTGAACACGCGCAAAGACTTCGTCACGGACACATCGTACACGGGGTTGAGAATGCTGTTCAAAGGAAGTTCCATCGTATTCGAGGAGCGCACGTCCAGTCGGTTCAAACTCTGAGATGACTATGAGCCACGTGCAGCGGATCGGTTCGACGGGAGGAGTGAGTCACACCATAAGCTAATGAAACGTGTACGTCGCAGTTTGAATAATATTAGGTAGGTGTTTTGACAAATTTTCCGATACATTAAGCAATATCGGTTTTAATGTTTTATCACTCACCAGACGTTCATATCCACAAACTAAACATCTTTACAATCCGGCGCACTATTTGAGAGAAACATATGCCCATATTTTTAATTTTTGTTTAACAATCGAGACTCGTCTCTAAAGTCTTAAAAACTCACACAAACCATTAGCCACAACCTCACTACAAACCTCGTCATGATATATATTAATATAGTGGTAAAAATACTTAAGATTCTCCATGATGACAAGATTTACATTCTCAACCGTAGGGTACGAGTAGTCGGTATGGTGTAACATGACATAATATCGCTTGTCACACCACTCATCAACAAGACTCACTATCCATAACCGTTGTTTATCTTCTGAACGTGTTGCTTCTTCTACTTCGCGGTATATGTGAGCCTTTATAAAGGTTAGGTCTACAACATACTTCAATACATCGTTTGTACTACGAAATCCTACAATGCCCTCGCTAGAATACCCGTAGAGTATTTGAACATCTTGGTCCTTCGCGCGGCTGAATGTAGCCTTAAAAGTATCAAAGGAGGGGGGAATAGGGAGTTTTTCAGTATCCACCACATATTGGCACTTTGCCGAATACCACTTCATAAATGTTGAGCACGCAATATTAAAGGTAGCCATTACTATTTTTTCTACGCGGGAGAACACACGTCTGAACTCAAGGGTATGCAGAGGTTAACTGAGCACGAAGAGATAGAGATATGCTCAGGTAGCGGCAGGACTCACGTTGCCGATCTTACAGTGGGCGGAGCTTAGTTTTTTACTGTACACACACACACACACACACACACACACACACACACACACACACGCACGCACGCACGCAAAGGAGAAAATGAAAACTTAATTGGAACAAATATACGTGATAAATAAACAGATGAATACACATATATATAAATACAATCAAGGATTAAGGTAGCCAAAGGGTACGGTATCATAGGTACCAGGCACCTGGTAACGTTTCCTATAGGTGTTACGGCATACTTTCGTGCCTAAGTTCCTTCACACACCCCAGTTTCTGAGCCTGAAAATTGTGCGTCCCCACAGTCAGTTGGGGTAGCTGGTCACCCTCATCATCATCCAAACACACTAGATCCTTCAACGAGTCAAGGTTAACGACTCGACGGTTCGCATGGTTAAGCGTGATACCCTTAGCCTTCACGATATACTTCAAATCATCCCCTACCCTCACCGGTACCCCATAGGTTTTTGGCCCTGTTGAGACAAAAGAGTCGGCGTATGCGATGTCTCAATACTCATCCTTGATCTCATCAGTCAAGTCTCCGAGAAATTCACCAATAGGAGGCATGTATTCACCTTCCCTCGCTGTGAATATCACGCTATCTGTATTAGCGTACAACACCCTCCGTCCAAGAGACTGCAGTAGGCCCCAAAGTGTGATGCGGGCGTAGGCCGTTGTGAAACTGGCTACAGGTATGTTTGTAACCCGAGAGGTATATGTGGCCAATTCGGTATTGTTGTACAGGGTGTCCCATAAGTCCGGCATCATAGGAAAAATAATAAAAAAAGGCAAAACAAAAGCTTTTATTTACAGAACGTGCTCAATATGTCCACCATTGTTTTCAATACACAAATTCAGACGTGATACCCAGTCAGCAAGCTCATGGTGAATGATGTCAGGAGTAATGGTGTTACATGGCCCAATAATGCGCTGCCGCAAATGTTCAACACTCCTAATTTTCTTTGCGTATAACAGCGCTTTCAAGTGGCCCCAGAGATAAAAATCTAGTGGCGTGAGATCCGGGCTTCTAGCTGGCCATTCCACAGGCCCTCGACGTCCTAACCAATGACCAGGGAATTGTTGGTACAGGTATTCCCTTACTTGGGTGCTGTAATGTGCAGGAGCGCCGTCTTGCTGGAACCATGTTGAGAAATTTCCTTCTTCGTTCAGGACACTGGGAAATGCTTCTTCCTTGAGCATACGTAGGTAGGTACCTCCAGTGACATGTTCATCGAAAAAGAGGGGGCCTATGATGCGATCCTTCCAAATGCCATACCATACCATCACCCGAGATGCACCTTGTTCCTTTGAAGAGGTATACCAGTGAGGGTTGTTTTGAGACCAGTAGCGGGTGTTCTGTCGATTTACCTCACCATTTCCATAAAAAACAGCCTCGTCACTGAACAGAATGGTGGACGGGAAATTGGCATCCCGAGCATATTGTTCCGTAGCCCATTCACAAAATTCCATCCGCCGGTCGGGATCATCTTCGCTTGATTTCTGTAGGATCTGAAGTTTATATGGATGCCATTTGTGAACCTGAAGAATGCAATGGATGCTACTTTTCGACACTCCTGTCTCGGCGGACAATCGCCGAAGAGACTTATTGGGACTTATGTTAAAATGAGCCAGGATAGCAGTCGCTGTATCATCGTCAGTGGACCGCCTTGAAGGTCCACTGCGTGGTTTATCTTCCATGGATCCCGTTTCCTTAAACTTTGCAATAAGTCTGCTAACACAACTCTGTGTTATTGGCTCGCAGTCTGGATACAGTCTGTTAAATTCAGCAGCGGCCTCTCTTTGACTCCGATTTCCTATGAGTAGAATTATCTGGATTCGTTCTTCCTTGCTCACAGACATTATGGCCTGCAAAAAGAGAAAATATGAATTATGGTTTGTAGAAATAGGAAAATATGAATTTTTCTATGATGCCGGACTTATGGGACACCCTGTACTTTATTATGTAAGTATTACCTACATTCACGATCTCCATAACCTCTTTATCAGGGGCGTTGGCATAATCCCAGACTTCACTATAACTTTGTGCCAAATGGACGTTCCCTTTGCCGGTATTCTGCACAAACTTTCCCCAAAGTCTGTTTAGATACAATTTTGCACTAAACTGCTTGCAACGATTCTTAACAATTTGGGATCGGTCAAGCTGTATACCTTCATGGGCTCGGTAACGCTGAATATAAGCCGTTTTTTCATCTTCGGTTTCAACCCCTCGCGGATATCCTGACGCCTCAACCTTATCCTTCAAAAAAGCGTTTATATATGGTGTGAAAAGGTTGGGTAGCTTCTGAAACCCCCACACCTCATGTATCTTCGTTATTCTATACCCATGGCGAACGGCTAGAGCCAGCTCAGGGCTTGTATATACACCCCTGATCTTACGTTGGTGGGTTGTATGGTCACAAGCACCGTTGTTCTCTTCTGCGCACTTCACGCACAGGGGAAACATGAGCTTTTGATCGATAACGACGGGTAAGATCTGCATTCAAAAATCGCGAGGGGAGCACGTCTACGAAAGAGAGTCCAAAGTAGCGCTCATTCAAGTTAGCTGAAAACTCCTCGATGGTTGGTATGGTGGGGCCCACCATTTTTTCAGGTGCACCTACGGGGTACGGATTGTTCTTCATCACGTAGGGGTATAAAGAGCAGAAGTCGTAGTAATGGAGTTTCACGCCCTCCGTAGACGGAAAGTATAGCTTGAAGGGATTTGTACGCCGTTCGAACAAGCTATCACTGCATTTGAGAGGATCCAGCACCATTGAACGTTTGATCATGTTTATTTCTTCACGGTACTGTCCATCTGTTTCCATCCGTGCATCATACTCATGCTCCACAAGACTTTGTGAGTGAACTGGGAGCCTATATATTGATCGCGGGCGCGGGTCCACACAAGACTGTCGGCAGGAGATCTACGTGGATATCTCCTACGATTCCACACTCAGGATGGGGGCATCCGTGCCACCAGCAACCGTTAAAGGAGTATAGTCTTCTCACCAGTGGCACGGTTTTCACTTAGACCATCAACCCCAAAAATACGACCATTAACCTTAATGGGTACTTCACCCGTGTTGCGGCATGCTTTATGTATACACGTGTCTGCTGCTGTAGGTATGTGAGCCAGTAAATAGCCTTGTGCCCATAACTGCGGGGATTGTTTCTGTGGGTAACGGCTAAGGTGTCTTTAGGCATGAAGTTTTTCTTGAACACCGTAAAACATAATGAGGCGATGGTGGTTGCGACTTGCAACGGATCGCATTTGAAACGATCTATGTACATCCTTCTGAAGGCCTGGAAACATACTCTAAGCACGCGCACATCATTCACGCATTAACACTCACATTCATCAGCTATATTATAAGGATTACATTCATTAAAACTGTTGTAGTATCTGTCAAAATCTTGACGTTCATCTGTACTCATACATTCATAGTTAAAGTAATGTTTGGGTGGAGGTAGTCCTACGTAATTTAAAGTTTCGCTAGTGAGGAATGTGTAAGGGAAATATCCTTTTGAAACTTCAGCAGCTACGCCCATCACCTTGGGTAGATTTGCTAATTTACAAGGTGTGAATAATAAAGTGTTTTTAAACTGTACATTACCTCTTATTTGCATCTGTATTAGTTTGTTGCCTCTTTTCAAGGGATCACCTGTAAATATCTCAGATGACTCGTACTCAAGCAACTTCTTATAAAGGAACTGTGTGTCAAATTCTGCCCCGTTATGGGCGAGAATATACAGTCATTTTTTTTAACTTGTGCTAACTTGACAATATAGGACACAGAGTTTCACAGGGTTATCGTGGGCATTCGTTTTAAAAACGTTTGTCCGTTTACCACATTTGTGACACTCATCACACTCGCTCTCCATACACTCGTCACAGATAGTCTGGCTTACAAGTAAATGTGTAATAACCTCTTTGGTTTCAGCATTCGTATATGTTTCTATATCGTAGTACACAGTTATACAAGGGCTGTTTTTAGGCTTGGCGTCTTTCATATAACATACATGCTTTACTCCAACCGCCTATATTTCTCATGGCATGTAGAACAGTGAATTTCATCACATTTGTGCTCAAACTTTCCCCAATTATCCATCATATGAAACATGCCACATTCACAGATTCTCATTTTCTTGCACGCGCCAATTGATTTATGGAGCTCAAAACAGTTATTATTGAAAAATGTGCATCTACACACATCACAATCCCTCTTCTCAGCTTCAACTACACGGCTTTCACATTTGGAGCTTTTACACTGCTCACATACCATGTGACAATCTTTACAATGTTTCACTATATCATCCGCAAACTCGATACATCCCTTACACAAATCATGATGTCGCCCATATTTTCGACTTTTATCATAACTCGCGTAAAGGTCCTTTATATTACGGATGGCAGATATGTTGTTCCTGACAGCCCTGAAACAAGTAGGGGTCTTGTACGATCTCTCACACTGCTTTTAAAAACATACACAGTCCTACGACGATCATCCATTCCAAATACGACTATCCGAGCATTCATTTCCTGTTCTACCCTTCTCAGCTCTTCAGGACCCATATTACAGTCAAATTCAAGTTTACAGTCTACAGCTAGTTTACGGGCACGCTCCACTACCGTAGGCAACGAAATGTTTTTGACCCATTTATTTAGTACAGTAAACATACGGGCCAAGACTACTGCTATAAAGCCGCAACCACGATCGGCGTTTATATGCCGTCTATAAATAGCCTGAGAATTGAAGTTAAGAGTATAAGGTGTGGCACTATGACCGCAACACGGAATACACGGTCAATATTTACCGTGAAGTTGTCCATATTGAAGGCTATACTACGTTGAGAGGCCTGCATTATACGGGCTAATATATACTCTACATCTTCAGCTGCCAAGCGTCTGAACGGTATTACTACCCAATAATCATCTACATCTCTGTCATCTGACCCGAATCCGAAGGACAGCCTCGTCCTGACTTCACATTCGTCGCGGTTCTGAAGGGCAAACTCTACAATACGTTCAACTATGCGCCGTAGTCCGTGTTCAACACCATTGCTATACATGGATCTAGGATCAACCCTGACTATATACTGATTTCTAGTCAAGGCCGGGGTGGGGGTAGCGGTGCGCACCAACTCGAATGTTATGCCATCCTCAACAGAACGAGAAGCTGCTGTGGAGGATGTACCGGAATTGAATAAGGGGGTATATTTGAGGAAGGTACTATTGTGGGGGTTGTGTCGTAAGACGTAGAAGGTTGGGGCTCTATTACTGGTGGTCTAACAACCGGCTCAATCCTGGGGCGCTTTATACCTGACGTGGTGGGCTCTTCATCATACCTCCGCTTTGAACTGACGCGTGCTACAGGTATCGCTGGTGAGGATTCGTCAGCGGGGATGGATTTTGTGATCACGACTGCATGGTCAACGGGTTCGTCTGTGATATCGATGATGGGGTGCTGTACATCGTCGTCATTCACGGTTCTGTGGAAGAAGAAAACAAAATATAAGGAGCAGCACTCAAAATTTGTAATATTTTGTAAATGACCCACTTAGGGGTGTGACGTGTTAGAGATGGAATCTGTAGAAAAATTCAGGTTCACAAGCCCCTCCACATGCATTATATCTGGCCCTACAGAATGTGGAAAAACTGTATTTATGCTTAAAATCATTAAAGATAAGGGGAGATGTTCTCAAAATTTGTGCATAAAGTATATGGTGCTATTCGACGTATCAGTCAGTGTTCAACGAGTACCAAGATGAAATTTGTTCCACAAGGGGTCTATGACGTTAATTCGTTAAAGGTAATGACATACAGTTATTGTAATTGACGATCTCATGTTGGAAATGGATAAAACGTTTGCCGAGACATTCACAGTGTTCTCCCACCATCTTAACATAAGCGTATTCTTCATCGACCAGAATCTATTTTTCAAAAATAGTTACATGCGCGATGTGTCGCTAAATACACAATATCTAGTCTTATTCGCACAACGTAGAGATGTCACAAATTGGGGTATTAGCCAATCAAATGTTCCCGAATCAGCGTAAGGAGTTTTTGGAGGTTTATAAAGAGGCCACAAACAAGCGTTATGGATATTTGCTTTGTGACCTTCACCCGCGAAACACGTTTAGGGTGCTTCTAAGAACGAATATATTCCCAAGCGAGCCTGAAACGGTGTATATTCCAGAATGACAAATAGGCTGAAGAAATATCATGAATTAATAAAAATCTATCAACGATTGCCCCGGGCACTGCAACAGCTGTTTGTTAAAAACATCGACTCTGACTTTTTAAAATGCATCTGTAAAATCTGTCTTAATGTTATAAAAGGTAATATGTCAATGAAACCCTCTCAGAAGGCTCGCCTACGTCGTTACAAGAACATAATACGAGCGCACGCTCATGAAAGTGTATGCTTCATTGCAAAGTTCAAAGATTTCAGACACGGCTATGGAACCCCGTAAAAGCAAGCTTAAAAGAATGGAAAGCGAGTTGCTAACCCTATTAAACAGTGAAAAGTCACCTGATGAGAAGAGGATCTTGTACCAAGAGGCTTTGCAGAAATTTCTTCATGAGTACGAAGATTATAAGGATCCTACAGAGCTCCCCGTGGTTATTAGGCACAGCGCGAGTAGTGCTGAGCATGGCGACACAGGACCTGGCCCCGACGTTAGAGATTACCAACCAAAGAACAACGGAACACAACACATCGAACATGTGCTAAAAAATAACCTCCCACATACATTGAGGAATAAAGGCTTAAGTCTTTATAATCTATTGAGTGAGGACCCCATCATACAGTGGGCCGATACAGGCGAGGTCATTGTTGAAGGAAGAAGGGTACAAGGATCCAATACGTTGATAATGTTCATGATCTGGTAAGAAAGTGGGACAGACCCTCACCAACAGGATGGAAGCATATTAAAGCAAGACTACAACAAATAAATGTCCCCAAAACATTGATAGGTAATCTGAATAGGTTAAAAGACTTGGATCAAGTCTCGCATGTGTCACAACTGAGTACGCCGTCATTGCGCAATTACATGTACCTGAGATTGTTTGGAACCCATATCGTTTTCAAATATATTATAGTGAAACGTGCGGCATGTATTGCATTTCATTTCTCTGCACATGTCACGTGGGAAGGGATTTATAAATTTTTTAAAATTATTCGACTTGTACGACACAGAGATGAACGATAAAAGTGTATTCAGACATAAAAAAAAAGGTTCCCATATGTTAGCACCCGCTGTAATGTGTAAAGGTGTATATCCATATTGTGTAAAGCTGTATATACATTTGTAGCTGTAAAATGTAGCCATTAAGACTTATTTAACGGACACTGATTCCGTTTTGTACATGTTTTTTACCATTTAAAAAATGAAAATACAATGTGCTTTGTTCTCAACCTCAAAAATACTTATATTAGTTCCTCGATGACTGGCACTCGCTAGACCGAATGTGAGCCAATACCTCGACTTCTGTATTCAGGTCACTGGGGTGGCTGTGCGGAGAAGCATCCATATCATTTATTCCCCTTTCATCAAAAGTAACTATAACACGATCAAGTTCCGTATCGGTCCTATAAGGTTAAGTAAAAATAAAGAGCTGCAATAAGAGAAAATGCAACGAATTAAATGCAGATAATTCTTAAAAGTTTTGGTAATTTAAAATCCTACTGCGGTGTTGAATTATCGAGAAAAATATTATTAAAGCTCCACCATATATATATATATATATATATATATATATATATTAATATGAAAATTATTTCACGAAAGTGACACGTGAAAAGTATTTATGATGAAAAAACCACGAAGGAAAAGAAACACAAAGGGGTGCTCAAGCGCTTTCGTCTAATGACATCCTCAGGAACACTGGAGTGAAAGGACAGATCAAGGCAATATATAGGTTACAAAAATAAACATACATACATACATATTCACATATATATACAATATATATATATACATATATATATATATATATAAATATATACATATATATAGTAAGCATAGAAAAAAATTGTGGGAGGAGCCAACATTTATATGGTCACAGAAGAATAAAGAAATAAAAATAAATATAAATATAAATTGAGAAAAATTAATTACAAAATAGTGCCTTAGTGATATATATGTCACAGCCTAAATAATCATAAAGAAATAAACAGGCAAATAAAAAAACCCATAAATACATATACATACATATATATATATATATACACATATATATATATATATATATATATATATATATAAAGACACTTTTAGCACTTTGGCCGACCTTCCATATAAATTCAAATGGCTTTTTTATGGAACAGGTCACAAAAGAATAAAGAAATAAAAATAAATATAAATATTGTAAGTGGAGTCTACCAATTCAAGCTCAAGAGGGAGGTTTTACAATCGATTTAATAGATGCTGCCAAATTGATATATATGTCACATTATTAAAAAAAAAATTGAAAGATAAATTTTAAGAGAGGCACACCAATTTATAAGGGAAAAATTACCACATATGCATATTATAGTCACAAACGAATACAAAAGTACAAGTAAATATAAATTGGAAAACAAAATGATCCCTAGATGATATATAAAGAACAATAAAATATATACAACATATTTACGGTATATATACGAAATATAAACGCAATATATACAGAATATATAATATATATATATATATGCATAAGGGAAAAAAAATTACCAAATTTGTTTTTATAATTATTGTCTGAGAAAACGGTAGGTCGCAAAAGAATAAAGAAATAAAAATAAATATAACTTGAAAAAATTACAAATAATACACGTACACATATATACCCGCATACCCAAATATATATATACATATACACACATATATACAAACACACACACACACACACATATATATATATATATATATATATATACAAGCTTGACCTTCACGAAATGAGAAATCATCCCGCAGAACCTTTGTGAGGTTGTAAGGTAAGGTAAGGTACATACACATATACATATATATATATATATTTAACTGCATACATACATACATACATACATATACACACATACATACATACATATACACACATATACATACAAACACATTTAACTGCAATGACCACACACATACGCACATACACATACATACATACACATACACTCATACAGCAAAAAATTGAAAAATAAAATTGTAAGGGAAACAACAGACAAAAACAAATTTTTTACCAAAGATTTAACAACCTACCCTTTTTGTTTAAATCCATTCTGAAGGAATTCAGAGCAACGGGATCAAGTTGAAACAGACCTTTACTCATGTTAAGGTTATTTGTAAGTTGAATTATAGCCGACTCAAGAATATTTCTATTAACAATGTTGCTAGAGTGAAACAAAACTGAAACATTATTCCAATCAATACAATGGGATAACTCTGACAAATGGACAAAAAGGGCACTGGACAACTGTCCCGTTCTAACGGAATATTGATGCTGTTTTACACGCGTTTGCAAATCCTTTCCCGTCTGACCTATGTAAAAGGAATCACATTGCTTACACCCAATTTTATAGATAATGCCTAAATTATTGGTAGGGCTATTTTTTACTATGATGTTTTTCACAATATTGTTATATGAAAAAACTACACTGATATCCAAAAGTTTAAGTACATTAGCAATGCCTAAGAAGCCCGGGAAAATGGAAGTACTAAAATATTCTTTGACAAGGTGCGAGTGTTATTATTCACACGATAGAAGGTTCGTTTAGCCTTATTAAGACAAGATTCCATGAACGCAGATGGGTAACACAACTCACTTCCAATACCGTTGATATTTTCCAATTCGGCATCGATGTATTCCGGACTGGCGATCCTAAGAGCGCGGAGAAACATTGAGGAAAATATGGCCTTTTTAATAGGGGTGTCATGTCCAGAGTAAAAGTGTACGTAGGACAAATTGTTTTTTTTTTTCCGATATATACTAAACTTAAAACCCGGGCTATCCCTATGAACACGCACATCCAAAAACGGGATTGAGTTGTCTTGTTCCACTTCTAAAGTAAATTTAATGGAGGGGACTTGGTCATTTAACTGAAGGAGGAAGTCATCCAGGTCACGATTCATGGGCCAGATACACAAAATATCGTCGACGTACCGCAACCAAGGGATGCCAACCCCCAGGATTCTCGGAATGTAAGTAATTTCAAAAAACTCCATATAAATATTGGAGAGAAGGGCGACAAAGGGTTGCCATGGCCATCCCAAAAACTTGTTGATAATGCTCGCCATTGAAAGTGAATTTACAATCCTTGATACAAAGCTTAATAAGCTCCAAAACAGTGTGTGCAGGTAATGGTAAATCATAATTATGTAATTCTCTGGCGAGAAAGTCAAGCATATCATCAATCGGAACTTTTGTGAACAATGAACAAACGTCGAAACTGATCAATCTATCGTTGGTATTAATGCGAACATTATTCAATTTTTCAGTGAGATCCATGGAATTTTTTACGTGTGAATCAGAGACAGTTCCAAGAATGGGGGACAAAACATTAACAAGCCATTTGGAGAGTTTATAGGTAATAGAGCCCACCGAGCTAATAATAGGGCGCATAGGGTTACCCGGTTTGTGGGTTTTAATAAGACCATAAAGATAAGGCAAAGCAGGTGAAGTGGACAAAAAAAGGGGAATTAAATCCTTATGATCTTTGAGAATGCGTTTCAAGCCACTATTGAAAGATTTGATGACATCATCCTGTGGGTTCTTCCTAAGTTTCACGTATGTGGCGGGGTCCTGAAGCAGCTCATTCATCTTTCCAATGTAATCCACTTTGTCCATAATGACTAAGGTGTTAGCCTTGTCTGCTTTAGTAATATGGAGCTCACTATCTTTTTTTAATTGTGAAAGGCTATTGCGGAAACGTTTAGGAAAGTTATCTTCGTAAGAAATATTCGCAGCACCATAGACCAGGCCTTTAACTATGTTAACTAAAAACTGAGGAAGGTTACACTGTTTTTCAAAACGAGCAAGACTATGACAAATTTGTAAAGCAGTAGTTTTTTAACAATATAAAAGGACATACCAAATCCAAGGGCACTTTTTGCATCGTCACTAATGTTTTTCGAAGAAAGGTTCAAAACACACTTTGAGCTTGCTTTTTTACTCCACTGACTATTTCGAATGAGACTTTTAATTTTGCGATCCAAAATGTTTCGAAGTGAAGAAGTTCTCCGACGCAACTCGTTGTAAATTTCATCAAACAAAGGTTGGATCCACGGTTGGGGAATAACAGTCAAAACGAGACAGTTGTCCAGTGCCCTTTTTGTCCATTTGTCAGAGTTATCCCATTGTATTGATTGGAATAATGTTTCAGTTTTGTTTCACTCTAGCAACATTGTTAATAGAAATATTCTTGAGTCGGCTATAATTCAACTTACAAATAACCTTAACATGAGTAAAGGTCTGTTTCAACTTGATCCCGTTGCTCTGAATTCCTTCAGAATGGATTTAAACAAAAAGGGTAGGTTGTTAAATCTTTGGTAAAAAATTTGTTTTTGTCTGTTGTTTCCCTTACAATTTTATTTTTCAATTTTTTGCTGTATGAGTGTATGTGTATGTATGTATGTGTATGTGCGTATGTGTGTGGTCATTGCAGTTAAATGTGTTTGTATGTATATGTGTGTATATGTATGTATGTATGTGTGTATATGTATGTATGTATGTATGTATGCAGTTAAATATATATATATATATATGTATATGTGTATGTACCTTACCTTACCTTACAACCTCACAAAGGTTCTGCGGGATGATTTCTCATTTCGTGAAGGTCAAGCTTGTATATATATATATATATATATATGTTGTGTGTGTGTGGTGTGTGTGTGTTTGTATATATGTGTGTATATGTATATATATATTTGGGTATGCGGGTATATATGTGTACGTGTATTATTTGTAATTTTTTCAAGTTATATTTATTTTTATTTCTTTATTCTTTTGCGACCTACCGTTTTCTCAGACAATAATTATAAAAACAAATTTGGTAATTTTTTTCCCTTATGCATATATATATATATATATATATTCTGTATATATTGCGTTTATATTTCGTATATATACCGTAAATATGTTGTATATATATTTATTGTTCTTTATATATCATCTAGGGATCATTTTGTTTTCCAATTTATATTTACTTGTACTTTTGTATTCGTTTGTGACTATAATATGCATATGTGGTAATTTTTCCCTTATAAATTGGTGTGCCTCTCTTAAAATTTATCTTTCAATTTTTATTTTTTAATAATGTGACATATATATCAATTTGGCAGCATCTATTAAATCGATTGTAAAACCTCCCTCTTGAGCTTGAATTGGTAGACTCCACTTACAATATTTATATTTATTTTTATTTCTTTATTCTTTTGTGACCTGTTCCATAAAAAAGCCATTTGAATTTATATGGAAGGTCGGCCAAAGTGCTAAAGTGTCTTTATATATATATATATATATATATATATATATGTGTATATATATATATATATGTATGTATATGTATTTATGGGTTTTTTTATTTGCCTGTTTATTTCTTTATGATTATTTAGGCTGTGACATATATATCACTAAGGCACTATTTTGTAATTAATTTTTTCTCAATTTATATTTATATTTATTTTTATTTCTTTATTCTTCTGTGACCATATAAATGTTGGCTCCTCCACAATTTTTTTCTATGCTTACTATATATATGTATATATTTATATATTATATATATATGTATATATATAATATGTATATATGTGAATATGTATGTATGTATGTTTTATTTTTGTAACCTATATATTGCCTTGATCTGTCCTTTCACTCCAGTGTTCCTGAGGATGTCATTAGACGAAAGCGCTTGAGCACCCCTTTGTGTTTCTTTTTCCTTCGTGGTTTTATTCATCATATATATATATATTGCCGAAATAATCACGATGGAAACAGGCAATAATTAAAAGCATAATGGGATTAATTTTTACGTTGTGGAAAGATTCAGAATAAAGCTAGGTTAGATTAACAGCAAATTGTAACCATAAGCAGATATCCTGACAGTTTTCAAGAGTAAGATTAGCTGGGTGTGCTATGCTCCGTCTGCCTGCAACGAGTCTCGAACCCGCAGCCAAATCTTAATAGTTTTTAATATTATTGCAAGTTTTTAATATTTCAAAAATCGTACCTGTACAAGAAATGTACAAATAAAACACACCTGATATATATATATATATATATATATATATGCAGAAATAACCCGAATGAAACAGAATTAAAAATATTTTTGAAAACGCGTTTATTGCGGCCTTTTACGGTTAGGTTATATTGTTATAAACGAGAAAGAATCCTGGACGATATATATATATATTATATATATATATATATATATATATATATATTATGTCCCGGTTCGGTTATATTATTATAAACGGGAAGGGTCCTGGCCGATATATATATATATATATATATATATATATATATATATATATATATATATTATGTCCCGATTAGGTTATATTATTATAAACGAGAAAGAGTCCTGGGATTAATTTTTCTTTGTAGGAAAACTCAGAATAAAAATAGGTTAGACACTTATAAGTTACTTACATTTTAACAGCGTCTTCATTGAACGGTTCTTGCATTTCGTCACAATTTTCCGTAACAATCTGGGTAGATAAAAGTTACCCCTGATCTATAGCTCTGCAAATTAGAAACGTTGCGTGAGCATAAAAGTCTTGATCCTTAATCAACTCAGGAGAATTGTAGAGCGATAACTGACTCGTAGTGTATATTTGAAAAGCACTAAGCGAAAAAACATACGAACTGAGGCTCTGAGATAAACTGCTCCCGTTTATAAAGGGGGCTTGTGACCAACCCACAAAACACAATCGTCGTCAGATATCCCCATTCGTGGAGAGACGAGAAACGCTTTGTTTTTTGATCTTGTATTCGACAGAGAGAGAGAGAGAGAGAGAGAGAGAGAGAGAGTTGAGGTTGGAATGTGAAACGTTTTATGGTGCATGATCATGGGCGTCCGGAGGGGGGGGGCAAGAGAGGGCAGTTGCCCTCCCTTGGAAATTTGCGTTTGCCCACGCAACGACTTCTATAATTCTACTGCAGTTCAGTCAGTGTTTCCACATTCAAGGAAACGTCGTTTACTTTACCTTTACTTTACCGAAGTGCCGTGTCGTTGAACTTAGAAGTGTTAAATAAACTATACTGAAAGATATAGTAATGGACTTATTTGCAAAGATCATTATATTGAGTGTTTTATGTATTTTTTTCTCTCGAAAACCTTTTCGTCAATTTCACTGAAACTTACACGATTATAGTTAATCATAGTATCATATAACATATAAAAAATGGACTTGACTGGTAGAAAAAAAAATGCACTGCGACCACTACGAGTAAAAACCGTCATCTCCCCTTATCATAGCCTGCTTTCGGTGCTAAATTTATGTACTTAGTATTAAGTACATAAATTTAGCACCGAAAGCAGGCTATGATAAGGGGAGATGATGGTTTTTACTCGTAGTGGTCGCAGTGCATTTTTTTTTCTACCTAATAAAGAACTAATAAGAACTAAGAACTAATAAGTTAGTTTTGCCCCCCCCCTTGCGAAAAATCCTGCGGACGCCCCTGTGCATGATGCTCGCCTGTACATCCTCGTTTGTCGGGAAAGGAAGGGGTTTCGTGATATTGGAAGA
Source organism: Bathynomus jamesi (assembly GCA_023014485.1). Classification (NCBI taxonomy): domain Eukaryota; kingdom Metazoa; phylum Arthropoda; class Malacostraca; order Isopoda; family Cirolanidae; genus Bathynomus; species Bathynomus jamesi. Next base: position 388,336 of record JAJOZX010002589.1, read on the forward strand.
TATATTCGGTACAATTCGCGTATGTTTGAGAGAAACGCTAAAGTACGGTTTATGGTGCCTTGAAACATAGAAGTGGAAGATATTTAATTACCCATGAAGACAGCCGCTGTAAAATTTCCGCGATACAATAAATAAATTTAAAAAACAAAGACGTGTGATGTAGTGTTTCAATAAACACCAAGGTTTACGATCTCGAGCGAATGGAAATAAGATTGACCCGACGCTGGGCTGTATATGTATAATTTAATGATAAACAACATGTATATATATATATATATATATATATATATATATATATAGAAAAGTTCAGAATGGAAGGGTGTTTATAGCGTTTTAATCTTTATGATCTCGAAATAAACTCCTGCGGAAAAAAGCTTATTTATTGGAATTTTAAATCGATATTATCTATCGCTTCCGCCAAACTCCACAATTTTCAGAACGATGTTTAATATAATTAATATATATATATATATATATATATATATATATATTATTTTTCCATAATTATTTGTCCTATTGTTCAGCTAATTACATCGTTTAATTAGATGTTTGCTTATATCGCTTTCACCTACCTTCATTTCCCTCCTTTATCATATTCCCTTTCTATTTATTCATTTGTGTCCGAATTGTTCATTCTGATGAATGTCAATCTTTACACTCCACCTTAGACCTACTTTTAAACGGGGATATATATATATATATATATATATATAAAAGAACGCGCGAGAGAGATTCCTGCTAGGGCGTTCTGGGTACCCCTACCAACCGTGGAAAGATGTTTATACGAATTTTTAGATTAACTTTTTTCCGGAATTGTACATATCTAGGCTTGCCTTTGCTTTCCGTCCGAATTGTTCATTCTGGTAAAAGATCAAGCTTTACACTCAACCATAAACCTACTTTTAGACGGGGAAATATATATATATATATATATATATATATATATATATATATATATATATATAGTAGGGTGAGGCAGAAGTAACCGGGCAGCTTTTTGATGTTTCAGCTTTGGAAGTTTCTAGCGATAATTGCATCGATTACGTAACACCCGATAGCCTAGGCTAAACGGGTAGCCTAGCTAGGCTAACCGTTTAATTCAGTTTGTCGCAGCTGGTGGTTGTGAACACATCTTATTTCGGTCAATTTTGAAAGCCCCAATTATGGCAAAGGCGAGCAACCAACGCTTTACAATGGAAGAACGTGTCTTCATTGTAAAAATTTTTACCGAACGGACAACAAGAGCGAGACATGCCGCCGATTTAAAGAAAGATTTGATCGTTCAATAAAAAGAGACACGGTAGCCAGCCTCATTCAACGCTTTGAATCAACAGGTTCATGTGAAGATCTTCCAAGACCAGGACGACCAAGGTCTGTCTGTACCGACGAAAACAAGCAGATTGTTGAAGTTGCTTTCGCTCGTAGTCCACGGAAGTCCACCAGACGAGCTGAGCAAGAACTTGGCATCTCACAAAGATCAATTATAAGAATGCTACACGATGCCCACTTGAGGCCATATCGTCCACACTTGCTCCATGCACTGAACGAAGATGATCATGACCGTCGCGTGGTTTTGTGAGATCTTTCGACAACTCTGTGCAATGGACGCCACCTTTCCTGAAAAGATCATCTGGAGTGATGAAGCATCTTTTAAATTAAATGGCCACGTCAACCGACATAATTCTGTCTACTGGGCAAGTGAAAATCCTCACCTAATCCTCGAGAAGGAAGTCAACACCATCGGTGTCACGGTTTGGATTGGGATCTGTGCTTCTGGTCTGGTCGGTCCGTTCTTTTTTGAAAAAAACTGTGACAGGCGCCAACTACGTGGCGATGCTCAACAATAATTTCCTTCCAAAAGTGGCAACCTGGCCACACATTCGTGAGATGTGGTTCCAACAAGACGGAGCACCACCCCATTACAGCCACGCTGCGAGCGATTGGCTCGATGAGCAATTCCCTCAGATATGGGCTGGACGCCGTGGTCCCATAGATTATCCTCCTCGATCTCCTGACCTTACACCTCCAGACTTTTTTCTTTGGGGTGTGCTGAAGAATTCAGTCTATGCTGAAAAACCAAGGACCATTCAGCAGCTCACTACGAGAATTGTGAATTCTTGCGCAGAAATCAACGAAGATTTGTGTCGAAGTGTGTGCTATTCTGTGGCAGACAGATTTTCTAAATGCATTGAAGAACGTGGTCAGCATTTCGAACACTTGCTCTAATCATGCTTTATATTGTTCTAGTATCATGTACATTGTAATTTCTTAATTTGTGACTAAATTTCAATAAACATTTACTTTGGAATAAGTGCTTATTGACTGCCCGGTTACTTCTGCCTCACCCTGTATATATATATATATATATATATATATATATATATATATATATATAATATGATCGAGTGTTGCAATAACGGGATCCACTGGTTGCCCCTATGAACCGTGGAAGGATGTTTACACTCCACCTTGAACCTACGGTTTAACACGGATCATTAAGTCACCCTGGCTAGCAACAGCGGAAGGACGCGCCGCCGCCGGGTCTCGAGCCCGACGCATATAATCGTAATATTTTATGGGCGTATAGACGGGTGTGTACTGCCAAAACGAAGTATACACTGTGCCAACTGGCTGATGATGCCTGGAGGCACTGGCTGATTAAGGGCTCTATAAGATAACGGCCGCCCGGCTGAAGTCTTAATATGCGCTTGGCTCCTGTCAAGCGAACACCTCTCCTCCTCTCTCTTAGGTTAGGTATACCCCTTTGGGGGGTGAGGCCGTCCCAACTTCTCTCCCAGCGGGAGTTCATTGCAACTTGGGGGATAACTCTGTCTCCAAGTTGCATAACCCCTTGCAGCAACCCGCTCCCCCTATAGGGGGTGCCTTGCAACAGGGGGGAAGGGGTGGCACTGTGGGTGCCTTGCAACAAAGGGGGGATTTGTCACTCTTGCAACATTTGCAATTGCATTGTACTCGTCTATTTTGCGGGCACACTACTGATGTGCACGCCACATAAATTTTACAAAAGAGATACAAGGAAGCTCTCAGAAAAGTAAATAAAGAAAAGAAACCCATCAATCGTTCCACTGAAGTTCAACCTTTGAGCTTAGTAGAAAATTCTTCACATGAAGACTGGTTTTGAAACTGGCAGCCAAATGAGAATGTCTTTGCGGCATGTTGCAATGCAGGCAGATAGATTTGGTGTATCAGATCGTGCTACTGCTGCTATTGCAACTGCAACTTTGACAGACGTTGGTATGATCACCAAAGAAGATGACCATCTCGTAATAGACAGAAGTAAAGTGCGGAGAGAAAGAGAAAGACTTCGAAAACATTGAAAAGTGATAAAGTGAATCCTATTACTTCCATATACTTAGATGGTCGAAATGGTGATCAGACTTTATGTAAAGTGAAAGTGAATGACAGGTGGTACAGTGAAAAGAAGAGTGAAGAACACTATGTAATGGTTGCTGGACCAGGTGGAGAGCATATTATACATCAGACACCAGCATCGAGTAAGGCTGCAGACATAGCAAATTCAGTATTGTCAGTTATTAAAGAGAGACATTTATAAAATGATATAGCTGTAATAGGCTGTGATAGCACAAATACTACCACTGGTTATAAAGGAGGTGTGATTCATGTTATGAAAAAAGCACTTAGTATTCCACTTCAGTGGTCATTTGTATGCTTCATACAAATGAATTACCTCTAAGACATATTTTTGAAACGTTGGATGGTACAACATCTGGGGTAAGTACCTTTGTTGGTCTTATTGGGAAAGCCATTCAGTTTTGTGAAAACAATCCAGTAGCACATTTCAAACCTATAACTAGTTGTAAAGAACTATTATATCTGCCACAAAATATTGTTGATGATCTTAGTGGAGATCAATAACACACTTCATTGTGACAAATTATGGTCCTAATTGGTTTGATTTCAAGTGTAGACCTAATTGCATAAATGGCCCAAGACATGTGTTTTCTGCTTTTAACAGGGTTGAGCATTTGCCTCGAGAATCAGTAGAAATTGTTAAGAAGTATATATCCCGAAATGCATACTTTGCTCAACCGGAAAATATTCTTCTGGCAATATTGTGTGACTCAGCTAGGGAAGAACGTGAAAAAGCTATTAGCAAAATCATGGACATGCGAAATGAGACTGGTCAAAATTTAGAATTGAGAGATGTCAAAGTTCCTAATCTTAATTTTGATGCAAAGGACTGGGACGAAATAATTAATTGGAGTGACAAAAGCAGAAATTTTAGCTATCAAAGAAAACGCATTGAACATTCCAAATTATCCCAACCATACCTACAATGTAGAGCATTGTATTAAATTAGTGACGGACTCTTCAAGTTTGGTATTTCGGTTTGAAACACGAGATGGTTTTATCAGAGCTAGAATGATTTCACGTAGTCTGATGCCAGACGTAGAAACCAAAGAGGATTTTGCTAGAAGTTTGCCTTCTTTATTCGAATAGTTAAGGTTGTTTTTTTGCAGTTATCATTTGTGTACTCATTTGCTGTGTTTCTATACTCTATATGTATTTAATAAAACAAATTAAAGAAAATGGTTATTTTTCTTTCCTTGTTTCTTTATATTCCTTGCAACAAAACACTAAATTCGAGAATATCATTAATCCAGAAAAGAAAAAATAAATAGAAATTTATTAAATAACCTGAAAATTATCTGCAGAAGATATATTTTTAAGTTTTGTGTGGGTTATATCTATTTATTTCCCTCACAACACAGCCAAGAATGAGTTATAAACCGCCGTAAACCCAATTGCGACACCCATTTCATATTTTGTCAAAAATGGGGCAGTTCAAGATACTATAGAATATTATTTCAGTTTTCTTTGTGTTTCCTAGTTAAAACCACAATATAATTTCAGTGTGCCTAAAGGGAACGAAAACTTTGGTCTGGTTTTTCTCCGCCCTACTATATATATATATATTATATATATATATATATATATATAATATATATATATATATATATATATATATAAGTACAAAATTTTGCGATATTACTTGTTATTTCAGTAGGTTCATAATATAATAAAAGGCAGTGATAATGGAAATGCATTCCAGCATAAAACGTGATTAAATAAAAGGTATTTTAATGCACAATATTTAATTAAACCTATTTCTAACGCAGCTGAAAACACTAAGAATGGAAAAGTTTCCAAAACAATAGGCAAAACTAAATAACAATGGTATCATACTAAAAAAGACATCCCAGAGGCATATATATATATATTATATATTATATATATATATATTATATATATAGAGAGAGAGAGAGAGAGAGAGAGAATATATATCGAAAATCAAAATTAAGCAGTCGACTTCAAAGTATTTTGGATGGATTTTCTTTGCTCATAAGTGTTAAATAATTTGACGTTACGAAAAAACTTTTTTCTACAATCTTTAAGTTTCAATCTACAATAATAAGTTCAAAATTTTACATATAGGTTCGCGTAACGGTAATTTTGCGTATATGATAGTATGTTAAGAGAGTTAGCAAGCGCAGAGCAGGAAAAAGATTTAGGAGTTATCGTCACCGGTGATTTAAAAGTGGCGAAACAAAGTACAGCAGCGGTCAATAAGGCGAACAAGCTGCTAGGTTTTATAGCTCGGAATTTTGAGTACAAATCGCGCGATATTATTGTTCCTCTTTATAAATCATTAGTTAGACCCCATTTGGAGTACGCGATCCAATTTTGGAATCCGCATATGCGTAAAAATATAGATAAAATCGAAAGAGCTCAAAGACGAGCAACTAAGATGATTCCGTCGCTTAGGTCGAAGTCGTATGAGGATAGGCTTAAGGAGTTAAAATTGACTACACTCAAGACTAGGAGGCAAAGGGGTGATCTAATCCAGGTTTTTAAAATTATGAATGGGTTCGATAACGTAAATAGAGATAGCTTTTCGAAATATCTCAATATAATAGGAGTAGAAATAACGGGTGTAAGTTGACAAGTAGAAGGTTCGAGACAGCAGTTGCCAAAAACTTTTTTACGCACTGAATAGTAAATAGGTGGAATAGTTTGCCGGTAGAAGTAATTAGTAGCACGTCTATAAACATGTTTAAAAATCGATTAGACGCATATGTTGATAGATTGGGTATAGTTTAAGGTAGTAAAATTAAGGTTTTTGTGGTTCGGAACCCACATAAAGTTGTAGGTCCCCTTCGCCACCACGGAGGACATGCGCAATACATAACTACAACCACAGTTAGGTAGACCAGCCATGAGTGGATCCTAGGGTCTTTGTTGGTCTGAAACATTATAACATTATATATATAATGTATAACACTGCCCAACACCAATTTTGCTGATTTAATTCTAACACCTTTTTTTAGGTAACTTTGGTGTGCTGATTTAAAAAATCACCTTAGTTTTTGCCTATTACGTCAGGTTTTCGAACAATCAAATACGGATATTTTGGAGATATCACATTTTGGCAGGGTTATGCCCAATTTTTTTTCTTTTCAAAAAATAAGTTTTTACATACTCAGAATCAGCATGGAAAAGTAAACAATTGTGCAGGGAGTGAACTTTAATATACAATGGTAATATTGACACATAAAGTGATTAAAAGTGTTTAAATAAGCAAAAAATGAATCCATATTAAAACAAGCACGGGACCAGTTTTCTTAACATTGTCTTTTTCTTGTTTTCTTACTTTTCAGTGCTGATAAATTTTCTCTTATAGGACTTCCTAGAATGAGAGATGTCAAGACAATCTCTTTGCAGGCTCCAGCAGTAGTCAGCCATCATATGGGTATCCCATCTTCCTTGGTATCGTTCTTCCATCACTTTGATATCTTGGTGGAACCTTTCACCTTGCTTTTCACTAACATCACCAAGATTTATTTTTCCAGATGACTGTTGAGATAGTGAACTTTAATGCTCATGTTGTAACCCAACTGCTGAAAGTTTACAAGTAAATCCTTTACAAGATCTTTATAATTTTCAGACTTTTTGTTTCCTAGGAAGTTCTTAACTACTGCCACAAAAGCATTACAAGCTCTTGCTTCCGCTTCGGTCATTGAGTTACTGAACTGCGGATCTTTCATCAGTTGTCTTATCCACAGATAAAATTTTAACAGCAAAACAGCTGTTAACAGGTCTCAAAAATCATCAATTTTGATAAGCGCCCTTTATGGATCACCCAAAATTGGCATATTGTATTGTACGAAAACCTGATGTGATGGACAAAATATAAGGTGATTTTTGAAATCAGCACATCAATATTATCCAGAAACAGGTCTTAGAATTAAATCAGCAGCAAAAAATGTTTTTTTGTTGGGCAGTGATAATATATATAGGTTATCTGGAAAAGGTGGTACACATTTCATGAGGCTATACTACACTACCCATGCAAAATACTGGAATGAACTAAATGCTAAAATGGAGAGTAACACTTGTCGACGTTAAATCTCATTTGCCATGTGACTGACCAACCAACGATTTTGTTCAGATCTTCCTGGATTTTACCTCGATCTTTATCATTAATTGCCCTACCACCCAACTTCGTGTCATCCGCAAACTTTGAAACTGTACTGACTAGGCCGACATCTCATCTAAATTGCTGATATATATATATATATATAGTTTTTGCCTATCACGTCAGGTTTTCGAACAATCAAATACGGATATTTTGGAGATATCGCATTTTGGCAGGGTTATGCCCAATTTTTTTTCTTTTCAAAAAATAAGTTTTTACATACTCAGAATCAGCATGGAAAAGTAAACAATTGTGCAGGGAGTGAACTTTAATATACAATGGTAATATTGACACATAAAGTGATTAAAAAACTATAGGCCAGTGTCGCTTACATCTCATCTCACTAAAATATTTGAAAGAATAGTTAGACAGAAAATCTATGACTTTTTGGAAACTCAGAAAAAATTCAATGATAACCAACACGGGTCTCGATCGGGCAGATCATGCCTATCACAACTAATGGAACACTACAACAACATTATTGATTCACTTGAAAGTAATGAAAACTATGATGTACTATACACAGACTTTGCTAAAGCGTTCGACAAGTGTGACCACGGAATCATAATACATAAACTGAAATATATGGGAATAACAGGAAAAGTAGGGAAATGGATATATAATTTCCTTAGTGAGCGGAGGCAAGTCGTTACAGTACAAGGAGTATCTTCATCAGAATCAGAGGTCCTCAGCTCAGTACCACAAGGAACAGTATTAGCTCCACTACTCTTCATAATCATGCTAACTGACATAGATGAGGACGTTAACAGAGACAGCACAGTAACATCCTTTGCGGATGACACAAAGATCAGTAGAAAAATAAGAAACCCAGAAGACATAGGATCTCTACAAACCGACATAAACAAAATCTACAAGTGGACTGAAGATAACAATATGAAGTTTAACACCGAGAAATTTCAGCTATTACGGTACGGAAAAAGAGAAGACCTAAAGTGCATGGAATATTATACCCCAAATGGACAGGAAATTCAGAGAAATTCCAGAGCAAAAGATTTAGGGGTTGTAATGACAGATGGTGCGAAATTTGAAACACAAAATAAGATAGCAGTAAACAGAGCAAAGAGAATAACGGGTCAGATATTGAGAACTTTTAAACGAAGGGATAGGAATGTAATGATTCCTCTACTGAAAACCCTGATAATACCCAAATTAGAATACTGCTCGGTCCTAACTTCCCCATATAAAAAAGAAGACATTAGACAGCTGGAGGGGATCCAAAGAAGCTTCACAGCCAAGATCAATGGGTGCAAAGAACTAAATTACTGGGAAAGGTTACGAGAACTAGACCTATATTCACTGGAAAGGAGAAGAGAGAGATACAACATTATTTACACTTGGAAAATAATGGAGAAACTAGTCCCTAATCTTACTCTGAATCCCATAACTCCCCAAACAACGATGGAAAGTAGAAGCGGTAGACTGTGTCGTATTCCCAAATTGAAGGCGAGACAGGGAACATCCTTAACCATGAAAGAAAATAGTTTTGTAGTGAGAGGACCAAAACTGTTTAATCAGTTGCCGAAAGACCTAAGAAACACGAAGGGAGTTGCAGTGGAAATCTTCAAAAGAAGACTAGACGCCTGGCTCAGAACAATCCCCGATGAGCCGGGGGTACCTGGCTATGTGAGGTGGAGAGCGCAAGAATCCAACTCACTACTTCACCAGGCCAACTCGAGAGGAGGGGCGACAAGCTTGACCTTCGCGAAATGAGAAATCATCACGCGGAACCTTTGTAAGGTTGTAAGGTATATATATATATATATATATATATATATATATATATATATATATAAGAAAAAGCAAGGAGCTCAATATAGAACCCTGAGGAATGCCGCTCGCTACATTAGCCCAACACGACTCCGTTCCATTAACGACCACCCTCTGTTTCCTACCTCGCAAACACTCTTCTATCCAATTTATTACTACACCCCTGATTCCATGAGCCATAGTTTTTTTAATGAGTCTTTTGTGCGGTACGGTGTCAAACGCTTTTGGAAAATCAAATACACTACCTCTACCGCCCGATGACTATCATAAATTTCAACCACGCTTTGAAAAAATTCTAAAAGATTAGGTAAGCAAGATTTGTTTCGCCTGAAACCGTGCTGCATATTTCTAATCAAGTTATGCAATTCCAAGTGTTCGACTATACGATCCCTAATTATTGATTCCAGTAGCTTACCTACAACAGACGTTAAACTGATTGGCCTATAATTTCCCGCCGCACCTTTATCGCCTTTCTTAAAAATAGGTGTTACATTTGCTAACTTGAAATTATCTGGTACGCACCCCTCAGAAATAGGCACATTAAAAATCTTTGTTAGCGGCACAACAATCCTTTCTTTTAATTCTTTTAGTTGTATGGGATATATGAAATTCGGCCCCGGTGGTTTACACATTTTCATTTTATCAATATAGCGCATTACCTCCCTTTCACTAACCACAATATTATCTAAAGTATTAGGGTGTGTCAATTTTAGTAAAGTCAACAATTCAAAAACTACTAATGCTCAAATGAAGTTATCTAGCAAACTTAGAAATATCTTTAGTGTTGTTTAAAAAAGCCATTTACCTACTTATATTTGACCATAAAGGTTTGAAATATAACCTAAATATGACTGTAGCATCGTATATCAATGTGCCATTGATATGTGTGGTCAACTTTGGTTATTTTTGGTGTGTAGTATGGTTTCTAAGTTTCACATAATCACAAATGCTGGAGTTTTAACTGTGAATGCATGTGTTTTCCCTCCTTTTTGACAATTTTGATTACTTCGTAATGTAAATATTGTGTAATTCAAATTATTCGAAATGTTATGTGTGACCCAAACTTTCTGTATATTTTGATATGATAGATATATGAAATTGTTATTACTTTGAATAATTAAGTCTTGTACCTATAACAACACAACCTTTTATCTGAGCTTATAGGAAGATATTAAGAATTTCAATTAACTTAATTTTATGTAATCATAATCAGTAGGCCTATCCAAATTTCAGTGACATTTCTTTTGTTTACACGTGCACAGGATGAGTCAGAAAGAAATCAGAACCCGAAAGAAATCAAGTTGTCACCTAAGTCATTTGGTGGGGACTGGGAGGGAACTTCCCCCTGCTGAACTGCCCACAGCCAGAGATCTGCTGAGGTATGGTTTGTTGAGGAGAGAGATGAGTGAGGAAGACAGGAGGAATTACCCAGTTAATGACTAACAACGGCATTGTTCCAGGGCTACTGGCTCAGTGGAGAGAGGCCAACGCTTTATTCACAGGACCTGTAATCAACACTGAGGTCAGGATCAGGGCTAAAGTGAAGGCACTGTGGGATGAGGTAGTGAAAGTGTCCATTGGCAATGTGAAGCTAGAGGTCAAAGATAGATTGATGATGAAACTGGACAAATTGGTGGACATCCTGACCTGTCACTATGTGATCAGGAGCTGCAGTGAACTTGGGTGCAACCCTGTCTGCAACAGTGAGGTTCACATTGACTGCAGCTGCAGGAGCGAGCAGAAGATACCATTGCAGGAGCTTGCCTTCATTAAAGGTCAGAGAGAAAAGGTGGGCAGTGTGTGGGCACACCAGATGGGTCTAGCTGATCACCCTGAGACCAGGAGACAGGAAGCAGTGCTGCAGAGACAGGAGCAGAGAAGGAAGGCCGAGGAGAAGAGGAGGAAGGTAGAGGAGTCAGCCAAGAAAGAAGAGGAGTTGAAGGAGGAGTCACTGCTGGAGATGGAGTTGGAGGAGACTGGAGATATACTAGAGGAGGCAGGGAGGAGGGAGGAGGACGAAGACTAAGACTTCATACCAGAGGCTGCGACAACTTTTTCCTTGCCTGTGATTAAGAAGAAGAAATACAACACTGAAGATATCACCAATAGCTCTGGCTAGCTTGAGACATCACACTGGGCTGAGAGAGACTGCAGAGATTTCCACTGCTGCCTGGACTGATGCTGGACTTATCACAGAGTTTGACACAGCACTGGTGATTGACCACAACAAGGTGAGGAGGGCTCAGGAGAGACTGACTAAGGAGCTGGTCAAGAAGTTTGATGAAGAGATTAGGGAAAATGGCATCACCTGTATCTTCTTTGATGGGAAAAGAGATGACACCAAAGTGATGATGGAAGCTGAGGGCAGTGACAGGCAGTTTCCTGGCCTCATTAAGAAAGAACACTACACAGTGTGCAATGAACCAGGTGGGAAATATTTGTGGCATTTTGTACCAGAGGAAGCTGCAGAGGAGAGAAGTCATGCTGAGGTCATTGCTGATCATCTGGTGAACTGGCTAAGAGAAAGAGGAGCAGACCAGACCCTTTTGGCCATAGGAGGTGACAGTACTAATGTGAATACTGGCTGGGAGGGAGGAGTAATGCATTATATGGAGGCCAAGCTTAGCAGGAAGTTGGTGTGGATTGTCTGTGACTTGCACACTGGGGAGCTGAGTCTCAGACACCTGGTGATTGCACTGGATGGCAAGACATTGAGCAACAACAAGTGGTCTGGGCCCCTAGGGAAGATGTTAGACACTGCCACTGAGCTGGAGATCAACCCAAACTTCACGAGGATCACTGTTGGTCCTCCTCTACCCCATCTCAGTCAGGAGATAGTCAAGGACCTCAGCACAGACCAATCATATGGCTACAGAATCATCACTGCCATCAGATCGGGAGAGGTACCTCAGAGTCTAGCTCTCCTGGAGATTGGGCCAGTCTGTCACAGTCGGTGGGTCACCACGGCTCTAAGGTTCTGCAGATTGTGGATTTTCAAACATGGGCTGAAGGGTAGGAACCAAACTGGTTCAACATCATTAAATCACAGCTGGGTGGATGGTCCCAGGCATGTACTGTACCAGCTGGAGCTGCTCAGAAGTCAGAAGAAGGAGGTGATAGGAAAAGTGGTGCCTACAGTGAAGAGATCAGCCTGGTATGCACACTCTGAGGCTGTACTCCAGGCCATGCTGTGCAGTGAAGTGGAAGAGGAGAGGAGGGAGGCAGTGAAGAGGATACTGGAAATCAGAAGTGAAGGAGATGAGGACACACAGGTAGGAGACTGCAGTGTCAGACCCAGGAAGACTCCTGACATCAACCCAGATGCCATCAAACTCTCGGAGCTTATTGACTGGAACTCTGGCGTGACTGAGCCTCCTCTGACCTGCTCCCTCACCACTGCTGCAATCAAGGAGTTCTGGATAGACTAGTGGAAGTTCCTACATGGCCCTCACACACACAGTCAGTAGAGAGGTGTGTAAGGATGACATCTGAAGCAGCCAGCGCAACATGTTTATTCATAAGAGAGGCGGGAGGCGTACATCAGTGGCCAGGTGAGCTCATGTCCAGGAACAAGAGCAAGGCAGACATGGCTTCCTTGGCAAAGTTCAAGAAACCTATCTACATTTCTAAGTTTTAATATTGAAATACAATCAAAATGTCTTTAATTGTATGTAATGTATGTAAAATGTAGTAATATACAATAAAAAAAATACTTGCAAAAATTGCTGATTTTTCGTAAACTTCAACTTGAAATATAAGTAGCTAGGAGTGGTTAAATCTGGATTTTAAAGCCATATTTCGATTTAGCACATAAAAATGCATCATGTGGCAACTAGTAGTCTTTGACAATCTAAAGATTTCACTTTGCTCTCTAAAATTGACAAACCCTACTAAAGTATTACCATTGTCAAAAGGTATTATGTCTATGACCGTAGGAATATTCGTTACAGCTTCTATTGTAAAAATTGACGTAAAAAATTTGCTTAGCAGGGTAGCCATTGCTTGTTTTCAGAAACTAGCTCTCCGTCATAATTTTCCAACGGCCCCAAAAAACTCTTTACTGGATTCCTATTATTAATTATTAACGTATTGATAGAATCGCTTGGGGTTTTCTTTGCCGTCACGAGCAATGGAGATTTCAAATCACGCTTGGACTTTTTTATTATGCTTTTCGCTTCATGCCTTTGAGACATGTAGTTGTTTCGTAACCACAAATTGTCTTTTCGCACTTATGTAGCCTATAAGCCCTATCTCTACTCCTTATAATATCTCCTACTCTAGAAGTAAACCACAAGGGCTTGTTATTTACTTTCGCACGCTTAATCTTCTACGGTACACATTCCTCATTTATAGTCCTAAATACTGTTTCAAACAATTCCCACATTATTTTTGCGTTGGAAATCCCCATTACATTTTCCTAATTGACGTGTGACAACTCATTTTTAAATTTACAAAATTCTGCGTGCTGGAAGTTAGGAATTTTAGTCGAGTTAGCTGGTTTCGAGTGACTTACTGAGAGGACAAACTCTACCATATTGTGATCGCTATTGCTTAAGGGTTCTATTACTTGAAGATCAGTGATTAGCCTATCGTCCGTAGTTATTACTAAATCTAAAATACTGTCTAACCTCGTAGGTTCCCCAACCTTTTGAATAAGATAACTATCCTCGAGAAAATTAACTAAACGATTACCTTCCGCGTCTCCCTGCATAGTATCGTAATCAGTGGCGGCTCGTGACTAAAAATTCTAGGGGTGCTGTCTCTAAGAATGGGTTGAAATAATTACTGAAATAAAAGGATGATCATTGAACAATGAAAAAAGTTTCAAAAGTTATTGAAAAAGTTATTCAGTGAGCTCATCCTTATATTGTTCTTGATTATTTCAATTGTAAATAAAAAATTTAGGGGTGCTGCAGTTCCGCAGTGCCTACCGACGAGCCGCCACTGATCGTAATCCACGTTGGCGCATTTAAAATCACCCATAACTAAGGCCTGCTCACTATTTATTATTCTCTTAAGTTCACGATATAATGCTTCGTCCGTATCAGCTGTTTGATTAGGGGGCCTATATATAACGGCAACAAGTTTGAAATTGTTCAATTTACGTTCTGTTATAGTCGGTTCTGGAATTCTGCGCAATATTATCTTTGATATACAACATAACACCGCCTCCTCGCTTACCTATTCTGCTTTTAACAAAGAGTCTATAACCTCTAATTTCATACTCCCCTACAAAGTCACGTGTTTCAGTGCTAAGCCACGATTCATTTATGGCAATTAAATCATAGTCTTCACAAGCAATTGAAGAAAAAAAATTCGTTTATTTTATTTCGTAGGCTACGAGCATTTAAGAATACAACCTTCAAATTGTTTGTAACCGCGATACCTTCGCGCGCGCAAGGGAATTTTAAGGAAATTACGCCGGGACCGTTAGAGTTACGGCAGCCTGAAAAGAAGAGACAGTATTATGAAATAGTCTTCCTAAACGCGCAGCTCCAACGTCATTAAGGTGAAGTCCATCTCCGAGGAACAAGTCCGCCTGCCGTAGAAACTGCTCCAAAAGTTCGCAAAATGCACTCCTTCCTGTTGACAAAGTGACTTTAGGTTATTGTTAATATACTGTAGGTCGCTTTGCTGTCGAACTCCTTACGTTGGATAATTCGAGGAAGTATACCTGTTAAAACAATCTTATTAGTTTTTTCCTTTAGTCGCTCTAGTAAGTCCCTGTACCTAGCCAGCAGCTCTTCCGATCTAGAATTTAGAACGTTATTAGTACCACTCGAATAACTGATTCGAGTGGATTTCTTGATGAGTTACAAATCTATTTACCCATTGCAAATTAATGATTTTGTTCTTACACTTGTAAATAAAAATAAAATGTGCCAGTTTGGTTATATCGTTGAGCTTTACGTTTAGCTCTTTAAATAAGGCACTAGAGTGATCAAGGAAATCAGCATCAGATAATAACCTTATTGCTCGTTTTTGGATGACAAAGATACCATTTAATGCGTTGTTAGCGGAGTTTCCCCAAACAAGGGTGCAGTATGTTATATAAGGAAGAACAAGAGTATGATAAAGAGTCAATAAAACTTGTTTAGGGACTACATTTCTAAGTTTAAACATTATAGCAACGTTCCTTGAAATCTTTTCGCGATATAATTTACATGATCACTCCATTGCAAATGCTTATCTAGCATTACACCAAGAAATTTTGTTACAGTACACTCCTTTATGGCGATTTCATTAACATTAATTTCATCAAGATATACATTTCTTTTATTAATAAAAATCATGAAATTTGTTTTACTGGTATTTAGGAAAAGTTTATTAGTGGTCAACCATTTCATTACACTGATGAAATCTGAATGAAATATATTCTTAGCTGTATTAACATCTTTGCAAGAAAAAAAAAGACAGTTGCATCATCTGGAAACATTATGAAGTTCAGTATATCAGATGAACGTGGAAGGTCATTTATATATAATAAAAATAACAGTGGACCCAGAAGTGAGCCCTGTGGCACACCATGTTTGACAAGCGCTTTAGTTGAGCAAACCTTAACCTTACTTACTGATACAAAATGATGTCTACTGGACAAATAACTTTTAAACCAATCACTGATTGCTCCTCTAAAGCCGTAACAATATAATTTATTAAGTAGAATATTATGGTCTATTACATCAAACGCCTTACTCAAATCCATAAATATTGATATCATATGTCTTTGTTCTCCTTAGCTATATTTACATTTTCCATAAAATTTAAAATAGCCATTTCCGTTGTTTTATTATTGATTTGGAGATGATAAATTGTAGGATTCTAAATATCGCTGCATGAGCCGCATTCTACTTTTTACAATTTTTTTCAAAAACTTTGCTGAACACAGATAATGAACACACCGGCCTGTAATTTGTTGCTAGTGTAGGATCACCCCCTTTAAAAAGGGGTGTTATACAACCAGTTTTTAGCATTGATGGAAATATTCCTTTGGAAATTCTTTGATCGATAATTTTAGCCAAAGTTACAGATATCTTATCTTTAACAAGTTTCAATATAGGTACAGGAATGTTATAAATGTTATTTTTTGTATTTTTTAATTTACCAATAATATTCTGGACCTCAGTAGAGGCACGGGGGTGCCATGCTATTAACTAATTACAAAACGAGCGTTTGGAAATTAATATCGAATTAATAATAGTAATCTAATAACGACGTAAGTCTCCTAGAATAAGTAAGAAGCAATTAATAACTAAAACGTAGGTCTACCGCGTGTTTATTGTGACGTCACCTGCGCAAACCCGCAAAAATGTTCTTCAAACGCAGAAACAGGTTCCTGTAACCCAAAATTATACTAAATGAATATATACTTAATTAAGCTACCGACGAAGGTTCTGGAAAAGAAAAATTATTAATAAAGATGGATAAAAAAACAAAAACAAAAAAAGAGGAAAAATTTATCTGTCCACAATTCGGCCGACTGTTTTCCCTGTTTCCTTTTTTGTTCCTACGGACGGTGACCACACTCTACCTGATGATCCTCAGCAAGGCAAAATCAACCTTATTAGACCACGTTTTGGAATTTTACCCTCTCGAAGGAAAACAAACACGGAAAGCCACTTGCATTCGCCTTGGTTTAATCAAATAATACAGTAATAAATAAAGTCAATAAATAAAATATCTTCGTTTATGAATAATTAATAAGAGGAGATAATTTAGTTAAGAAAGCACCAAACACTTATTTTTTTTAAAGACACTTAGAATAAAACCACTTATTCACTTCGTAATACTGGACACTCGATAGAACACGTCTGTTCACAAGGAAAGACTACGGACCCCATTATAAGAATCCAATTTCGTAAAGTATCCACTATTTTTCCTTGATTAATAGATGAAGGTCAACTTTTGTTCAGGAAATGAAAATTGATCTCCACACCAAGAATTAAGAGCGAGGAATTGATCCTAAGTAAATGATCTCTAAAATCGGATGGAGAACTTATTTATAAATTGCGGACTAACGTTATTTCATGGATGAGACCAAACAATTGACAAGTTATTGTGGGGTTAGATTAAGCTAAGTTAGGTTAGGTTAAGTTAGTATACGTTAGGTTAGGCTAAGTTAGTGTTAGAATGTCGATTGTTTGGGTTTGTCGACGAAATTAATATAGCTCCAGAAATTACTTATTCTGTCGGGTTTTTCTCGATATGAAATTTAATCGACAAGTTAATGTGGGTATATTGTGAGTTAAGTTAGTTTACATTAGGTTAGGTTAAGTTAAATTAGTGTTTTAAAGTGTCAGTTGTTTGGTGTCGACAAAATGAATATAGTTCCGGTTAGATTATGTTTGGTTGGGTTAGATTAAGTTAGATTAGTTTATTAGTGTCAGTATCAATAGAATGTCCCACTGACGAAATGGGTAATAGGTCCTACAAATTGTGCGTCTTCAAAAAAGTTATTCCACTTGACCAAGACATAGGTTGGAGTCTTGAAGTGTTCTTCTTTTTCATTTATCCAACAGTAGTACTAAAAACCTCTTGTTCTGTGTATTCGTAAGAGGGGATCGATATGACTTTCCTAAAGGTTTATGCAATTAAAGTTGGACACCTCTACTTTGAAGCTTAAAACAGTTTTATTTAAATTAATATTAATCCTAATCTTAATTCCTCTTCAAATAATCACTAACTTTAGGTAATATTTCTCGCTTGGAATCGAGGAGATATTCAATTTGGAAAGAACGGAAAACCATCACCCACGACGGAGTCAATACCCCGGCAAAGAACCTTTATGGATACAGATTTAATTTTCAGCTGTTGCAGTCTACCTTAAAAATGAATTACGAGAAATTGTCTTCGTGCCGGAAGTCGTTGCTAAGCAACCATCATTCAATATTGTATCTTCAGTATCGCTCTATAAACAGAGTAATTTCTATATATAATACATAATCTTATTTGGGAGTAACTGTTGGAGTAATTGGACATAGGTACATGCGATGATGAACTTTATCAAAACTATGGAACGAGAATGTATATGTAGTTTCGATTTATTACATGTATATTCAAAGGAGTAGTCCAATCCATATTCTTCTCACCTACGCATGTTTGTTACTTTGCATTGCAGGTATATATATATATATATATATAAATATATATATATATATATATATATATATATTTGTGTGTATGTGTGTGTGTGTAGCTTTTAGTTTGGGAACACGAAACATTCTTCCTTTCCTGTTTTTCACAGTTGTTTGAGATTAGGAACTAGTTTCTCTGTTACTTTCTGTGTAAATAATGGTGTATACCTCTCTCACCTTTCCATGAGTATAAATTTAATTCACGTAACCTTTTCCAGTAATATATATATTATTTATATATATTATATATATATATATATATATATATATATATCCATCGGCCCCGGGATCGAGACCCGCTGACGGTAGGTGGCGCGCAGCAAAACCCAGCTGTTCATCCTTCCACACAATAAAGAAATTGGTTGGTAGATAAATGGGTACCCTGGGTAGCCTAGTGGTTAAGACGCTGGGCTGCTGGTGGGGCGTGGTTCGGATTCCACGTTAAACTGTAAGTCGAAGATGGAGTGAAAAGCTTGACCTTCGTCAGAATGAACAATTCGGGCTGAAGCAAACCAAAGGTTAGCAAAGGTATATAATACGGAGAATGAGGTAAAATGTGCAGCACCAGAGGAGGTTTCGTCTTTGCGTCGGTAGGTCACGTCCCGAGGGCGTCTCTTACCAGTGCACCATCCGAAAAACCAAAATCTTTCCTTTCCAGTGCAGCTGTTGAGCGTATCTCGTTTTGTCGTGTTCTTTATCAGAAATGCACTTGTTAACCTTTCAGTAGTGGTAAGAGACGTGCTCGAGACGTGGTCCAGCGAGGCAGGGACGAAACCACCTCCGTGTTGCACATTTTATTTCAGTTTCTATTAAAGTGAAATTACTGTTATTATAATTTTACTTTAATTCGATGTTACATCTGATTATTAGGTGTTACTCTGGACAGAGTATCTGATGAAATCTGAGAAATTTCTTGTTCGAATGATGCTTTCGGGTCTTCTGTTGTGTGTGGATTCTGGTTGAACACTCTTTTTAAATAAAGCCACAGAGGTTTACATCTGGTGATGTTGGTGGTCATGATATTTCTTTATCATAAACCGCAGGAAATATGTTGGACAGGACTCTTCCGCCGAAAGTATCGTGTAAAAAGTGAAGCACCTCATTACTAGTGTGAGGTCTGACTTAAGCTATGCAACTCATAACGTATATAATAAGTTATATATAGAGAGAGCTGTAGCTATAATGTAATATAATTGATTAATTGTACAATAATTGCTGTACTTTTCTCTGAACATATAAAATAATATCAAGCATCTAACTAATATAGAAATCAATTAGTGAATTCGTCTGCAAATAAATTCGTTATATTTTGTTGAGTTTCAGCCACAATTAGAAACCATAATTGTGTTACCAGGATGCGGGACGTGAACCCAACTCAAATGCACCCCACCGACCTCTTTCCCCAACCTCCACCCTTATAGAAAGAGATCTTTAATTAGCTTGATAACTATTTATATTAAGTTTAAAGTTTTATTAGGCATATTTATAAATGAGTAATTAAAATAAAGTAAACTAAGATGTTCATCGTTTAATGTTCAAACTTAATTATAGGAAGGTTATGCTTAAGGAACATTAATTTTTCTGCCTTTTCTGCTGCCAGTCTGTTTCCCTTTTCATCATATATTAATCCAGCACTGCTAAATAATCTCTCGCTTGGTACGTTTGTTGGAGGACAGGCTAAATGTTTCCTTGCAAGTTTACTCAAGTATGGATAGATATTCTGCGTATTTTTCCACCAACTAATAGGATTGTCACATGCAGCCAGGCGTTTTTCTTGGTGATAGCTCTCGATCATTTTTACTACATCTTTTGACATCGCGTAGGTCTCGTCATTGCTGCTTGACTCAAGAAACTGAGAGACAGATTCTGTGATAGATTTGCTTGTTGAAGGTGTTGGTTCTGTCACTGAAACTTTTATTCTTTTGGTGGGTGGCGAAGCGACAGATTCAAGAGATTGAAGCTCTTCAACTGCTTTGCCAAGTGATGATTTAACTCGTTCTAATGTACTAGGTGAAAATAACTTAGCTTTGTAACGTGGATCTAAGTAGGTTGCAAGAGAGTAACTTCATACAAGAACAGCCTCTCGTCTTGTCGCTTGCATCACTTTTGCGCACAATGAACTAGTTCTATTAATATAGTAGAATTTGATAATTTCCGCTTATTAATGACATTTTATCTCAACGGTCCACATCCGCACGACATCCGCAGTCCAAAGTGCGGATGCGAGAAAATGTGCGGATGTTCCGCGGATGCGGATGCGGATGTGACCTACATCACTAATATATATATATATATATATATATATGATGCAGAAAGGAGGGGCCAAGAGCGAATGCCCACAAAAACGACTCCCCCCAAAGAGGAAGAAGAGAGTCAAATCAAGGTCCACTGTTTCTTCTGAAAGAAGATTGTGGGAAGAGAGGTGTTTAAGCATCTTTCTCTTAACTTCAGAAAGACAAGAAAGCAAAGTAATTGGACGATAGTTGGGGGGTTGAGAGCGGTCACCCTTCTTTGGGACAAGATGACTGAAAGAACTTCCAGTAGGAAGGAAAAGTACAAGATGAAAGACAAAGACGAAAGAGTTTACCTAGGCAGGGTAACCAAAGGTTAGCAAAGGTATATAATACGGAGAATGTGGTAAAATGTGCAGCACCAGAGGAGGTTTCGTCTTTGCATCGGTAGGTCACGTCCCGAGGGCGTCTCTCACCAGTGCACCATCCGACAAACCAAAATCTTTCCTCTCCAGTGCAACTGTTGAACGTATCTCGTTTTGTCGTGTTCTTTATCAGAAATGCACTTGTTAACCTTTCAGTTAGGGCAGAAAAAACATCTGGAGAAGATTCTAATTTCAGACATGATTAAGTCAGATGGAGGAACAGCACCGGAATCGTTCGGGCTGAATTGGAGGCAAAAATTTGAGTGAAGAGTTCAGCTTTATCGGGAGAAGAGACGACAACTGAGCCGTCGGAATGGAAAAGAGGAGGGAAAGAAGAGGAAGTAAAGTTGTTGGAGCTTGGCCAGATGTCAGAAAAAGTGGGAAGACTTAGAATTCAATAGGTTTTCACATTTTTGTCTGGTGAAGGAACTGTTCGTAAGTCGAAGCACAGATTTCGCATGATTCCGACCAGAAATATAAGCTAAGTGAGAGATAGGAGTTGGATACAGACGGTACCTTCTGAAAGCCTCCGCTCTGTTGCGGATATCATTAGAACAAGCAAAGTTAAACCAAGGCTTTTTTGCATTAGTAGTAGAAATAGAATATGGAATGTACGCATACATGCCCGAGAGAATCACCTCCGTGATGCGCTCAGTACAGTCGGAGGGGCCTTGGCCACGGAAGCAGTAATTAATCATTCCATGGGAAATCAAAGAAGTACTACCCTAGGGCCTCCCAATCAGCGGCGCCAAGTGCCAAAGGCGTCTTCGCTTGGGAGTATCCAAAGGGTACAGAAAAGGGGTTGCTGTCAGTCGTCCCAGACACCCGAGTTTCAGTGAGGAAAAGATGAGGTTTAGAGGGGGTGAGGTGGTGTTTAGGAGATTGAAAATTTGAGAAAAGGCCACGAAAGTTGCAGACGTTTATAAAAAGTGCATCAGGCAGGGACCCAGAACAACTCGAATGGGAGGTAGCAGAACCAGTCCCGCTGCCCCTGTCTGCGTTCTCGGTATCGGCAGCGGGGGAGCCAGATGTGGGGACATTTATGGTCCCCTCTCCAGGGGACCTCGAGGCTCTTGAAGTCGTTGCCATTTCCTTTTTTTTAAATTTTGAAAAGATTATGTAGTGTGTAAGATGTATGTGTAGTGAACAATAGGGGGAGAAGTGTTATATATATATATATATATATATATATATATAAAACACTGAGGAGTGTTCCTGAGGATGTCATTAGACGAAAGCGCTTGAGCACCACTTTGTGTTTCTTTTCCCTTCGTGGTTTTATTCATCATAAATGTTTTTCACGTGTCACTTTCGTGAAATAATGTTCATATATATATATATATATATATATTATATATATATATACACAGTGGTGTAGTGCTGT
Organism: Bathynomus jamesi; assembly: GCA_023014485.1. Lineage (NCBI taxonomy): Eukaryota > Metazoa > Arthropoda > Malacostraca > Isopoda > Cirolanidae > Bathynomus > Bathynomus jamesi. Next base: position 410,814 of record JAJOZX010002589.1, read on the forward strand.
GGGAACGGCGTTCCCTTACTTTTTTTGGTAGACGGAACGGCGTTCCCTCACTATTTCAAATAAATCCGAACTTACAAATCTCTAACGTCATGAAATTTTAATTCCCACCCCCCTAGAAGAAATATGAGAAAGAATCATTAACTGTTTCATTTCTTTAGCTTCGACTGAGGCAATGCTAGCCTATAAAGATCTGGTGAAACAGTCACCACGGCGTACCAGTTGTTAACTTTTTTTTAGTTAATCATTCCAGTTGTTAGCTATTTTTATTGATCGTACTGGATGTCGTATATCTAATGACACTGGAAATACTGCATCTTCAACCTTGGAATATATCCTAATATCCAGTGCATATGACCTCAAAATATCCCTGAAATTGGTCAGATTTCAAAAGATTTCCCGGGGGGCTTACAGTGCCCCCGGACCCCCAGCTGTATGGGCTCGCCGCGCTCGCCATTGCCCCCCCGCATCTGAGTAACACTTTCAAAATGTGTTCCCTCACTTCTTTATTTAGCACTACACCACTGTGTGTATATATATATATATATATATATATATATATATATATATATATATATATTGTCAAGAAGATACTCTTCTTGGTTGAAATTAATCGTTACCATTTCATTTTAATATGCTATTAAAGCTAAAATAACGTAAAATTATAAAATTAAAACTTAATTCTACTCCCACATTGACCCTTTCTAAATGATCAGAATGTGTTCATACGTTCGTTTCCTGAGAAGCGCTGTTATTTGTATGACAAATCGTCTCTAACCTCACTTCTGTTAGAGATACATTACTTCTTGATGAGTACAGCCCGACTTGTCTCGTAACTTTTATTCTTTATTTTTATTGTTTAAAATTTGTTGTTTTAATATTTGTATTATTGCGATTCTTTTTTTTTGTTTGATTTAATTATGTAATGTAAATGTCTTCAATTTTAGTGTATATTTTGTATTCATAATTCTTATTATTCTTAAAAGGTTCTTTCTGAATGCTGGTACTCTCCGATACCACATCGGCAAAGAAAAACTTTCTTTTGTAAATAATTCACTGAGAGAAATACTCTTGGAGGCTGTCGGATACATCTCGGCATCCACCAGATTCCTAATTTGAGCAATAAGCTTTCCTGCCCATTTTTTTATATATCATTTATCTTTTCTTTGTCATTTATGTTTAGTTAATTTCATTTAGTCCTTTAGCCATTCGTTTAAGTTAATTTCCATAGTTTTTAATTATATATCCTTTGTAATACCCATTTAATTAGTAACATAGTTTTCATTATAAATATAATTTAAATTTGTCTTAATTTTCTTCATCCTAACCACTAAGTGTAACTTTCAAATTCCAATCCTAGATTTATTAAAAACCTGGTCTCTTTTTTATATATATATTTATATATACTTATATATATATATATATATTTATATATATATAATATTATATATACAGGGTGTCCCGTAAGTCTGGACCCATAGGGAAAAATAATAAAATTACAAAATAGTCCAAAAATTTATTTATAATATATTTTTTTATTATTTTTATTATTATTTTTATTTTTTTTATTATGATCTTACTCCGCTGGAGTTTTATTTGTGGGGCCACTTGAAAGCCAAAGTGTACGAGGTCAAACTTCAGGACATTTTCCACCTTAAAGCACGCATTGTGGAGGCGTGTCAAGAAATTTCTGCGACTGTGATTCAGAAAGTGCTGTCGCAGTGGAGATTACGTCTTCAACTATGTGTGCGACACAACGGCGGACACTTTGAACAGATTATGTAATAAATTTTTGGACTATTTTGTAATTTTATTATTTTTCCCTATGGGTCCAGACTTACGGGACACCCTGTATATATATTTATATCTGACTCTTATATTGTGAACTTCTGAGCAGAAGCAATTTCCAGTTAAATTTATCTGTATAGATGGAGATCCATTTATAATAAATTAAATACAGAAAGTACTTTGAAACGCAAGAATGAATCTGATAAACTATAGTACTTACATACAATAGTGTTATAATATGTCTATTTGGAATAAGGAATTCTTTATGAAATTTAAAACTTTTTAGATGTAAATTTATATTTAATTGTACAGTTAAAATTAAAACGTTTGAATTAACATTCGGTTGTAATATTGTACGTTTTAATGTAAATTGATCGATAATTTGTTTATCCGCATTAAGTGAAAAATAAAGTAAATTGATTATACAGTTAGTCACTAAAATATACATATAGTGAAATGGTCAGACATCAATTGAAAGTTTAAACGCCAGAGCTAATGATCTATCTTTAAAAATATTAAAATTCTTTATTTTAATCGCAGAATTGATCTACAGTATGTACAGTTTCGGAAAAAAGTTCGCCTATGTGGAAAGAATTTCCAGAAAACATAAAATTTACTTATTAATAATGACTGAGTTTTGTTTTCTATTATTGTGGCCAAAGGGAATAAAATAAACTATTACCAATTAGTAATTTTTTACGCTTTTTAAAATTTGTTTTTCCGAAACTATACATAGATCACTGCGTAATGCAGTGTGAGCTTAGTAAGGCCTTAAAGGCCTTACTGAGTCGTAGCTATAGATCACATGCGAAGAAAAGAATTTTAACATTTTGATGGATATATAAATCTGGTTTTAACCATCCAATAATAATGAATGACTTTTAATGGTTTGTGCGCACTTCATTTCAATATTTTGATTGATATATTCCTCAGTCTTTTATCGATTTCCCTAAAGGTTTCATTCCAAATGTTTCCTCAGTATATTTTCGTTAGTTTCAACTCCACACTGTGTGTTCCATGACAATTTCGATAGAATGCTTCGCCAACATAGGCCAAGTTTACAAATTGATGATAGGGATTCGGCATCATGTTCACAAGTAAAAGAAACCTATATACAATCGTCGTATTAGCACCAAAAACGCACCTTAACCTTTACCAATATTGAAAAAAAGAAAGCTTATAGAATCCTTTCTAATGCGTTATACGTGTACAGGGTGGGCCGTAAGTTTCCATACATAGGAAAAATAAACATTTTTTTATGGACAACCATTTTTATTTATATAATATGCTCTACATGGTTGCCATTGTTTTGAAAACACATTTCAATACGTGTTCCCCACTGTTGATGAACACGCATTAGCACAGTTGACGTTATGCTTGTAATGGCGTTGGTGATACGTTCCTTTAGATGATTTATGTCTCGTATCTTTTCCTGATACACCATGGCCTTCAAGTGCCCCCAAAGATAGAAATTAAGGGGGGTGAGATCTGGGGATCTGGGAGGCCACTCCACAGGACCACGCCGACCAATCCAAGCATCCGGAAACTGCTGCTGATCCAAATACCGACGCACGTGAAGACCATAATGAGGTGGAGCTCCATCTTGCTGGAAGTAAACTGGGAAGTTACCTTCCTCGTTTAGCAGGGATGGGAAAATCTCTTCTTGCAACATGTTAAGATACCTTTCGGCATTAAGATTTCCACTGACAAAAATTGGTCCAATAATTCTGTCACCCCATATCCCGGCCCACACCATCACTTTACCGGCACCTTGCATCTTCTTCGTCGGACTCAGCCAGTTAGGGTTAGCATTACTCCAATAACGTATGTTTTGCCGATTAACCTCTCCATTAACGTAAAAATTTGCTTCATCAGTAAACAAGATCTTACGTCAAACGCATATTCTTAGGGTATCTGAAACATAAAAACAAACGTTTAATTTTTCCTATGTATGGAAACTTACGGCCCACCCTGTATAATGATAAATTTGTTAATAATATTGTAAAACCTTCCTTTACTAAAATTAATACTACAAACGAATGTAGACATAACATGATCTTTACACACATAATGTATAATATGGTGATAGTCTTTGAGGCACGACTTCTGGGAATATATATAGATATATATATATATATATATGATGAATAAAACCACGAAGGAAAAAAGAAACACAAAGGGGTGCTCAAGCGCTTTCGTCTAATGACATCCTCAGGAACACTGGAGTGAAAGGACAGATCAAGGCAATATATAGGTTACAAAAATAAACATACATACATACATATTCACATATATACATATATATATATATAATATATATATATATATACATATATACATATATATAGTAAGCATAGAAAAAAATTGTGGGAGGAGCCAACATTTATATGGTCACAGAAAAATAAAGAAATAAAAAAAATATAAATATAAATTGAGAAAAATTAATTACAAAATAGTGCCTTAGTGATATATATGTCACAGCCTAAATAATCATAAAGAAATAAACAGGCAAATAAAAAAAAAAAAAAAAAAACCCATAAATATACATACATACATATATATATATATATATATACATATATATATATATATATATATATATAAAGACACTTTTAGCACTTTGGCCGACCTACAATATAAATTCAAATGGCTTTTTTATGGAACAGGTCACAAAAGAATAAAGAAATAAAAATAATATAAATATTGTAAGTGGAGTCTACCAATTCAAGCTCAAGAGGGAAGTTTTACAATCGATTTAATAGATGCTGCCAAATTGATATATATGTCACTAAAAAATAAAGAAATAAACCAAAAAAAAAAAAAATTAATTATTAAAAAAATAAAAAATAATAATAATAAATTGAAAGATAAATTTTAAGAGAGGCACACCAATTTATAAGGGAAAAATTACCACATATGCATATTATAGTCACAAACGAATAAAAAAGTACAAGTAAATATAAATTGGAAAACAAAATGATGCCTAGATGATATATAAAGAACAATAAAATATATATACAACATATATACGGTATATATACGAAATATAAACGCAATATATACAGAATATATATATATATATATGCATAAGGGAAAAAAATTACCAAATTTGTTTTTATAATTATTGTCTGAGAAAACGGTAGGTCGCAAAAGAATAAAGAAATAAAAAAAATATAAATTGAAAAAATTACAAATAATACACGTACACATGTATACCCACATAACCAAATATATATATACATATACACACATATATACAAACACACACACACACACACACATATATATATATATATATATACAAGCTTGACCTTCACGAAATGAGAAATCATCCCGCAGAACCTTTGTGAGGTTGTAAGGTAAGGTAAGGTACATACACATATACATATATATATATATATATATAATATATATATATATATATATATTTAACTGCATACATACATACATACATACATATACACACATACATACATACATATACACACATATACATACAAACACATTTAACTGCAATGACCACACACATACTCACATACACATACATACATACACATACACGCATACAGCAAAAATTGAAAAATAAAATTGTAAGGGAAACAACAGACAAAAACAAATTTTTTACCAAAGATTTAACAACCTGCCCTTTTGTTTAAATCCATTCTGAAGGAATTCAGAGCAACGGGATCAAGTTGAAACAGACCTTTACTCATGTTAAGGTTATTTGTAAGTTGAATTATAGCCGACTCAAGAATATTTCTATTAACAATGTTGCTAGAGTGAAACAAAACTGAAACATTATTCCAATCAATACAATGGGATAACTCTGACAAATGGACAAAAGGGCACTGGACAACTGTCCCGTTCTAACGGAATATTGATGCTGTTTTACACGCGTTTGCAAATCCTTTCCCGTCTGACCTATGTAAAAGGAATCACATTGCTTACACCCAATTTTATAGATAATGCCTAAATTATTGGTAGGGCTATTTTTTACTATGATGTTTTTCACAATATTGTTATATGAAAAAACTACACTGATATCCAAAAGTTTAAGTACATTAGCAATGCCTAAGAAGCCCGGGAAAAATGGAAGTACTAAAATATTCTTTGACAAGGTGCGAGTGTTATTATTCACACGATAGAAGGTTCGTTTAGCCTTATTAAGACAAGATTCCATGAACGCAGATGGGTAACACAACTCACTTCCAATACCGTTGATATTTTCCAATTCGGCATCGATGTATTCCGGACTGGCGATCCTAAGAGCGCGGAGAAACATTGAGGAAAATATGGCCTTTTTAATAGGGGTGTCATGTCCAGAGTAAAAGTGTACGTAGGACAAATTGTTTGTTTTTTTCCGATGGATACTAAACTTAAAACCCGGGCTATCCCTATGAACACGCACATCCAAAAACGGGATTGAGTTGTCTTGTTCCACTTCTAAAGTAAATTTAATGGAGGGGACTTGGTCATTTAACTGAAGGAGGAAGTCATCCAGGTCACGATTCATGGGCCAGATACACAAAATATCGTCGACGTACCGCATCCAAGGGATGCCAACCCCCAGGATTCTCGGAATTATAAAAACAAATTTGGTAATTTTTTTTCCCTTATGCATATATATATATATATATATTCTGTATATATTGCGTTTATATTTCGTATATATACCGTATATATGTTGTATATATATTTTATTGTTCTTTATATATCATCTAGGCATCATTTTGTTTTCCAATTTATATTTACTTGTACTTTTTTATTCGTTTGTGACTATAATATGCATATGTGGTAATTTTTCCCTTATAAATTGGTGTGCCTCTCTTAAAATTTATCTTTCAATTTATTATTATTATTTTTTATTTTTTTAATAATTAATTTTTTTTTTTTTTTGGTTTATTTCTTTATTTTTTAGTGACATATATATCAATTTGGCAGCATCTATTAAATCGATTGTAAAACTTCCCTCTTGAGCTTGAATTGGTAGACTCCACTTACAATATTTATATTTATTTTTATTTCTTTATTCTTTTGTGACCTGTTCCATAAAAAAGCCATTTGAATTTATATTGTAGGTCGGCCAAAGTGCTAAAAGTGTCTTTATATATATATATATATTATATATATATATGTATATAATATATATATATGTATGTATGTATATTTATGGGTTTTTTTTTTTTTTTTTTTTTATTTGCCTGTTTATTTCTTTATGATTATTTAGGCTGTGACATATATATCACTAAGGCACTATTTTGTAATTAATTTTTTCTCAATTTATATTTATATTTATTTTTATTTCTTTATTTTTCTGTGACCATATAAATGTTGGCTCCTCCCACAATTTTTTTCTATGCTTACTATATATATGTATATATGTATATATATATATATATATATATATATATATATATATATGTATATATATGTGAATATGTATGTATGTATGTTTATTTTTGTAACCTATATATTGCCTTGATCTGTCCTTTCACTCCAGTGTTCCTGAGGATGTCATTAGACGAAAGCGCTTGAGCACCCCTTTGTGTTTCTTTTTTCCTTCGTGGTTTTATTCATCATAAATACTTTTCACGTGTCACTTTCGTGAAATAATTTTTCATATATATATAATATAGGCCTCTCAGAGGTCCAGAGAGGTCCGGGCAACTTCCAGCTTTTGAGGCCCATAGCTAAAGCCAATTATTACTTTCACTGCAAAACATATTCAAACCTGGAAGTTTCTAAATTTGAGGCTTCTCTTAAGCTTGAGGCCCAAGCCAAATGGCCTTCCTAGCCCTCCCTCTGATAGGCCCTGTGTGTGTATATATATATATATATATATATATACAGGGTGGGTGGAAAGTAGCTCCCTATTTTGGATTGGTAAAAAAATACGTATATCATCCATTTATTTCAGAAGAAATAATATGAAAAGGTAGGCATACATGGTAGGTTTTCTCTAAAATTCAATGTGGGCTCCAACTCTTTCCACCAGCTTCTGGAGCCGCCCAGGAATGGCGTCCACTGACTTTAGCAGGAACTCCGGCGGGATGGAGGACATGACTTCCCGAATTCGGTCCTCCAGTTCTTCCAATGTCCTCGGTTTGGTGCGGTAGACTTCTTCCTTTACCCACCCCCAAAGAAAGAAGTCGCACGGTGTCAAGTCGGGGCTCCTGGCTGGCCATTGATGTGGACCACGACGACCCATCCAACGCCCAGGGAAGTGGGCATCCAGCCACTCACGGACAACAAGAGCGAAGTGCGGAGGGGCGCCATCTTGCATAAATATCAGATCGTCGATGTTCTCCCATGTGCTGACAACCGGCCATACCTCGTTTCGCAACATAGCAAGGTACCGCTCAGCATTCATGGTGTTGCGCAGAAGGAACGGGCCCACAACCTGATCTGATGTCATACCACACCACACCGTTACACTGAACCGATTCTGCCGTTTTTCAGCGGTAACCGTGCGACTTCTTTCTTTGGGGGTGGGTAAAGGAAGAAGTCTACCGCACCAAACCGAGGACATTGGAAGAACTGGAGGACCGAATTCGGGAAGTCATGTCCTCCATCCCACCGGAGTTCCTGCTAAAGTCAGTGGACGCCATTCCTGGGCGGCTCCAGAAGCTGGTGGAAAGAGTTGGAGCCCACATTGAATTTTAGAGAAAACCTACCATGTATGCCTACCTTTTCATATTATTTTTTCTGAAATAAATGAATAATATACATATTTTTTTACCAATCCAAAATAGGGAGCTACTTTCCGCCCACCCTGTATATATATATATATATATATATATATGAAAATTATTTCAGGAAAGTAACAGGTGAAAAATATTTATTAATAAAACCACGAAGGAAGAGGAAATAGTGGTGCTCAAGCGCTTTTCGTCTAATTACATCCTCAGGAACACTGAAGTAAATAAAGCGTTCAAGACTATATATAGGTTACAAAAAAAAAAATATGTATATATATAGAAATAAAAATTGTAGGAGCATACAAATTTGTAAGGAAAACTATCAATTTTAGCACTTTGCCCGAATTCAACACAAGATCAAATGGATTGTTTACAACAAATTTTATAGATAATGCCTGAATGATATGTCACAAAAATAAAATAAAAATTGTAAGAGGAGCATACAAATTTATAAGGGAAAATTACCAAAGTTTTAGCCCTTCTTGTCTAAATCCGTTCTGAACGAATTCAAAACAACGGGATAGTTGAAAAAGACCTTTGCTCATGTTAGTTGTAAGTTGGATAATAGCAGACTCAAGAATATTTCTATTAACAATGTTGCTAGAGTGAAACAAAACTGAAGCATTATTCCAATCAATACAATGGGATAACTGACAAATGGACAAAAAGGGCACTGGACGACTGTCCCGTTCTAACGAAATATTGATGCTGTTTTACACGCGTGTGCAAATCCTTTCCTGTCTGACCAATGTAAAAGGAATCACATTGTTTACAACCAATTTTACAGATAATGCCCGAATTATTGATAGGGCTATTTTTTACTATATTTTTCGCAATATTGTTATATGAAAATATTACATTAATATCCAAAAGTTTAAGTACATTAGCAATGCCTAAAAAGCCCGGGAAAAATGGCAGTACTAAAATATTCTTTGACAAAGTGCGAGTGTTATTATTCACACGATAGAAGGTTCGTTCTGCCTTGTTAAGACAAGATTCCATGAACGCGGGTGGGTAGCACAGATGACTTCCAATACTGTTGATTTTTTTCCAATTCGGCATCGATGTATTCCGGACTGGCAATCCTAAGTGCGCGGAGAAACAATACATTTGATCTTGTGTTGAATTCGGCAAAGTGCTAAAATTGGTAGTTTTCCTTACAAATTTGTATGCTCCTCCCACAACTTTTATTTATATATATATAATCTTATATATATATATATATATTTTTTTTTGTAACCGATATATAGTCTTGAACTCTTTATTTACTTCAGTGTTCCTGAGGATGTCATTAGATGAAAGCACTTGAGCACCACTGTTTCCTTTCCTAAGTGGTTTTATTCATCATATATATATATATGTGTGTATATACTAGCTTGCCTGACCGTCAAAAAGTGACGGGATGAAATTTTGTAAAAACTCCTCAATGGGCGATATTGTCCCACCTTCCTGGTGGCACAGTTCCCGCACCTCAACCATCACCACCTCAACCACCATCACCCGAAGAAATTAGATTAGGGATTATGCACCTATACTACTGATAAGAGTTACCAAATGACAGATACTGGCTTTTAGCATAATTTTATATTAGTCAGTGTGTAACCAGCCATTACGCGAAATGGCTGTTTCACTTGGTCATTTCGCGAAATGGCTGTTTCACTTGGTCATTTCGCAAAATGGCTGTTTCACTTGGTCATTTCGCGAAATGGCTGTTTCACTTGGTCATTTCGCGAAATGGCTGTTTCACTTGGTCATTTCGCGAAATAGCTGTTTCACTTGGTCATTTCGCGAAATGGCTGTTTCACTTGGTCATTTCGCGAAATGACTAAAATCTTCAGCCATTACGCGAAATGACTAAAATCTTCAGCCATTACGCGAAATGGCTGAAATTCCACCTTGGTCATTTCGCGAAATGGCTGAAATTCCACCTTGGTCATTTCGTGAAATGGCTAAAATGACTTCTGTCATGAATTCATAGAAATAACAAACATCACAATAAAATTGGAAACCTTTATTTAACTAAATCTGCTAAAACATACATACATCCACAGGTCTGTTCAAATAAGTGAAAAACGCTCTTCAGATACACATTTGAACACATTTGAATTTTCAATATCGAGGTTTTCAAATGCTAACCGGGCCTTCATTGTTACTCCAATGTCCGCCATTGAAGGCCCGGTTAGGTCAACTGTATGCCCTTGACAATTGGTTAGGTTAAGTCTTATTTTCGTTAAAACTAACGAAAATAACACAACTTAACCTAATCAATTGTCATGGGCATACAGTTGACCTAACCGGGAAAATGATCTTGTTCGAAATGACCAAGATGGAATTTCAGCCATTTCGCGTAATGGCTGAAGATTTTAGTAATTTCGCAAAATGTCCAAGTGAAACGGCCATTTCGCGAAATTGCTAAAGTTTCAGCCATTACGCGAATTGGCTGGTTACACACTTTGACTGTAACATTATAATATATATATAATATATATATATATATATATATATATATATATATAATATATATATATATATATATATATATAACTTATATATATATAATATATATTATATATATATATGTTATATATATATATATATATACAGTACGTACACATATATATATATATATATATATATATATATATATATATATATATATATATATACACACACACACACACACCACACACACTTACTTCTAGGACAGATTGTTTAAAGATTAAATCCTGTAGAAAACAAAGGCTTCACAAGCCGCCGCTCCGCTCATACACCCATTCAGGGTACGATCAACTCGCAGCATCATTATTAAGAACACTGTTATGAAAATTACTTTTAAAAATTAATTAATTACAATTACTGCCTTTAAAAAGAAATTAAATTACACCACTAATTACTCAGATTTGAAAATCATTTAGAGAATAACAGACTTTGATTTTACCCCAGAAGATGTACCGAGAGCTATAGGACAAATGAAATCACACTCAGCTGCATGTCTGGACAAATGGAACGCACTACTGATTAAAAACTGTAAAAATGAAATAGCTACACCCTTATACTGGATATGGAGAAGATCCCTAGACACTGGGAAAATACCGAACATCTTGGAAAGAGCGAACATTGTCCCTATATATAAAGGAGGGGATAGATCTCAAGCAAAGAACTATAGACCAGTGTCATTGACGTCCCACCTTACCAAAATATTTGAAAGAATAGTCAGAGAAAATCTATGACTTCTTGGAGACACTGGAAAGAGTCAATGAAAATCAACACGGATTCCGATCAGGAAGATCATGCCTATCACAACTTATAGAGCACTATAATAATATCCTAGATGCACTTGAAGGCAATAAAAACTGTCATATACACGGATTTTGCTAAAGCTTTCGACAAATGCGATCATGGTATAATAGCACATAAAATGAAACATATGAGAATAACAGCCAAAGTGGGAAAATGGATCTACAACTTCCTCAGAGAACGTCTACAGGTCGTTAAAATTCAAGATGTATCATCATCGGAATCGGAAGTACGCAGCTCAGTACCACAAGGTACAGTACTGGCCCCACTCCTGTTCATTATCATGCTGACAGACATACGGGGCTCCAATAAACCTTAGCCCCCCGCCCATGGCCTAAACCATTAGAGGTACAGTAAAACTAAACATATCTTACAAAAGAGAATTTAATCCTGCATTTAATGAGAAACAATTAAAACTTGGTGTTCCCGCCATTGGCTTCCAAGACAGCCTGAATTCGCTTTGGGTAACTTGCCAAAAGTGACGTGAATAGATCTTGATCGTTACGCAAATTTGCTAAAACAGTTTCAATGTGTTGCGTCACTGTATCCTTCGAAAATCGATTTGCTGCAGGTTCTTGAAACAAGAGACACTCAACCTTGTCCTTTATAACTGATCCAATGTGTTCACAGACGTTCAGGTCAGGAGAATTTCCTGGCCATTCTTCATTTCCAAAGAAATCGATCTCATGGTTCCGCAACAACTGTTGAGTGGCTAATGCCTTAAAGCAGGGGGGCCTTATCGTGCAGAAGTGTGACCTGATCGACATCCATAACATTGTTTGGGTTTCTTAGAAAAGGAATGACATGCTGGGATAGAATAATATTACGAAAATACTGTCCATGCCAACTCTGACCATTTGGCTTCAGCACCCACATGAGCTTCTTTGCAGTGAACAAAACAAACACACCAACACAGTCTGGACTTTTTAATAATTCGCGATAATGTTCATTGTCATCGATTTCATCTGGTGGTGTGGCCCACACTCGATCATTTTGGTAGTTAGGCCGACGTGTTACGTAAACAAAAAATTCATCGGAGACAGCTAAATGCATGAAATCATCCACATCCCAATTTTCAAAATAATGGGCAAACCACATTCTGTCATCGATGTTAAGTTGAGTTTTTCTTGGCTTTGGAAGTTCATGCCAAGGCTTTAAACCTTGCCTATGACGGTACAGTCGAATGATCTCACCACTAACGATCTTTCTTCTCAACACTTCGATCTCTGTAGAAAGTTTAGCACAGCTGTTTTTCCGCTTACGCGTACCGCTTTCAATGATGTCCTTTGTTTCCTGAGAGAGTGGCAAATTTGGGCGCCCAGATTTGGTTGTATCCATTTCACATTCATCCAAAGTTTTATTCCAATTCCTTTTGACGAAGTCCTCACTTCTTCGCAACTTTTTGGCAACCCATGAACGTGTTATAAAGGTGGCTCCAGCATCACGAGCTTCCCGAAATGTTATTGCTCGTATGCGATCTATCACACGTTGCCTCTCCGAATCACCAATTAATTGAGAAGCCATTATATTATCACTTTATCAGCTAGAGTAATTTTAATACCTGCAATAATAAAGAATTTTATATATTTTTATAATCACTAAAAACTATTTCGATATAAGTAAACATGTAAGCTGCAAATAGGGGGGGGGGGGGCTAAGGTGTTTTGGAACCCCTTAGACAGCGGAGTAAACAGCAACAGTATAGTAACATCGTTTGCAGACGATACAAAAATCAGCAGAAAAATCAGCGATCAAATGAAGTGGAGGCCTTGCAGAGAGACACGAACAAAATATACAAATGGTCAGAAGAAACAATATGACTTTTAACACCGAGAAATTTCAGCTCTTGAGATATGGTAGAAATGAAGAACTTAGACTACATATAATGCTCCAGATAGACAGGAAATTCAGAGAAGCACGAAAGCGGTCGACTTGGGGGTAATAATGACTGATTATGCTAAATTTGAGATATAAAAACAGATACCGATAAACAAAGCAAAAAGAGTCGTAGGACAGGTACTAAGAACGTTCAAAAGAAGGGACAAGACTAATGATTCACCTGTTGATAACACTGATCATACCAAAACTTGAATACTGCTCAGTTTTGACGTCCCTATATAAAAAGGAAAAAATTAATAAATTAGGAGAAACGCAGAGACATTTCACAGCTGAGATTGATGGCTACAAAGAGCTCAACTACTGGGAAAGACTACATAAACTAAATCTGTACTCCCTGGAAAGAAGAAGAGAGAGGCACACCATAATCTACATATGGAAAATGATCGAAAAACTGATACCAAACCTCAAACTAAACCCCATTACCATCCAAACAACGATGGAAAATAGGAAAGGCAGAATGTGTAGTGTTCCCAAATTAAAGGCCCGGCAAGGAGCCTCCTCAACACTGAAGGAAAATAGGTTGGTTGTGAGGGAGCCAAGACTTTTTAACCACCAGCTTGACCTTCGTGTGAAGAGAGATCAATACACGGAACCTGAACGAGGTTAACGAGAGAAAAGAAAGATTGATAATAAGGTAATGTACAAAAGGTTGACAAAATTAAATAGACACCACGATGATTGTCTTCAAGAACAAATGGCAAAAACTTATCAACGGAATGCCAGAACGTGTATCACCTTTATATATTGCAAATGGGAAGGGAACGCCATTCTAAATTTATTGATTCAGTATATCTGTTATCATTTATTCACTTTTATTATCAAATCAAAAACTATAGAAAGATCGAAGGTGTCTATTTACGTTTGTCAAATCTCTATAGTGTGACAGATAGAAATGTTTCCACCTATAGAGCACTCTATAAGGCGTCCGGTACGTGGGATCGACAAGATCGCCAATAAAAAACTAACAACCTAATCTAATCAATCGTAACCTAACCTATGCTAATCCAGCCAAACCTACAGTAATTAATCCCACAATATACATGTCGATAAATGTCGATCAGATGTAGTAATCCAGATACACTGAGTATGAACTGACGCTACTGCACCACTTAATGGACGTAAACTTTGAAATAGGTTGATGAGCATACATAATTTATGGTGGAATTTAAAGATTTTCCCGCACTAACTTCATCTGATCGACGTGACATTTAATCGACAAGTTATTTGGGGTTAGGTTAAGTTAGTATAGACTAGGTTTAATCATGTTAAGCTAGGTTAGGTTGTTGGGTTTTTGGAGTGTCGATAGTTTGTCCCGTTGACCAAATGGATATGTAGGTCCGATTTTCCTCATGTCTGAAATGGTATTTGAAGTGGGTCAGATTTTCCTTTATTTTCAGAGAACTTTTTTTTCCAAGAAAATGAGGGGTAGGGCCCCTGGGTTACTTAACATGAGTCAGTTAAATGACGTAAGACAGAAAAAACAACTGCCCAGCTCTGGGGAGCACTGAGGTTCGAACCCACGAGTCTTAGCACTGTCGGACTACGCCCTAACCCATTTCATCAGGAGTTCTACCATTGCCCATCGTGCTGGGTTCTTTATACTACTTATACTCATATTTATGGGGCCAAGTGGTTCTAGTGCGTTAAGTTAAATGATAAAACTTGGGGTGCTTTCGTATCTTTCCCCTCTTTCTCTTCTGTATGTCCTACACACACATACACACACACACACACACAGAATGGATAGTGATAGTACTTTAAAATGCAAGAGAGTCTGATGCAAGTTTGATGCAGACGCAAGTTTGACTGAACTGTTAAACGTTCACAATTATTAATCATTTAGATTACCCGGCCGGGAGTTTAATTTCCCGTGTTCGAATCCAACGGAAAGCTGTAGGTTCCCTCTGTCACGTGACCTTAGATGTTACGAAGGAGGTTAACCTACATTATTATTATTATTATTATTATTTCTCATTCAAGTGACTTTAATTATATACATAGGTTAGTCAGTACTACCATTTCCCTATAAGCGAGGTGAAGACACTGAGGTTAGAGGCTCGAACCCCGATGAACTGAGGTTGGAGGTTCGAACCCCGATAGTGCTGATAACGATAATATTACAAGAGTTAGAGCAATGGACTACATCAGTTTGGCCTGAGCGCTGTGCCAGTTTCTGTCCCTCATGACTGATTATTATCGGTAGGCACATTTTTTAAAAAGTTAATTCAAAACAATTCTGAAGAATTTTTGAACGAAAAAGATACCCTTTCAAGGTCGAAATCCTGACTCGCAAATTATAACAATTGCATCTGTAATTTTACCTAAAGAACTGTAAAGTTTTTTAAATACCATAATGTAAAGAATACCTTTAATTTAGTTACTTGATATAAAACTACTCATACTTCACTTTCAAGTTAAGACTAACGTCTGATATTTGAGATAAAAAAAAAAATGATCTTCATTGAAATCGTGGTCGTCCAACCTATTCAACATGACAAAATAAAAAATGGCCAAATTCCCTCAAATAATGATAATTTTATCCCATCCATTTATCGAAACGCGTTCAAAGGCAGTGATTCCTTTTACACTTGAAAAGGCGTTTAAATTCTAATTGGCGCTTTTCCCCGCCATTATGCCCTTAATAAGAGATGCATAGAAATGCTTATTTTTTCGGACAAGTTCTTGGTTAACAAATGTCGCTCTTTCAGCTCATCGCCCACCTGCCTCATCCTCACGTTGCCTGCCAGATGCGCGATAATAGTGGATGTATTGGAAACTTTAAATGCCTACTGCGTATGTGATTGAATTACGTTTATAAGTATCACGCGAGACGAAGCTAATTCGCGTAAAGAGTAGACCAAAATTGAGAACGTGTTTTACATTTGGTTTTTAAGAACGCGTAAATAATTTCAATTTACATTTCAACCAAATTATTTATACAGTTTAACTTGATACCACTAAAGTTTAACTAAGGTTTAACTAACCAACACGCAACATAATTATACTATTTTGGTAAACAATGCTCGACTTTCCTCGATCCCGCATTTCTGCACGTAATTAACTAAGATTTCATAATGCGTCATATTTGATACGCGACATTAATCCTTAAAGCGTTACGACTGTTCTGTCTAAAGTTCAAATTAACTTCAATTAATTAAAGTTTAAACCAAGTTGAACGAATAAAGCGGATGAACAGTATCCGAACAAGGCTATCTTTTCCTCCAAAAAATGATTAAATTTCATCTCGACATTAAAACGCTTTTAGCCAAATAGAATTAGAGGTAAAAAACCCGCATGCATTTTAAACGACAAATTGCTCCGCTGTTTTTTTTTATTCCTCGCAAAGGATATCAGATTTACCATTTTAGTTAACAAGCAAGAAACTGTTATATACCATTTTCAAAATTGAAGCCAACTTTTTCAAAATTAGTTTAAAAATATTTCCTTAAAGAAAAATAAATAGAGATTATTATTATTATTATTATTATTATTATTTATTATAAGTACTTCATTTTATAAAAGAACTGAAATTTTATTTGCAAGTAGATTTTAAATAGGTAGATTTTTCTACATTAAATGTTTTCACTGTGTATATATTTAAAGTTTAAAGTTTGTATGCTTTATTGATGTTTATTTTAAAAGGCAAAAAAGGTAGATTATTTAAATGAATTTTACCAAAATATTTAACTTTAATTTAACTTTAATCTTTAATTTAATAATAATAATAATAATTATTATAATAATAACAAAGCCCTAATTTTGAGTTCATCTTGTCGGTAATTAAAAATAATGAATAACAATGAATCAACTTTGCCATTTTTCAACTAATTTTGTTAAAAAAAAAAAAAAAAATTAACTATCAACAATATGGAATTTACATGACGGTTTTTCGCCTAAAACAAATTTCTAACATTTTATATCAACGAACGCACAAAATAGAACACCACAAGAATTAGGGAATTCTAATATTTAAACAAACTCTCGTATCTTTAAGACGGCCTTAAACAGAAGTTAAAAAAAGAACAATATATATTATAATAATAGTTAATAATACACATCTCCATATGTCTAAAACTAGAAACTAAATAGACTCTCCATTCGATGCCCTTGAGTATCAATTATAAGGTTAAATGCTTCATCTTTGCATTTAGCAAGGAGAAATAATTATGGCGCGAGAGTTTTTTACTTAACGCGTCAACATATAATCAAAGTAGTATTTATTAAAGGATTCGAATTACAAAAACGTTACTTTTCTTATTAGGGGTGACAGTTTTCCCTTTCATACTCGTGTCTTCCCACCTCTTCCTCTTCTCTACTCTTCATTCATCTTGTTTCTTCCTTTCTCTTCGTTACTTTCTTCCCTCCTTACTTCCTCTTTCCTTTCTTATGGCCCTCTTTCATTCCTCTCTTCCACCCGCTCCTCCTCTCATTCCTCCTTCCCCTTAGAATTCCTCTCCCTTTTCTCTCTCTAAAATACAACAGTCTAATTAGCCCCGAACACGCTCTCCAAGCACCAAAACACAAACTTGAGTCAAAGCATTCAGTGAGGAGAGCTTTTGCTTGTGCGAGGCCTAGCTGAGAATTCGTTTATAGGAGAAAAAATGGAGGGGGTTAGGAGGGGTAGGCGGCTTTGTTGGTTTGTTTGTTATTGTGAATGGTCATCATTAAAAAGCGGAAGGCAGCTTTAAGTGCACTTTTGGCTCAAGGGTCCTTCGGAGTGGCGGCCTCGTGCCAGCTATTCGCGGAGCAGCTCTTTCGGGGACGAGTGTGGAAAGGCGAGCGTGTGTGATAATGCGATTCCGAAGCACTCACGCAGATTAGGAGCGCGTTTAATAAAGGATGCATCCGTAAGAGAATGAGATTAAAAGGTGGAAACAGACGGAAGAATCGCTCTTTCATACGCGAATATTTCAATAATAAGTTCGACTCGTAATATCGAGACAAAAAGATATTTAAAAAAAATCTCATTTCTGTCTAATTTTAATGGCTTCCTTTTAATGCGTTTTGTATACATAAATAATTCATTAGAAATCAAGAATCGTCCTTATTATATTTTCATTCAGAAAGGATGATCTAAGAGTGGTTACAGCGCAGTCTCGAAGCGGACAAAGAAGACTTCATTTGTCATTTCAATTCAAGTTTTGTTTTTTTTTATATATTTTTTTTTAATAAAAAAGAATTAAAAATATCCTTTAAATATATGAAAAGAAATAAATTATTTCCGTACTTAAGGGTCGGAATTCTTTTAATTAATCCAGAATAACGACCTCCTTACTTTTCATATGGAAACAAAATGTTCGTCGTGGTCGATAAAATGAACCACAAATTCATCTCTGTCTCCACCTTAATTTCATACAATATTTTATAACTATTATCACTATTATAATAATAATAATGATATAATAATAATAATAATAATAATAATATAATAATAATGGTAAAAAAAACGTGGAATATGTGAAAGAACGGGCATCAGCTATGCAAATTCTACAAAAGCTATACTATTTTTTATCTCTTAATTGTGATATTTAAACTCGTTATGAAATTACCTGTTTATATTTCCTATTTCGGGATACGTACATTTTTACTTAAAGTAACCTAACCAGGTTTCTTCATTACAGTAAACGGAAGAAGAACCAAATTTATCCGCAGTTTAATTCATAAACTTTTACTTCAACTCTTTTAAAACATATCTCGCAGTTAATATTATAAAAGAATGACATGTCCATCCGTTCCTGAATTCTCGAAAGTAGGGACTCTTTTATATGTGTCCAACTTTTATTACTTTCCCTCATCTCAATCATGTCTGTAATTTTCAAACAGCTTCAAACGTGAGGACCTAGACAAGGTGTCGGGACCCTTTAACAGCTTGAGAGCCGCATTAGGTCATATAAGAAAAATCAGCTTCACTGTTTTTTTTTATTGTTTTATAATTATAATTGAATAATTGAATAAACACGCTTATGCTAGCGATATTAGCGATAAATGCATCATTTTTTTAAATACAAAATCTATATTGAGAAAAGAATACAAGTGATAGAGTTTTACAATATTTTTCAATACATATTTTTTCTGTGGAATTTAGATATTTGATATGACATTAATACGAGTATATTCACAGTACTCCAATCTGAATATGCCGTTGTAAGCATGGAGGCTTTTTAGGCAAAATTAATAGGATTTAGTTTATTTATTACATAGAAGTGAAAATAGCAAGTAATAGTAACAGTGATAACAAATGATAATAATAATAGTAATAATAATAATAAACAAGATAAAAATTTACAGTGTTACATAATTTTAAATTAAATGATTTATTGTATATTTAGTCGAAAACAAATGATGCTTAAAGAAAAACAATAAAAAAGGCTAAATTATGAAATTAAAAGTGCTTAATGAAATCATATTTTAGATAGTTATAAAATGGGACTTCATTACTATTATTATTAAATTAATAAAATAAATTTGTCTGTCTTGTATGAATGATAATAAAAATAAAAACGATATTAATATTATTATATTAGGAATTATATTAATATTTGAGACAAACATACTGTATTACATTATTCAAATATGTTTCACTTATTATATTTTTAACTTTATTATTAGTCAAGTACGTCGTATATATTTATAATTTAAGAGCCACAAGAGCCAGCTTTCTGGATCCTTGCGAGTCAAGATTCACTGTCGCCCGTTCATATGGTAATTTCTTACTATGCGAGATTTATTTCATGCATTGGAGAATTTCAGTGTATCGACTTATCCGAATCGTTTACGCTATACGTAAAGAGTTTGAAGGTTCGATCCAGTAGGTAGCCTCGTTCAGTTCGTAACATGCAGATAACATTTCAACTTTGTAAACTAGAAGGTGATAAAAATATAATTATTCGGGAGAACCAGAAAAAAGGCACGGCGCTTAGGCCAGCTGATGCAGCCCATTGTTCAAACTCCTGTATTATTATTACAGGCAAGTAGTATGATGGCATTTGGCCAGAGGAATTTGGGGTGCTTTGGAACTTGCCCCTGGAGGGCCCCCTGAAGGCCTTCACCTTCGTTATAATGGGGCCCCCCCTTCCTTAAGTTCCTCACCCCATTTATAGGGTCTCACCGTCCTTAATGAAGGGCATTTGCCCCTTGAGGGCTCCTTACGGGGCCTCTCCTCCTTGGGGAAAAAAAAAAAATAAAGGTACTTACGTATTATCGGGACTACCAACTGTTTATTATGTATTTTTGCTCTCGTCATTTTCGTTTAAACTAACGAAAATATCACAACCTAACCTAACCAATCATCAAGGACGTACAGTTGACCTAACCGGTTAGGTTAGGTTACCTACGAAAAACAAAATAAAACGAAAATGCCCGGTTAGGTTAATTGAATGCCCGGTTAGGTCAAATGTACGCCCTTGATGATTGGTTAGTTAAGTTGTGATATTTTCGTTAGTTTAAACGAAAATGACGAGAGCAAAAATACATAAACAGTTTGGTAGTCCCGATAATAAGTAAGTACCAAAATAAATTAAAAAAATTAAAATTTTTAACAAAATGCAGAGATTTACATTAAAAAAAAAAAAAAATTAAAAATCCTCCTCGCCTTACTTCATGGTCTTTCATGAGACAAAAACAAACAAACATTCCTGAGGCCGGGGATAAGTTAATCTAAACTTGATTTGAGTAGAAAAAAAAATCATGGTTCATTTTACACAGCGTTTAAATAGGAAAACCATAAAATAAAATTCCATAATAGACAACCTATCTAATTCGAAGACGTGTAAGAGCTAAAAAAACAGCAGAAAGCCTTAAAAATAATTATAGCCAACTGATTCATCATTTCGGCTTACTATATTGACACCGATACCACACAAAATAAAATTAGAATAAATACAGTAAACAATAAACAAATTTTGTCTTGTTCTCTATTTGTATTACGAAATAGATCCAGAACTATTAACTAAATTAATTTTAATTTCATTTATCTAATCTAAGGGGAAGTTAATATATTTCAATCCATTCGTATAGCAACGTGGTAACAATCATCATGAACGGCAAATATTATTATTATCATGGCTAATTTTATATATATATATATATATATATATATATATATATCAGTCCTTTTAAAAAAGACTAGGATGAACACGCGAATACATGCAATTTATATTTCATAAATTCAAATATCGATGGCTTCCTTCATTATCATATAGTTCATCCAGTTAACCTATAACTGCTGTTCTAAGCTATGTATCTTTAAGATAAATTTAAGGAAATGCCAGCACTAATTCATCCATTTATATCACGAGTTACGTCAAGTTGTGTAATGCGCAAAGAAAATTCGACCAGCCATACATATTCGGATAGATTTAAATACTGAATCATCAGTTCTGTCTCTAAACATCCACTTAAACATTATTATTATTATTATTATTATTATTATAATATATGTACAAGATTATTTAAATTAAACATATGATTTCCTTCAAAACAGTTGGCAACTCAATCTTTTAACGTGTCTAATTTATTTGTTTCCGAGGACTAGTTGTTGTTACATGTTTTTTATTTTATTTCGATCATAATTCTTTTTACTCAGCCAGGCTATGAACTCCATCATAACTAAAATAGCGATCATGCGAACATTATGCTGTTTAGGCTTTTATTTCAAATCCTACGGTCCTATTGGGCTTATCAACAACAATATATATATATATATCTTAATTAGGGTTGTTTAACCTCCTTCGCAACAGCTAAGGTCATATGACGGAGGGGACCTACAGTTTTACGTGGGATCCGAACCACGGGTCGCTACATAATCTGGGCGCAGAGGACGGTCTCCCATCCAACTACTACCCAGACTCAATATCACTTAAATATATATATATATATATATATTATATATTAACTGCAAAGAGAGAGTATAATTAATGTAAAGAACGACGCTTGTTAGAAGAGTGTCCCCACAAGACGAGAGAAAACAAGTAATGAAAAATAAGACACCTCGCGGGAATCGAACCCAGGATCATCCGATGTCTGACCGGCAATCGGATGATCCTGGGTTCGATTCCCGGTAGGTGCCTCATTTCTCATTACTTGTTTTCTCGTGCGGACACTCTTCTAACAAGTGTCGTTCTTTACATATATATAGTATATATATGCGAGGTGCGATCCAAAAGTTCCCAGACTGGCAACGTGGAGCGCTAACAGGCCGTAGTACGGATTTGGGCCGCTAAATAGCGCTAAACAGCTTTATCGTGAAGCAGTGTGCCGAGTGACACGGTGATACACGCACGCGTTTTTTTCACGAGCGTTTTTGTGCGTTAGTGTTAGTGGTTTTATGCGATTTTTGCGAGAAGAGAAATGGCAGACTTGAAGGAGCAGCGCGTGTGCATCAAGTTTTGCTTCAAACTCGGCAAAACCGCGTCGGAGACTCACGAAATACTTAAACAAGCATTAGGTGATGACGCCATGGGCAGAAGCCAGACTTTCGAATGGTTCTCGCGGTTCAAACGTGGGCAAACGTTGGTTGAGGATTCCGAACGTTCTGGTCGGCCTTCAACCAGCAGAACCGACAAAAATATTGAAAAAGTGCGTCAGGCCATCCACGAGGACCGTTGGCGAACGATTAACGACATCTGCAGCATCGTTGGCCTATCGTTTGGTTCATGCCAACGCATTCTCACGGAGGTACTCAACATGAGGCGGATCGCTGCCAAATTCGCTCTGTCTGTGCAGCAGTTTTTGGCCAAAAACAACATGGCAGTGGTCCCCCCCTCCTCCCCCGACCTAGTCCCCTGTGACTCCTTCCTGTTCCCCAAGATGAAGATCCGGCTGAAGGGGCGACGATTTGACGACATCGAGGAGATTCAGGCGGAATCGCACGAGGTGCTGAACAACATCCCCAAAATGAAGTTCCAGAGGTGCTTCCAGCAGTGGGAAAATCGCTGGGCCCGCTGTATCAACTCCCAAGGGGACTACTTCGAAGGGGACAGCAGTAATTAGAAGTAAGGTAAACCTACATTTTTTTGTCGGTAGAGTCCGGGAACTTTTGGATCGCACCTAGTGTATATATAATATATATATATACAGGGTGTCCCGTAAGTCTGGACCCATAGGGAAAAATAATAAAATTACAAAATAGTCCAAAAATTTATTACATAATCTGTTCAAAGTGTCCGCCGTTGTGTCGCACACATAGTTGAAGACGCAATCTCCACTGCGACAGCACTTTCTGAATCACAGTCGCAGAAATTTCTTGATACGCCTCCACAATGCGTGCTTTAAGGTGGAAAATGTTCTGAAGTTTGACCTCGTACACTTTGGCTTTCAAGTGGCCCCACAAATTTAACTCCAGCGGAGTAAGATCATAATAAAAAAATAATAAAAATAATAATAAAAATAATAAAAAAAATATATTATAAATAAATTTTTGGACTATTTTGTAATTTTATTATTTTTCCCTATGGGTTCAGACTTACGGGACACCCTGTATATATATATATTATATATATATATATAATATATATATATATATATATATATAATAACTTTCTTAATATATGCAATTAAAAGAAAACGGCTAGTGAGGTTACGGAGGATACTCGGATATTTCTATGACGCGTTCTAAACAGAGCGTCTCTCCCCAGCTCATACTCATGATTATCTTTCATTTATCAACACCCAACTGTAAATACTTGGTCAAAAGCTACAACTTTAACACAACTACATTTTGCATTACTGGCAAAGATTAATTTATTTATCCTCGTATTAGCTATACAAAAAACAACAAACGAAACAAAACATCTTTATTGCGGATCATTCACAATCCATAGCCACTTAACCTAACATACAAGCACAATCTTACATATTATACACTGAACTTAATACAAAAATAAGGCCAACAAAGCCACTTAACCTAGTATACTGGCATACTGTTTGATTAATTATCTGGCAGTTTTATGTATATTGTTATTACACGAGACATCATTAACTGAAAAAGGTCATTTGTATACTGAGGAGAAAATAATTGTAGCTTAATGAAAAAATCAGAGAAATCATGAAAATAAAAAAGTTTAATAAAAATTCTGATGAATTATGGGAAGCTGAGTTCGTATGAGTTTGTGGAAACTATATTTTAAATTATTAATTATAGAACAAACAAAACATCTTTGTTGCGGATCATTCACAATCCATAGTCACTTAACCTAACATAAAGTACAATTTTACGTATTATACACTGAACATAATACAAATAAGGTCAACATAGCCACTTAACCTAACATATGAGTACGAAAATAAGTCCAGCATAGCCATTTACCCCAACATACAAATACAATCTTATTATAACAACTTAATATGCATATAATCTTCGCTACATTACAAAATAAGGTATTGTAAACCAGCAGCTGACCGAACCAAGACTGCTATATAAGTGAGAGGTACACAGTATCTGAAGACAGGACATTGCACAATAACACATTACAGCTGTTTCGGACCCTATTAATGAAATTATATATTTTCTTCCGAATTAACATTTGTCTGGTAGGTCGGTTACGCGTAGTAAACATAAAACTTACACTGCACCATTTGATTCCCTACATAGCACATGAAAAATATTATTATAAGCAACAGTATACACATTAAGCATCAGAGGAGGGAACAGAGAAACGAGAAGTTAGCTTTCTAATCGACCATTGTGACTCCATTTCTGTTGTCAGTTTCTGTACAAACGGCAATAAGAAGACTTTTACAAACACAATACAGGGTGTCCCGTAAGTCTGGACCCATAGGGAAAAATAATAAAATTACAAAATAGTCCAAAAATTTATTACATAATCTGTTCAAAGTGTCCGCCGTTGTGTCGCACACATAGTTGAAGACGCAATCTCCACTGCGACAGCACTTTCTGAATCACAGTCGCAGAAATTTCTTGACACGCCTCCACAATGCGTGCTTTAAGGTGGAAAATGTTCTGAAGTTTGACCTCGTACACTTTGGCTTTCAAGTGGCCCCACAAATAAAACTCCAGCGGAGTAAGATCATAATAAAAAAATAATAAAAATAATAATAAAAAAATATATATATATATTATAAATAAATTTTTCGACTATTTTGTAATTTTATTATTTTTCCCTATGGGTCCAGAATTACGGGACACCCTGTATATATATACATAATCAACCATACACTTTTTACACATGTACAGTATTTAATACCTAAATCTTAATAACTATCCATGCATATTTACACAAGTCATGTCTAAAGGCATATTTTATACATATATATAAGAAGTCTGAACCCTGTTTCTCCCATCACTCTCCTCCTTAGCTGATCTTCTCCCGTGTCTCATCTACCTGTGAGCAGCGCAGCATGCTCTCAAACACACACATCTCTCCATATTCCTCACTACATATACATGCAGCTTACACACTTACACACAGGCTTTTCAAAAAGTATAGTTTTCAGCAGCCTCGGAGATTCGCAATTGGCTCCTCCATCCTGCCTGCATCGTATATATTAGGCTACCAAGCAAGTTTCTCTACAGTTTACATATTTCCTCATTGTCTGAAATTTATAAAGTTCTTTCTTATTGCTTTCCTTATTGTACCGGACAGCACAACCGATTTTTAAATGGTATTTACGTATTATGTTGAGCTACATAACTAGATAAGCCCGCCACAGCTTAGTTTCTAAGCATAATCATGAAACATGAAACAAGATTATATTATTCTTTATAATTCTTTTTAGTACCTTACCTACCAACAAATGTTAAACCAATGCTGTTGTAATTTCCTCGCATCCCTTCCGTGAATGGGCATCACATCAGCATAGCAACCTCTGCATATTTAATCATCTCAAGTAACAGACTGCATCTTTCTTTCATGAAACCAATCAGCTATTTAAATTAGCTAATATTCCATTGTTCACCACAACAGTTGGCAAGACACTTCAAAATCCAGCCTTGTAATAAAAAAGTTTACAAAAAAGTGTTTATATATTTCTACCAAAGTGGAGGGCTTGCTAGTTTAAACTGATTCACATCCTTCAACAAAAACTTTTTACAGCTTTTTACCAAACCTGTTAACATGCACACTGTAGTGAACCCCATTTTACAAACCTCTTTCACAATTTTCTATTATTTACTTTCGTTATTTACTTTATTTTGTCATTGCTCTTTCTCTTTACACTCGTAAAGAGACAAGGCCATTTCACTTTCGAATAATGCGAGGGAGACGGGGATAAATTATACACTTAATTACACTGTACTGACTTTTATTTATATCGAAACACGTTAGACAATCAGGGGTAATGCGAGGGCGGAATTAGCGTTAACATTTAAACGTGGAGAGACACAAAATACTTATTTTAAATAAACAACATCTTCAACTGACTGCCGTTTTGGGGCATTCTGTTGGGCACATCTGAGATGTTGCCAATTTGTATTTTTATATTTTTAATTTCACAAACCATAATTAAATTTCTTATTTAACATTATTTTCTTTTTTAAACAAAACATTATTAAATTCTCATAAACAAAACATTTAATTCTTAATACACTACACTCGCATCACCCCCTTGAAAATAAGTTTTCACTGGGAAAACTTACTTATTTCATTCAATTTCTTTTAACAAATTTATTTATTTATTCAACAAATTTTATTTATTTTTCATTTTTTTTTAACAATTCCAAAGTTAGAACAGACAAGAAATCATTTCAATGACAAATTCCACACATTAGATATTTTGTATCGTTTTATAAAAATTGAAAGAAAAAACTTATAATTGTCACAACATTTGCATAAAATAACATTTCACACTAATAATCAAATTTACAACCTGTAACAAAGCTGTTATGTGAAAAATAAAGGATAATTTTCTTAACACTGGTTACAACAGATTTCAAGTTCACAATCTTTTCCAGCGATTTCTCATCAAAGATCGCTTTACATCCGAAATATATTCATATAGTTACATAGTTACTATCAGGGCAACATAGAAAGAGCAAGAACATGTTTATAAAAATACTGACCAGAGCACACATACTATTACACGAAACAAAACAAATTTGGGCAATAATCACACCCTTTCACTTATAATTATTTCATTACATAATAATCAGTGTACAGTAATTTCTGGACGTTGTTTAGATAACAATCCGCAAAGCTGACAACGGGCTTCTTAACTTTTCAATCGCAGCTCTCCTGCTCACTTCGCTAGAATGCAAGGGGTTGCATCACCATGCAACAGATCAGCACGCTTGAGGGTCCACTCTCTCTCCAAAAATGGCGAAAAACAAAGGGAGTCGTCCAATTCAAACAGGATCAGGGGATGGAGATATACTGAAAGTGCAACCACGCACCGGAATTGGATGGAATTTGGAATTCTAGAAGTCAACGAAGAAACTCGCCTCTCTCATCTCAACTTTTGTCGGTGAACGCTTCTTCTCCTACGTCCAGCTGAAAGACTCTCTACGTGGCAATAATCAATCGATCACTTCGCCGTAGGCAGTTTCACAACGAACCTATTGTATGTCTGTTTGGACACTAAAGCCTTAGACACTCGTTCAAACTCTCGTGGTTTGCCTACCGAGTGCTAAAACACATATTGAGCGAAGCATCGAGCAGCGGGACCAGGACTGCCCGAAAAATACCAGTAGACCATCTGGGACCGAAACTGTCCCGCACTAATTCGCTGCGCATTCGGTTTCGTTTCCCTCACTCTTCTCTCTTCTCGTCTCTTCTCTTCTCTCTCTCATCTCTTCTCTCTCTCATCTCTCTCTCTCTCATCGGTGATCGATCGCTTGAATCGGGTCAACTAAACTCAATGGATGGAATTCGGATTCAATTTAGTTGCTTCCAAATCGAGCATCTCGAAATTTTGGAAAAAAAATTATTCGAAACGTTGTACTGCAACTGATTATCACGTTTCATATTTAATTTACCAAATTCCAGCTAGGCTAGAAGAGGGTTGTGTTCCACCAGAAGGTCGCTAAGCTCCTGAAGATCTTTACAGAAAGGCAGATTATGAAGCGCTGGACCTCATTATAATACCCATAACTGAGAGGTTTGACCAAGCAGAGTACAAAATGTATGTCCAGTGTAAAGAGTTGTTTCTCAAGGATACAAAAGGATAGACGTTCACAGCAGAATTAGAGAGTGTAACCTCATTCTAGGGCTCAGCCTTCCTTCCTGCAAGACTACATACACATCTAGCAACCTTCAGTACCAACTTTGTGTTCACGGTACCCTGAGCAGTTAATCTTACATGATATAGTTACATGCAAGCAATCACTGACACTGGCCAGTAATCTCTTATCTCCTCTGTGATAACATAAGTAACGTTAATTATAGTGATGCCAGCCACCATTACCTGTACTGAGCGCTTGTTTAGTAGTCTCGTGCGTATTAAAACTTATTTGAGTTCAAACACCACTCAAAAAAGGCTCAACCATTTGATGCTATTGCATGTACTTAAAGAAAGGTGTGGTCAATTAGGTTTAGGTGATGTTGCCTATGGAATTGTTCAGAGTTCTGAACATAGGTTATCCTTGTTTGGTAAATTTAACACACTGTACTTTGCCAAGACCATAGTTTGGTACAAGCCAAGGTCACAATGACTGAAAAGCCAATCAGCATAGAGTTTACCATATAAGGAGCGAAACCTGCAAATATCATCCGATTTGCTGAAATTTAGCTACGTACACTTTTTATGAAATGGAAGTGGAGCATTGGTATATGATCTAAAATAAAAAAAAAAGTGATTTGTGAAACACCCTAATATATTATATATATATATATATATATATATATATATAATATATATATATATATAGAAACGACGTAAGTATAGAGGAGTGTTCTGCACACGAGGAAGAGAAATAACGAACAAATGAAAAATGAGGTGACCGCCCGGGAATCGAACCCAGACCTTCCGATTGCCGGTCAGATATGCTACCACTACACCACGGGCCTCGATCAGTCAGAAGTCGTAATTCTCCTACATAGGGCAGAAACCAATGCCTTGAGAGGGCACCCTCGCAAATCGTGAATATGTACATTTAACTGCAATGACCACGCAGTATATTAATGTATAGAACGACGTAAGTATAGAGGAGTGTTCTGCACACGAGGAAGAGAAATAACGAACAAATGAAAAATGAGGTGACCGCCGGGAATCGAACCCAGGACCTTCCGATTGCGGTCAGATATGCTACCACTACACCACGGGCCTCGATCAGTCAGAAGTCGTAATTCTCCTACATAGGGCAGAAACCAATGCCTTGAGAGGGCACCCTCGCAAATCGTGAATATGTACATTTAACATTGTTCGTTATTTCTCTTCCTCGTGTGCAGAATACTCCTCTATACTTACGTCGTTTCTATACATTAATATACTGCGGGTCATTGCAGTTAAATGTATATATTCACGATTTGCGAGGGTGCCCTCTCAAGGCATTGGTTTCTGCCCTATGTAGGAGAATTACGACTTCTGACTGATCGAGGCCCGTGGTGTAGTGGTAGCATATCTGACCGGCAATCGGAAGGTCCTGGGTTCGATTCCCGGCGGTCACCTCATTTTTCATTTGTTCGTTATTTCTCTTCCTCGTGTGCAGAACACTCCTCTATACTTACGTCGTTTCTATACATTAATATACTGCGTGGTCATTGCAGTTAAATGTATATATTCACGATTTGCGAGGGTGCCCTCTCAAGGCATTGGTTTTCTGCCCTATTTAGGAGAATTACGACTTCTGACTGATCGAGGCCCGTGGTGTAGTGGTAGCATATCTGACCGGCAATCGGAAGGTCCTGGGTTCGATTCCCTTACGGTCACCTCATTTTTCATTTGTTCGTTATTTCTCTTCCTCATGTGCAGAACACTCCTCTATACTTACGTCGTTTCTATACATTAATATACTGCGTGGTCATTGCAGTTATATATATATATATATAATATATATATATATAATATATATATATACGATACTTGGTGCGAAAGCTGTGCCTCTTATTGCGTTTATGAGCTGGAAAAAAAAGTCTAAAAATTTGAAGATCTTCATTGTCAATTATTAAGAACTCCAAGATTATAAGCAATAAGATACCTTTGGATTACTTGTACAGTAGGAATGTTCGGTCGATGTTGCTACAGCTGAATGTGTAGTTGACAGATGTTTCAGTACAGCTATGATTCGGCGCTCACTTGTTACGTCATCTGTAATATGTGATTTCACTGAGGGTAGGTGATATCATTTTTGAGGAGAAACTTGTAAGTAATGTTATAATGGTTTATAATGTTTCAGACCAACAAAGACCCTAGGATCCACTCATGGCTGATCTACCTAACTGTGTTCGTAATTGTGTAATGTGTATGCCTCCGTGGTGGCGGAGGGGACCTACAATTTTACGTGGGTTCCGAACCACAAGAACATAAGAATTTTATGTAAAAACTGCCTGTACATTGCCAACGAAAATTTTTTACAAAACTAAATAATTATCAATTTAAAACTAATTAATTATCGATTTAAAACTAAAGATAGAATCTCTGGATCCAGAGGATCAAGTCATAATAGACTACTATCCACAAATATGTTACACTCTATATCTATTTATAACCAACATGCAAATATATCAGCTCCAAAGAATTCAGTCAATTTCATTACGGTATCATAGCAAATTATATATATATATATATATATATATATATATATATATATATATATATATATATATATATATATATATATATATCAGTCCTTTTAAAAAATACTAGGATGAACAGGCGAATACATGCAATTTATATTCATAAATTCAAATATCGTTGGCTTCCTTCATTGTCATATAGTTAATCCAGTTAACCTATAACTCCTGTTCTAAGCTATGTATCTGTGAGATAAATTTAAAGAAATGCCAGCACTAATTCATCCATTTATATCACTAGTTACGTCAAGTTGTGCAATGCGCAAAGAAAATTCGACCGAGCCATGCATATTCAGATAGATTCAAATACTGAATCATCAATTCTGTCTCTAAACATCCACTTAAACATTATTATGATGATTATTATTATTATTATATATATGTACAAGATTATTTAGATTAAACAAGATTTCCTTCAAAACAGTTGGCAAATCAATCTTTTAACGTGTCTAATTTATTGTTTTCGAGGACTAGTTGTTGTTGTTACGTTTTTTTTATTTTATTTCGATCATAATTCTTTTCACTCAACCAGGCTCTGAACTGCATCATAAGGAAAATAACGATCATGTGAACATTATGCTGTTTATGCCTCTATTTCAAATTCTACGGTCCTATTGGGTTTATCAACAACAACATACCGTATAACGTATAATGGACACACACACACACAAATATATATATAACTGCAAAAAGACAGTGTCCGCACAAGAGGAGAGAAAACAAATAATGAAAAATTAGGCATCTCCCGGGAATCGAACCCAGGATCATCCGATGTCTGACCGGCAATCGGATGATCTTGGGTTCGATTCCCGGGAGGTGCCTCACTTTTCATTACTTGTTTTCTCTCCTCTTCTTGTGCGGACACTCTTGTAACAAGCGTCGTTCTTTATATATTCATGATTATCTTTGATTTATCAACACCCATCTGTAAATACTTGGTCAAAAGCTACAACTTTAACACAACTACATTTTGCATCACTGGCAAAGATTAATTTATTTATCTTCGTATTAGCTATACAAAAACAACAAAACATCTTTATTGCGAATCATTCACAATCCATAGTCACTTATCCTAACATATAAGTACAATCTTACGTATTATATATTGAACGTAATACAAAATAAGGTCAACATAGCCACTTAACCCCTTATTGACGGATGGTACCTTAAGGTCCACCAGAAATAATAATATAAATTGTACTACAATGCTTCGTTTCTATAAATGTTTCTACATGTTTATATAAATTATATATAGATGTCATTTAGTTGTTGAGAAAGGAACCCAAAATGTGTACATTTCAGTGACTAGTTACTAAAATATTTAGTTTTGAATAACAATAAAACCTATACGTTCTGGTGACAAGAGTGACCGCATATGCTGCGGACTGGTCCTTAAAGGGTTAACCTAATATATGAGTACAAAAATAAGTCCAGCATAGCCATTTACCCCAACATACAAATACAATCTTATTATAACACAACTTAATATACATACATAATCTTTGCTACATTACAAAATAAGGTATTGTAAACCAGCAGCTGACTGAACCAAGACTGCCATATAGGTGAGAGGTACACAATATCTGAAGACAGGACATTAGAGCTGTTTTGGACCCTATTAATGAAATTATATATTTTCTTCCGGACTAACATTTGTCTGGTAGGTAGGTTACGCGTAGTAAACATAAAACTTATACTGCACCATTTGGCTCCCTACATAGCACACGAAAAATATTATTATAAGCAACAGAGAGTTTACTCATACTATACAATAATACTAAACTATTAATAATACTTATTTATTTATCATTATTAATTAATAACAACTAGCTGCTTATTTTTAATAAGAGCCCAGTAAAGCCTAAAGCTTAAGGGCCAAATTAAATAAAAAATAGTCGAGCTTCAAAATTATTCATGTCATTGTAAATTGAAAAAATGTATTTATTTTATTTTATTATTATTAATAAAGGTTATTCTATTCCATTCTAAAAAAAATATTTACACAAGTAATGTCTAAAGGTATATTGTGTGTATATATATATATATATATATATATATATATATGTTACGCCGAAACATCGAAATCGCTGTAAGCGTAAAAAACAGCCACAACGCTTTGTGGATGCACCTTAGTGACCACTGACCACACACCGATGTTAGATATTTTTTCGCTTCATGGCCGTTCTCAAACAACCGCAACGCGTTGTGGATGATTTGAAACGACCACACACCGATGCCTTTCATCAAACTCTATTTAAACACGACGTATATTGAAATGATATAAACATGACGTATATTTATCGACGTATTCACCGATTAAAAAGCAAAGTTAAGCAGATATGGTAGAAAAAATATAAAGTCCTTTAAAAAATGATTATGAATAATTTTCCCGTAGGTTTCGATTAATTTTACGCAACTTTCGAATGAGACGTAAATGTAAAAATTAACCAACTGGTTAGCTTAATTGAATGCCCGGTTAGGTCAACTGAGTGCCCAGCTAGGTTAACAATGCCTGGCTAGGTTAATTGTACGCCCTTGACGATTGGTTAGGTTAAGCCGTGATATTTTCGTTAGTTTTAACGAAAATATCACGACTTAACCTAACCAATCGTCAAGGGCGTACAGTTGACCTAACCGGCATTCAATTAAACTAACCGGCATTCAATAATTTTTAAATCGTCCACAACTCGTTGTGGTCATATCCGAATCGTCCACAACGTGTTGTGGTTGTTTGAGAACGGCCATGAAGCGAAAAAATATCTAACATCAGTGTGTGGTCACTTACGTCCATCCATAACGCGTTGTGGCTGTTTTTTTCGCTCACTGAGCGATTTCGATGTTTGGGCGTAATATATATATATATATATATATATATATATATGGAGGAGCTTGTAAGCGTCATTCTAACAGAAGACAGGAGGTGTCTGAACCCTGTTTCTTCCATCACTCGCCTCCTTAGCTGATCTTTTCCCCGTGTCTCATCTACCGTGTCTCGCCTCCTTAGCTGATATTTTCCCCGTGTCTCATCTATCCTGTGAGCAGCGCAGCATGCTCTCAAATACACACCCATCTCTCCATATTCCTCACTACATATACATGCAGCTTACAAACTACATAGGCTTTTCAAAAAGTATAGTTTTCATCAGCCTCGGAGATTCGCAATTGGCTCCTCCATCCTGCCTGCATCGTATATATTAGGCTACCAAGCAAGTCTTTCTACAGTTTACATATTTCCTCATTGTCTGAAATTTATAAAGTTCTTTCTTATTGCTTTCCTTATTGTACCGGACAGCACAACCGATTTTTAAATGGTATTTACGTATTATGTTGAGCTAGATAAGCCCGCCACAGCTTAGTTTCTTAGCATAATCATGAAACATGAAACAAGATTATATTATTCTTTATAATTCTTTTTAGTACCTTACCTACCAACAAATGTTAAACCAATGCTGTTGTAATTTCCTCGCATCCCTTCCGTGAATGGGCACCACATCAGCATAGCAACCTCTGCATATTTAATCATTTCAAGTAACGGACTACATCTTTCTTTCATGAAACCAATCAGCTATTTAAATGAGCTAATATTCCATTGTTCACCACAACAGTTGGCAAGACACTTCAAAATCCAGCATTGTAATAAAAAAGTTTACAAAAAAGTATTTATATATTTCTACCAAAGTGGAGGGCTTGCTAGTTTAAACTGATTCACATCCTTCAACAAAAACTTTTTACAGCTTTTTACCAAACCTGTTAACATATATATATATATATATATATATATATATATATCTCGCAATCATCAAATTTTCAAGTCTGAGCTAAAAGAAACATTCTAACCTTAATAACGCGTCGGCTTAACATGAAACGCTTTAGTATTCTATCATTACAGGCTTTTACAATCAAGAGTGTAAACTGTAAAGCATCTCTTTAATAGACAAATATGCAGGCTAATGAGTGCCTTAATTGTGCAAAGCCCCATCTACATTTAATGTATATGGTTGTAAATTTTGACTTGGTCCGCAATCGATATGGACCGTGACTTATTTTTGGTTGCTGTTTATGATGATTGTTACCACGTTGCTATACGAATGGATTGAAATATATTAGCTTTCCCTTAAATTAGATAAATGAAATTGAAATTAATTTAGTTAATAGTTTTTGGATCTATTTCGTAATACAAACAAAGAACAAAACAAAATTTGTTTATAAGTTAACTGTATTTATTCAAATTTTATTTTGTGTGGTATCGGTATTAATATGATATATTAAGCCGAAATGATGAATAAAAATTATTTTTAAGGCATTCTGCTGTATTTTTCGAGCTGTTACACGTCTTCGAATTAGGTAGGTTGTCTATCATGGAATTTTATTTTATGGTTTTCCTATTTGAACGATGCGTAAAATGAACCATGAATTGTTTTTCTACTTAAATCAAGTTTAGATTAACCTATCCCGGCCTCGGAAATGTTTGTTTGTTTCGAAAGACAGTGAAGGAACCCCAGGAGGAATTTTGTTTTGTTTGTTTTTTCTGATGAAAGACCATGAAGGAAGGCGAGGATTTTTTATTTCTTTTTATTTCTTTTTAAATCTGCATTTTTTTTTCAAATTTTTATTTTATTTTTTTATTTTCTTCCCCAAGGAGGAGCGATCCCGCAAGGAGCCCTCAAGGGGCAAATACCCTTCATTAAGGACGGTGAGACCCCATAAATAGCGCGAAGAACTTAACGAAGGGGGCCCCCTAATAACGGAGGCGAAGGCTTTCAGGGGGGCCCCTTCAGGGGTAAGTTTCAAAGTACCCCAAATTCCTCTGGCCAAATGCCATCATACTACTCATGCATCATCGAGATTCGAACCCCCGACTTCAGTGTCTTTTCTTCTCTTATAGGGAAACGGTCTTACCCACTGAGTTACGGAGGCTGACAACTAGACGTGATACTCTCGCATCTGAACCGAAATAACTTTGAAAACTATTATTTCCCATTAACAATAACTCCAAAAGTAGTTTTTCGAATTCCTTCTGTTACTTTAAGTTAAAAATGTACTTTGAGTTTCGGGAGCTTTCTTCTTTAATTTAAATCAAATGAGGGGTCCCGCGTCTTAAGGTACCTAAGCGCCAAAATTAAAATTCGCCAGAAATCGCCTCCAAAGTTCAGCAATATTCTGGCAATAGTATCTGTTATTAATTGAGCTAGAACGTTCATTTTTGGCTAAATTAGAGTTCTAAGTATGCTAATGAAGATGTTGATGAGTTTTTTGGAATAGATTTTCATATTTTATATTTTATATATATTTTTTTAAATTTTTTGATTTTCTTATTATGCCGAACTTTGGGTGCGATTTCTGGCACAGAATGATTCCATTGATTTTTCATCACTATCACTAGAACGGTGAGACATTGCTGCACAAGTTGATAATAGAAGCCGGGTGAATAGAATAATCCACGCAATATTCAGCAATATGAGCACGAACACAGGACGCCTGCTAACAGCAACGCGAGTCTAAAGGTGCTGGCGGGATGTTTGTGTCGTGTCCCTCTCGGCGCGTGGAGCGGGTGGCCAATCAGAAAGCAGAGTGGCGTGGCTGCTATGTTTTCATTGGCTCACGCTCCTCCTGCTGTTCCCGCCCAGCCCACTGGCGATAGAAGTGAAAAAAGTAGTTCGCTTCATAAGGTTTTCAACCATACTTCTAGTGTCGTAAGGTCATTATAACCCAAACCACGCGATAGAGGAAGGGTGAAAATAGTGATATCCATCAAAAACACGTTTTCGCCTGTGGTGGCGCTTAGGTACCTTAAGACGCGCGACCCTTCAAATGTTTTCGATAAAACGACCCGAACTGCAGCTACTCTATTATACTGTAAATAAACACATCATATATAATGTTACAATGTTGCAGCCCAGCAAAGACCCTAGGATCCACTCATGGCTGGTCTACCTAACTGTGGTTGTAGTTGTGTATTGCGCATGTCCTCAGTGGTGGCGGAGGGGACCTACAATTTTACGTGGGTTCCGAACCACAAAAACCTTAATTTTACTACCTTAAACTATACCCAATCTATCAACATATGCGTCTAATCGATTTTTAAACATGTTTATAGACGTGCTACTGATTACTTCTACCGGCAAACTATTCCACCTATTTACTATTCTATGCGTAAAAAGGTTTTTGGCAACTGCTGTCTCGAACCTTCTACTTGTCAACTGACACCCGTTATTTCAAGTTCTATTATATTGTGATATTTCGAAAAAGCTATCTCTATTTACGTTATCGAACCCATTCATGATTTTTAAAAACCGGAATTAGATCACCCCTTAGCCTCCTAGTCTCGAGTGTAGTCAATTTTAACTCCTTAAGCCTATCCTCGTACGACTTCGACCTAAGCGACGGAATCATCTTAGTTGCTCGTCTTTGAACTCTCGATTTTATCTATATCTTTGTGCATATGCGGATTCCAAAATTGGATCGCGTACTCCAAATGGGGTGTAACTAATGATTTATAAAGAGGAACAATATCGCGCGATTTGTACTCAAAATTCCTAGCTATAAAACCTAGCAGATTGTTCGCCTTATTGACCGCTGCTGTACTTTGTTTCGCCACTTTTAAATCACCAGCGACGATAATTCCTAAATCTTTTTCCTGTTCTACGCTTGCCAAGTCCTTTCCTGACATACTATACGCAAAATTACTGTTACGCGAACCTATATGTAAAATTTTGCACTTGTCGACGTTAAATTTCATTTGCCATGTGAATGACCAACCAACGATTTTGTTCAGATCTTCCTGGATTTTACCTCTATCTTCATCATTAATTGCCCTACCACCCAACTTCGTGTCATCTGCAAACTTTGAAACTGTACTGACTAGGCCGACATCTCATCTAAATTGTTAATATATATATATATATATATATATATATATATGTATATATATGTGTATATGTATATATATATATATATATATATATATGAAAAAGCAAGGAGCCCAATATAGAACCCTGAGGAACGCCGCTCGCTACATTAGCCCAACACGACTCCGTTCCATTAACGACCACCCTCTGTTTCCTACCTCGCAACCACTCTTCTATCCAATTTATTACTACACCCCTGATTCCATGAGCCTTAGTTTTTTCAATAAGTCTTTTGTGCGGTACGGTGTCAAACGCTTTTTGAAAATCTAAATACACTACATCAACCGTTCGATAACTATCGTAAACTTCAACCACGCTTTGAAAAAATTCTAAAAGATTAGTTAAGCAAGATTTGTTTCGCCTAAAACCATGCTGAGTATTTCTAATCCAGTTATGCAATTCCAAGCGTTCGATTATACGATCCCTAATTATTGATTCTAGTAGGTTACCTATAACAGACGTTAAACTGACTGGCCTATAATTTCCCGCCGAACCTTTATCGCCTTTCTTAAAAATAGGTGTTACATTTGCTAACTTGAAATTGTCTGGTACGCACCCCTCAGAAATAGACGCATCAAAAAGCTTTGTTAGCGGCACAACAATGCTTTCAAACACGGCTGCGTATTATTTAAATGATTGAATTGTTATTACGTTTAGTTCCACCAAAATAAGTAATAAATAAATTTATATATCTTGTATATATAATGGCCATCAGTGGTGTAATGGATAGCATTACTGACTACGAATCCACTGGCCCCAGGTTTGATACCCGGTGACGGCAGTCGGCGTGCAACAAACGCAGCTGTCAATCCTTCCATAGAGTAAAGTTGGTTGATAGATAAATGGGTACCCTGGGTAGCTTGGTGCTTAAGACGCTGGGCTGCTGATCGAGAAATCATGAGATCGAGTCCGAGTGAGGACTTTGTAATGTCTGACCACCCACGGTGGGTCGTGGTTCGGATTCCACGTTAAGCTGTAGGTCTAAGGTGGAGCAACAAGCTTTACCTTCGTCAGAATGAACAATTCAGGCGGAAGAAAAAAAACAAGGTTTTTTAATATATATATATATTACAATAGAAGTGTTCTTTGGGAATCTTATCCTCAATAAGAATATAAAGACAAGAGATACGACTCTCAACATTTATTGGCCAAACGTTTCGGTCCACTCAGGGGCCATCTTCAGTGACTAAATGAAAACATAAAAGAAAAAAATCAATAATATAACTAAAGAAACAAAAGTAAAAAAAAAATGTAAGATAAATATACTATACATAGTTATAAAACCTAATACAATAAGCAAAATAGTTAAAAAATAGCTT
The DNA here is from genome assembly GCA_023014485.1 of Bathynomus jamesi. NCBI lineage: Eukaryota > Metazoa > Arthropoda > Malacostraca > Isopoda > Cirolanidae > Bathynomus > Bathynomus jamesi. The sequence goes on from JAJOZX010002589.1 coordinate 450,404, forward strand.
AAAAGAATTAGCTGGATTGTAAGACAATAAAACAATAAAAGTCAAACCCATTAAAAATAAAACAAACTAAAATTTAAAAATTTAAAAGGACTAACCTGGATAGTAAGAGTTGCAAATGACAACTGGAGAGAAAGGAAAGGAGTAAGAACCTAAATTAGTGCGTTAGTTGTGTTGAAAAGGTGTTAGTTGGTTGATTATGAAGTATTTTTTTTTACTTTTGTTTCTTTAGTTATATTATTGATTTTTTTTTATGCTTTCATTTAGTCACTGAAGATGGCCCCTGAGTGGACCAAAACGTTTGGCCAATAAATGTTGAAAGTCGTATCTCTTGTCTTTATATATATATATATATATATACTGAGTTAACCTACCATACCTTTTGCAACTGATTCCTTCCTTATATTTGAATAGTACACATTATTAATTTTGCAGTGCGAAGTGACAATACAGCGTTTATTGCAAAAGAACATGAAATACTTGGCACGCTGCGCACAAAACTGTTGAATATCCTATCGAAGGAGCTGCATAATCGACAATATATACAGGGTGTCCACAAAACGATCGCACAATTTTAGCTTATTACAAATGGAATTTGTACAATTCTCTTGTGAACACTCTTTATACCTTTCAACATTTCAAATGTTCCGTGCGACGATTCCTCATTTCACGAAGGAGTTCGCCCCTCCTCTCGAGTTGGCCTGGTGAAGTAGAGAGTTGGTTTATATATATATATATATATATGTGTGTGTGTGTGTATGCAACTAAGTTTAGTACGAATCCTCCTCATTTCCATGATTAAATAGTTATTGTTTTAAAACTTCCCACGAGAGCTTGCATCTAACTTATCATTAAAAATAGCATATTATTCCTCTCTATAATGTGAATTCATAACAAAAAGCCAAAAAAAAACCCTTCTTCATTCGCACAATATATATTCAATCCTCAAATAATAGATAAAAGATAAGTATATAGCGTTATTTTTTTATACATATTAATAAAAACCAAACAGTAGGACAGTCGTTTCAATAATAAAAGAAACCCCGAAATAAAGAAATGAAGCAGGGAGAAAATTTCCCTAGCGATTTGATCGGTTTCAAAAGGAGGAGAACGCGTCCGTAGAATTTCTTCCTTTCGGTCTGGAAAAGGCCGACGATTCTACGCGATTTCGTCGAGCTGAAATGAACGCCGCGAGAAAGCATCATTCTGAATCGCTAATGAGTTGGGGCGAGTCTCATTGTCTGCTCAGACAACAATTGTTCAAATGGCCCGCGCTCATTTACTAAAGAATTAAAAAAGAGCTGTCAACCTTCAGGGAATTGGCGCGTCGAAATCCAAACTATATATATATATATATATATATATATATATATATATATATATATATATATATATATACACACAGTTTTCTATTCTTAGATATACAATATACCAGTGATTTTTAAACTTCTACACGACAGGAACCGGCAAAAATCAGCTACTGAGAACCACTTCACTCAGGGTCTGTATACCTCATCATGTCGTGCATCTCTAATAGCTTTATATAGTAATATTTTAGCGAAAAGAAAAAAGATTGATGATAACGTGACCAACATTAGTCAAGGCATACATTTTACTAAATTGTTTATTTGCTCATAATTGTGTAATAACATGGAAATTACGGACCAGTAACTTTCCTTTCGGGGAAATGCTGTTCAGAAACACTGCAGTATACTACCGTTAAACCAATAATAATAATAGTTGTATTAAAATATTCTGCCGGTACAGTACCACTGTTTATAGCGACTTCATTAAGTTAATTTGCGCGTGGTTTTTGCATGTTTCGAAAGAGAGGCAAACCCCAACTGATGCGTCATAACTGACAAACAAAGTTTAACATTGTGTCAATTAATTATTATTATTAAACGTATTCAGTTAAATATTGAAACGTATTTCTTATTAAATATTAAACATAGTAAGCATAGTATCGTATAAATTGTCAGGAGAGGAAAGTACTACTAAAACTATTTTTCCAAGAAGCCGAAACGGTGAGATTTATACGTTAGCATTCAGTGTGTGGAGAATCGAGTATGTAGCTTTATAATCTATGTCTATGTTACGGGGAATCTGTGTAACTAGGGATTTCATGAAATCCCTAAAATGTTCAGGGATTTCATGTAAGGTTAAGTCGTGATATTTTCGCTAGTTTTAACAAAAATATCACGACTTAACCAATCGTCAAGGACGTACAGTTGACCTAACTGGGCATTCAGTTAACCGGACATTCAATGATTTTCACGTAAGTTTAACGAAAATATCACGACTTAACGTTACATGAAATCACTGAACATTTTAGGGATTTCCTGAAATTCCTAGTTACGCAGATTCCTCGTAACATCTATATAATACACGGAGAAAATCTGTAGTTGTAATAACTAAATCTTTACACACTATACCAAAGAGTTAATCCAGCTATACTATAGGGTTAATCCAACTGTATACTATAATTGCACTAATGATATTCACTGTTCCGATAAAAACTTAATATTTATAGTGCAATCACAGAAGGTAGGGATTAACCATATTGTATAGTTACATTATTAACATTTTGTAATGAAGTTTCCAAGTAGTGAACCATATATTTAGTTTTAACTAAGGATTTCTCTCAGCGTATGTTTACAGTTCAATTTTACCAATTAAATTATTGTCTTCACAGAGACTTAAAGATGATTTACGAGCAAAGTAATTGTTGAATTACTAATTGAAACATATTTGTAAATAGAATTAAATCCATTAACGCTATTTTTGTGACTTTAGTTCGTGTATACTGACTGTACTGGAGTCAGACTTCGAAAGACATTGTCAACAGTTATAATATTTATTTTTTATTTATTTATTTTTTTTTAAAGCGCCTATAGTGTTAAAATTCAACCCTTTTTCCTATAACGAGACGTCTAATTACATAATTAAGTTTAACAAGTTTACTTGGAAAGAAACTACAATGAAACTTAAAACAAATAAATTGTTAATTAAAAGAATTTCTTTACTTGGCTGTTTCCGCTCATTTACCCTAAATGCATTTACTTCTTCTTCTTCTTCTTCTTCTTCTTCTTCTTCTTTCTTCTTCTTCTTCTTCTCATTATTAGTATTAGTACTTATTCTTTCGTATCAGAAGATAAGCTGGAAAGCCCGTCTGGAAAAATGTTATCCCTCGTTCTTCATTCAAAAATATATCTGTGTTAGCCTTAGGGAAAAAGCATTATGAAGCATTATACAGTATTCTTTCACATCTTTTAAAAAGCCATTTTATTCCAGAGTGAATATTTTGCCGTGCGATGAGGAAAAACTCGCATGAAAATGATGAAAATGCAGTTAGTTTCAATGAGCATTTTTACTTAAGAAAGGCAAATAAAATTAACATTTTCTGCATAAATATCATCATTTTATCATATACTGTATATGTATTGAGAGAGAGAGAGAGAGAGAGAGAGAGAGAGAGGTGTTTTCATTTTCATGAAAATCAAAGGTGTGATTTCTTCCCTTGTTACATTAATTGATTCCTCTTAAAAGAGATCAGAATAAATTTCGCGTAACTATTCAATATTCAAAATGATATAAACTGTTTCTTTGCTACTTTTTATACACGAAGCGCGTCCTTATAAAAGTGAATTATTAATATATTTTCATGTTTATTTTTAACGATTTTTTCTTTCCAAACTTCCCGATGCTCATTATTCGGACCCAAATGGTAGCCTGAGGCGCTAAAGAAGAGAAGGAAAAAATAAAAACAAAAAATTCTGTTTTTATGTTCAGAGGTTTACAAAAACTGTATAATAAATGACATAAGAAATTCATATGTGAAGTGTGCAATAAGTAGAAAATGCAATCCACTCGTTTTCTCAGTCATTGCTCGTGCGGATCTTCCTTTAGATATTAATGTTGAAAGAATTGTGTAATTTGAAGCCTATAAATTTAAAAGTAATTTTCGATCGAAATTTTTGAAAATTTTTATCGGCTGTATTTGAGCGCAAATTTTATTTTCACTCTAAGTGGTATTCGTTGTGTTTACTTTAAAATTGATAGTATAAATGAACTTAAACGTACTCTACAGATAATAAAGTATTTTAAAAGTACACCGTTAGTAGAGCGAAAGTAAATAAAGCCGTTCGTTTCTCGATAAGAAAGTACATTTCTAGGAATTAAAGAATATCTTTCACATTACTTTTGATGTACTTTCAATTTATTGAATGTACTCTTTAAGTAATCTATATTCAGAGTACATTTAGGCTCAGTTATACTATAGTTTTTGAAAGTAGACATAACGGACGGGATTTAGTGTGTTCTCGTCCGGCATGCATAGGCACTGTGCTCAAGATTCAGCTTAGCGTTTGCCCTTGCCATTTTTGGCGGTGTGCGGATGAGTGGAAAATATAGACCTCCCTCACGAAGACGTAATATGTACAGCGGGTATTCAGCAAGATTTTCATTGTTTCTTCATATATGTAAAATGCACTGGGAAAGTTAAGAGGAGCTGTTTTAATCTTTGTAAGCATGACATGGTCAAAATACTGCAGAGCTGGGCACTTGCGTTTTTTTGCCCGTTTTTTTGCGGTACTGCGGTACTGCGGTACTACTACCGCACTACCAAACCGGTACCGCATAATGCAGTACCGCAAAGGATCGCTGAAAGTACAGCAGTACCGCTACCGCATTCAAATTTCCCGCGGTACTTTCCGCGGTACCGACCAACACGGTAGTACCGCAGTACCGCAGTACCGCAAAACAACGGGCAAAAAACCGCAAGTGCCCAGCTCTGCTTGAAAATAGAATGTAAAAATAAAAGGAAGAAAGAAGGAAACCGTCAAAAATGTGTAAGTGGTGTAAATAGCCAACGTAAATAAACAAACAATGAGAGAATTGGTTTGTAAGTGGGAATCAATGAGTTTTCTTTTCTTTGTGAAATGTCGACTTCTTTGAGTTTCATGAAGGAGAAAATGTTTACCTTTGTCCGGTAATGACAAAGTTAGGGTCTAGTTAGTGTTAACTGGAATGAATTAAGTCTTCTGGAGGCAACTATATGGACTGAAGTTGTTTGAAAGTCCTTAAATTGAGACTGGTGACATCCACATGAAGCAGATAACAAAAAATCTTGGTCAGATTGTCGTGAAACGTCGCTTCACCGACTTCATTTACGAAGAAATGATCACAACTGCTTGACTGCGACGCGCCTTGATTGCTCGTCCATTGTTGGTTCATTGTTTCTGATTCCATGCAACGAAGTAAAGGAACTGAAATCTCTTTCGAAGGCCGAAAACATCGATGAGGACGGCGCAGGGGCGCTTCCATGGAACAAAAGAGTCTTCAGGCTGGATTGGAATCCGAATCAGTCTTAGATTAGCTCAAATGGCTCTCTGGAAACGATGAAGCGCGTAAATGGAGAAAGGAAATGTTTTCTAGCCTCTCTTTTATTTCCAGTTGTGGCGCTTATTTGAAGTTTTTGTTCGCATTAACTGTTTCGTGAAAATGTTTAAGGAGGGATAACTCGTAGATTTTTAAATGTAAAAATAATAAAAAGTAGCTTCAATTTCGTACATATATTATGTATACGAATCAAAATTGTAATTTAACGAGTATTTACATGAAAAATATATGCCAACCCATCGATATTTATTTAATAATAATAATAAACTTACCATTTCTGGCGTCATTTGAAATATTGAATCATGTGGAAAGTAAAAATTAAAAACTTAAATTAAAAAAAAGCAGTAAAAAAAACTGGTTGAAAACTTTCGAAATTGTCTTTATGAAATGAGTTTCTTTTTAATTACAGCGCGTGTGTCTCCAAATTAAAAATCTTGTGAGGGTGCTTCTTAGAAGAGAGAGAGAGAGAGAGAGAGAGAGAGAGAGAGAGAGAGAGAGAGACTCAATGATGAAGATATTTAGAAAACTTAGAAGTAAAGAACCGAGAGACGATAATAATGAAGGAAAAAACGACTCCAAGACGCGAATGAGATTCGACAACGATATATAAAATTAAAGAAATTAAAAAAAATGTATGAGGATACGACGCGAGGAAAAAAAATATAAAAACAACTTCATTCTGACAAGTTTTTCAAACTTTTTTTTTTCCGGGGGTCGGGAGTAGGGAGAAAGCTTCAAAGTTTGCATTTGCGGCTGATTGAAACTATGAAATTCCGTGTTTTAATCAATTAATTTTTTTTTTTTTAGTTACAGCGTGAATTATAATGAAAGAAAAGATGAAAATTCTTAAGAAAGAAGTTTATTCACAAAAGGAAGGATTCACAAAATGATGAACAAATTCTTGTCATTTCGATGGTTGCTCTTTTGTAATCTGAATTACTTAGGGTTTAATTCTTAGTGGCGTGAGAGTATATGGATACAATGTCGGCTTTATAAACATTGCCCGTACACACCATTCAATTTAATATGTATTAACAAGATTAATTTAATATATATCTATTAACAAGATTAAAACATATAAACAATGAAAAAACTAAATAAAAATAAAAATTCAACGTGGTTAGTCAGGGCCAAACAACGAACGTTACATTTATTGTAAATGCTTAATAATGACATTGGCACTGGCACTTTGCTCAGGATACTGAAAAAGAAAGTTTCGATTAATCTATAGGTGTCCTTTAAACTGTTTTAAGGCGATGAACGTTGTACATCCATTAAACATCAAACAGTGCATACGCGACAGCAGCAGTCTCATTCCCCGTCCAATGAATGAATAAAGGTCAGTAACATCCATACCCCATATGGCTATATCCCTTGTTGGGATTGCAAAATTGGAGGTTAATTAATAATATGAGTTAGGAAAGAATTTTTCTAACATAAGTGAAAAACACAAGTTAGGTCTAATAGATAGATTACTGTATAAAGTTATAATATAGGCTTCAGACGAATATAAGCAAGTACGTGACTTCTGGCACACACGTTCATGCGTGTTTAGGGACAAATTACTGCTCCACAAATAAGAAATAAGTTTAATAGTCACGTAATATAATTCCTCCTTTTTCATTCAGTTATGTTAGTAAAACAGTTTAGTTTTCATATAATACTTGATATAATCATATATAATGAAGGGTTTAATTATGTCAAATAGGCCAAATAAGTTAGTAACTAATATAAAACTAGATAGGAATTCGTAAAAGACTATTGAAATAATGTACTAATGACTGTTTCTAAGTTTTAGGTTCAATGGTAAATAGACAAAAGATCTTGTGTGGAGCGCGAGATGAAAATAAAAATCACAATTGGAAGGGAGAGAAAGAGCGCAGCGCAAATGAATCAGTCATTGGAGTGGAGTGAATGGAGGAGAGATTGTCATAGACAGAAGTCCATCAGAAGTTTGCATTTTTCCCTCCCATGTCATCTTCATTTTCATTTCCACTGAGCCCTGGGAAGTGGGGCCCACTTTTAAGATAAACTTGAAACAGAAAGTAAATTCAATCCAATTCTCTCCTAGGGCCTACTGGAAAGAAACTTTTCTTCAGTCCCTAGGCTTTTTCTTGTCCCGTTTTAGGCTAGATCTATTCTTGTCCCGCCCTAGGCTTTTATTCATGTTACGCACGAGGCCTATCCCGTTTCTTTAGGCCCACTTGATTTCCGATCAAGGTTTATCTTCATTTATTAATTGTATAACACAAGTGTAATTTAAATTAACGTGTGAAAAACATAAGTTTAAAAGTATAAAAACTTATTTGTGTTTCATTTGTAATAAATAACAGCGTAAACTTATATTTGTGGTTTAAAGATGAAATCTGCTTGGTGTTTTATGACAACAGTTTAAAAGTGAAATTTGGAAATTAGGACGATAAACGATATTTTCTTGTTATCCCGGACCCCAGGATATCCTCGCTTTTACGGTCCTAAATTCTAACTAATAATGTGACAGTCCTAAATTATGTAGAACCAAATTATATATATTGATGATTGGTTAGGTTAAATTGTAATATTTTCGTTAGCTTTAACAAAAATATCACGACTAAACCTAACCAATTGTGTTAAAAAAAAGTCGGGGGTCCGGAATAACAGGAAAGTACCCAATAAACAATGTTAGTTTACACAATTAAAGTTGGCACTTATTCCGGAGCAAGTGTAGTTTACGTACCCCTGACGCAAAAGGGGACACAAACTACACTCGGTCAAAGTTGGGGAACGTAAACTACACTAGGATCTTTAGGAGACATTTTGGATCACCTGAAGAACAGGGCCCCCAGCCTTCGTTAGTTAGCCTTATAAGGCTAACTAACGAAAATATTACGACCTAACCTAACCAATCGTCAAGGGTGTACAGTTGACCTAACGATTGGTTAGGTTAGGTCGTGATATTTTCGTTAGTTAGCCTTATAAGGCTAACTAAAGAAGGCTGGGTGCCCTGATCTTCAGGTGATCCGACATTTTTTAAATGAATCCATTAAATAAAACTTTAAAACTAACGAAAATATTACGACTTAACCTAACCAATCGTCAATTTATATATATATATATATATAAGGTCACGTGTTATTTTGTGATTTTAGTGCATATATATATATATATATATATAATACTGGGTGATCCAGATAAATGGGACCCATAAAAAAAAGCCAAATATTCTTAATATTTAATTCCTTTCATAAAAACTATATATCATTCGAAAGAGTAGAGTTACAAGTTTATTATGAAATATTTATTTTTTTAAAATGACTCCTTTCAAATGTGCTCCATTAGTTGCCAAGCATTCCAGTGTTCTCGCTCGTAAGTTCTGCATCACTTTTGCAAGAGTGTGCGGTGGTATGGCCTGTATCTCATTTGTGATGGCGGCCTTCAATTCTTGCAAGGTCGTTGGGTTATTTCTGTAGACCCTACTCTTTAAATATCCCCAGAGATAATAATCTAAGGGAGAAAAATCCGGAGACTTTGCGGGCCATTCAACGTCTCCAAATCTTGAGATTAACTCGCCTGGAAACGTTTGACGCAAAACTGCCATGCAGTTCCTCGTGGTATGGCAGGTAGCTCCGTCTTGTTTGAACCAGTGGTTTTCTAGACAAAGATCTCTTAATTTAGGAATAAGGAAATCGGTCAACATTTTTTCGTAGCGATTACCATTTACAGTGACCGTGTTTCCGGTGGAATCCTCGGAAAAGTATGGCCCTATGATCTGAGATGCAGTAAGACCACACCAAACAGTTACACGCTGACTATACAACGGGACTTCGGTAATATTCAATGGATTTTCTGTTGCCCAGAAACGACAATTTTGTTTGTTTACAGTTCCATTCAAGTGAAAATGGGCTTCGTCTGACATAATCAAAGTTGCTAGAAAATTGGTGGTGTCATTTACCTTCTGTTGGATCCATTGACAGAATTGTCGTCTTCGTGCGAAATCTCCCATCGTTTAGTTGTTGCACTGTTTGAATTTTATATGGAAGAGCATTAAATTTTGCTTGAATATACGGTGTGTTGTTGTTCCATATCCAACTCCTAACAGCTGAGAAGCACGTCTGATGCTTATGTTAGGATTATCCTGTACAATTTCATGAGTTCTGTTAATGATTCGTCTATCCTTGCTGTGCGCACTCTTCCAGTTGGTTTTCTTTTTCGAATGCTGCCAGTTAGGGAAAAATTTCTGACACACCGACGGATTACTTTCTTAGAAGGTGATTTTGACATCTGAAAATTTATCTTGAAAGATCTTTGAGCTGAAACTACACTTCTTCCATGCTCATAATATTGCTCAGTTATGAAACGCAGCTGTTCCACAGTCCATGCAGTCATCTTGAAGGGTTAGTTTTAACTAACACTTTTATTTTGTTTTGTATCTTATCTTGTCTTGTATTGTCAAAACCTATACAATCCTGTACAAACTTGTAACTATCCTCTTTCGAATGATGCGTATGATTTTATAAAAGGACTTATACTTTAAGAGTTACAGGGGTTTCTTTTGGGTCCCATTTCTCTGGATCACCCTTTATATATATATATATATACACACACACACACAAACCCACTAGCGGAGCGACCCGGCGTTGCCGGGTGGATGTTGAACGCTATATATATATATAGGTTGTGCACCTGGGTGTTGAATGCCTGGTTAGGTCAACTGTACGCCCTTGATGATTGGTTAGGTTATTAGGTTAAGTCGTGATATTTTCGTTAGCTTTAGGGCCAAAATGGAAGCAGTTACAAACATGGAACTTCACACACATATTGATTACGTTCGGAGGTTGTGCACCTGGGTGTTGAATGCCCGGTTAAGTCAACTGTACTCCTTTGACGATTGGTTAGGTTAAGTCGGGATATATTCGTTAGCTTTAACGAAAATATCACGACTCAACCTAACCAATCGTCAAGCGCGTACAATTAACCTAAGCGGGCATTCAATTAACCTACCCGGATATTCAATTAATCTAATTGGGCATTCAGTTGACCTAACCGGGTATTCAGTCAACCTAATCGGGCATTCAGTCAACCTAATCGGGCATTCAGTTGACCTAACTTGGCATATATATATATATTTTTTTTTTTTTTTTTTTTTTAGTTCAGGAAGAACCGATTCGCCTCTATTTAAAGGGCATATCTCAGCGGAAAAACAAAGACAAAGTGAGAGGAAAGACAGAGGAAAAGAAAGGGTGGAGGGGACAGTCGAAGTGGAAAAAGACCAAGGATGACAAGGACTGCAGGGTCGAGCCCCATCATCCTTGGGTGCTAGGGCCGGGAGGGCGCACGTGAAACCTCCAGGAACAAGCACGTACAAACGAGCACAGAGAGCACTCAAGAGCACGAGCTTAGAACCCCCTTGCGGGGAGATATATATATATATATATATATATATATATATATATATATATAGCGTTCAACATCCACCCAGCAACGCCGGGTCGCTCCGCTAGTTATAATATATATATTATATATATTATATATATATATATATAATATGATGAATAAACCACGAAGGAAAAAGAAACACAAAGGGGTGCTCAAGCGCTTTCGTCTAATGACATCCTCAGGAACACTGGAGTGAAAGGACAGATCAAGGCAATATATAGGTTACAAAAATAAACAAACATACATACATATTCATATATATATATACATATATATATATATATATATAATATACATATATATAGTAAGCATAGAAAAAATTGTGGGAGGAGCAAACATTTATATGGGAGATTGACACTTTTAGCACTTCAGCCGACATTCATATAAATTCAAATGGCTTGTTTATGAAACAGGTCACAAAAGAATAAAGAAATAAAAATAAATATAAATATAAATTGAGAAAAAATTAATTACAAAATAGTGTCTTAGTGATATATATGACACAGCCTAAATAACTATAAAGAAATAAACCGGCAAATAAAAAACCCACAAATATATATACATACATATATATATATATGCACTTTGGCCGACCTTCAATATAAATTCAAATGGCTTGTATATGGAACAGGTCACAAAAGAATAAAGAAATAAAAATAATTATAATATAAAAAGTGCCATAGTGATATATATGTCCCAGCCAAAATAACCATAAAGAAATAACCCAACAGATAAAAAAACAAAAATTGTAAGTGGAGTCTACAAATATTTACTTGTACTTTTTTATTCGTTTGTGACTATAATATACATGATTCAGACAATAACTAAAAAACCTGTGGTAATTTTTTCCCTTATAAATTGGTGTGCCTCTCTTAAAATTTATCTTTCAATTTATTATTATTATTTTTTATTATTTTTTAATTTTCTTTTTTATTGGTTTATTTCTTTATTTCTTTGTGACATATATATCAATTTGGCATCATCTATTTTAAATTGATTGTAAACTTCCCTTTCGAGCTTGAATTTGTAGACTCCACTTACAATTTTTGTTTTTTTTCTGTTGGGTTATTTCTTTATGGTTATTTTGGCTGGGACATATATATCACTATGGCACTTTTTATATTTATAATTATTTTTATTTCTTTATTCTTTTGTGACCTGTTCCATATACAAGCCATTTGAATTTATATTGAAGGTCGGCCAAAGTGCATATATATATATGTATGTATATATATTTGAGGTTTTTTTATTTGCCGGTTTATTTCTTTATAGTTATTTAGGCTGTGTCATATATATCACTAAGACACTATTTTGTAATTAATTTTTTCTCATTTATATTTATATTTATTTTTATTTCTTTATTCTTTTGTGACCTGTTTCATAAACAAGCCATTTGAATTTATATTGAATGTCGGCTGAAGTGCTAAAAAGTGTCAATCTCCCATATAAATGTTTGCTCCTCCCACAATTTTTTCTATGCTTACTATATATATGTATATGTATATATATATATAATATATATGTATATAATATGAATATGTATGTATGTTTGTTTATTTTTGTAACCTATATATTGCCTTGATCTGTCCTTTCACTCCAGTGTTCCTGAGGATGTCATTAGACGAAAGCGCTTGAGCACCCCTTTGTGTTTCTTTTTCCTTCGTGGTTTATTCATCATAAATATTTTTCACGTGTCTCTTTCGTGAAATAATTTTCATATATATATATATATATATATATATATATTAACTGCAAACAACACAGTATAATTAATGTAAAGAACGACGCTTGTGTAGAAGAACGTTCCGCACAAGATTAGGAGGGAGAACGAACAAATGAAAAATGAGGTAACCTCATTTTTCATTTGTTCGTTCTCCCTCCTCATCTTGTGCGGAACGTTCTTCTACACAAGCGTCGTTCTTTACATTAATTATACTGTGTGTTGTTTGCAGTTAAAATGTATATATATGTACGGCATGCGAAGGTGCCCCCTGAAGGCATTGGTTTCTGCTCGCATGTAGGAGAATTACGACTTCTGATTAATCGAGGCCCATGGTGTAGTCTGTAGTGGATAGCATATCTGACCGGCAATCGGAAGTTCCCGGGTTTCATTTTTCATTTGTTCGTTCTCCCTCCTCATCTTGTGAGGAACGTTCTTCTACACAACTACACAAGCGTCGTTCTTTACATTATATATATATATATATATATATATATATATATATACACACGTAATGACATAATGATCTTGATGACGTCATTTAATTTTTTAAAATTAATTATTTAATTTATTAACACCCAGGTGCATAACCTCGGGACCTAATCAGTATGTGTGTGAAGTTTCATGTTTGTAGCTGCGTCCTTTTATTATTATAGATTACTAGTACAGTTCCCGTCACTTCGCTGACGGTTAGACAGGCTAAACTACAAAAAAAGAACCCAGCCGTGAAAATTTTGAGCTTCACATTGTGTCAACATTTCTGAATCTGGTTGTTGTTGTTGTTGTTTAGCCGATCAGCCCACCCTGATCGATCAAGCCGGCGGCACGCAGGTAACCGATCGCCCTCTCCGGAGTGGACCAGAGGTTCAGCGCACTAGTGATGTTGTGTTGTGTTCGTTGTTGTGCTAGAGCGGTACAGTCCGTCATAATGTGTTCAATTGTTTGTGGTGTGTCTTGGCACAGGTGGCAGGTGTCGTCTATGGAGTTGTCTAGTCTGTGTTTATGTCCGTAAGTTTGGGTGATGTCCACATCGGAATCGTGCTAAGTTAACTCGATCCGATCTGCTCAGGCTGATCTCTGACCTGTTAATGGGTGGCGGCTTCGCACCTAGGACCGCATTCGGACCGAGTCGTGTCAGTGCTTTGTGGGTTAGATGTGTGTGTATGTGTTTTCTGTACTGTGTGATGTCTGTGGGGCGTGGTATGGAATGGAGTATTTCGTTATAATATCTCTCTGGTGTTACCTTAATGGTGCGAGGTGTTGGTGCATGATTGTACATGTAGTGGCAAGGGTGTTGTGGGTTAGTTGTCGCTGCTGCCATGAATTGTGTTCCCCTCATGTCTAAATGTTCCCTAACTTTTAGTATTTTTGTTTCTGTGTGCAGGTGTTCTATTGGTGTTGTTTGAGTGCATCCTGTAATGATACGAAGTGCGTTGTTTTGTATTGTTTGTAAGGTGTTTATGTGTGTTTGAGATAATGGGTGCCCAGCATGGGCTAGCATAGTCCATAACTGAGCGAATATATTGTTTGTATATGAGTGATGTTGTTTCCTGCTGGTGTCCAAAGTTTGTGCCTGTTAGTACCCTAAGCGTGTTAAGTCTTGACGTACATTTGGTTTTAATGTCCTGAATGTGGTTTGCAAAAGATAATGATGTGTTGTATGTGACATCAAGTATTTTGGTTCTGTGAGTGTTGGAATGTTGATGTTGTTTAGTGTAAGCTGTGGAATTACCTGGTGTTCTTTTGTGTTGCTTGTAAGCAAGGTGATGGTTGATTTTGTGGGCGCTACTTTGAGTCTATTGTGTGTGAGCCAGTCTTGTATACTGTTTGTATGTTTGTAGGTTATTTGTAGCGGTGTCGATGTTGTTGTGGGTGGATGTTAGAGTGATATCATCTGCATATGATGATAAGGTAAGCTTGTTATCTATGGGTGTTGGAATGTCATGCATGTATAAGTTGAAGAGTGTTGGTGAGAGAACAGAGCCTTGAGGGACCCCGTTCGGAAAAAGCTTGTTTTGGATACAACTTGGGGGCTAACCCCCTCCCCCATTACCCCCACCCCCCAACCTTCCCCCCACCCTCACCCCCCAACCTTCCCCCCACCCTCACCCTTCCCCCATTGCTAAACTACAGAAAAGAACACAGTCATGAAATATTGAGTTTCACATAGCCGCCCGTAATACAATTTCTGAATTTTTTTTACAATTTCTGAATTTTTTTCTCACAATTTTTGAAATTGTGACGGACGGACAGACAGACAGACAGACGGACGGACAGCTCTCTTATTATAGTATAGACTAGTACAGTTCCCGTCGCTTCGCTGACGGTTAGACAGGCTAAACTACAGAAAAGAACGCAGCCGTGAAAATTTTGAGCTTCACATTGTGTCAACATTTCTGAATCTGGTATCTCCCAAAACCTCCTCACCCCCATTCATGCAACTTGGGGGCTAACCCCGTCCCCATTACCCCCACCCCTCCCATTACCCCACCCATCCCCCATTACCCCCACCCCACCCTTCCCCCATTACTGCCCGGGATAAATTTCACAAACAGACAAACAGGCAGGCTAAACTACAGAAAAGAACACAGTCATGAAAATCTTGAGCTTCACATTGCCGCCCGTAATACAATTTCTGAATTTTTTTCTCACAATTTTTTCTCACAATTTCTGAAAGTGTGACGGACGGACGGACGGACGGACAGACGGACAGACGGACAGCTCTCTTATTATAATATAGATTATTACGGGTGGCAATGTGAAGCTCAAGATTTTCATGACTATGTTCTTTTCTGTAGTTTTATTGACCAAATAATTAGTCATGAAAATCTTAAGATTCAGAAATCTTGACACAATGTGAAACTCAAGATTTTCACGGCTGCGTTCTTTTCTGTAGTTTAATCGCGGTGCTAGGGCCTTCGGACCCAGTAATTTTAATTATATGTGAAGCTCAAGATTTTCATGACTGTATTCTTTTCTATAGTTTCATTGACGAAATAACTAGTCATGAAAGTCTTAAGATTCAGAAATCTTGACACAATCTGAAGCTCAAAATTTTCACGGTTGCGTTCTTTTCTGTAGTTTAATCGCGGTGCTGGGGCCTTCGGGCCCAGTAATTTTAATTATTTAACTTATTAACATCCAAGTGCACAACCTGGCGATCCGTCAAGATCGTACCTCAAATATAACACACAAACCCCACACACAGAAGCCATAAAACAGCAGATACAACAGCTCAACACAGAAATAAACAACAAACTCAAAGAAAAACAAACAGAAACATTCAGGGAATTCATAACAACATTAAACCACTCCACAGATACATCCAGGCTATACAAGACTATAAACGGCATTACCCACTCTAACAGCGGCATTCACACCTCACACGCGGCTATCTGTCGCAGCCAAAATAATATCCCAACATACACACAACAAGCTAACATTCTAGTTAATCACTACGCAAAGATAAGTCACTTAAACAGAGACAACAACCAGAAACATGCAGACAGACAAACAGCCAGACGCAAGAAAACCTACAGACTCGACACAACCATTACACCCTTCAATACAGACCAGACCACCAAGATCATCAAAAACATTAAGAATTCGAAGGCTACTGGACCAGACAACATATCTAACATACACCTTAAACACTTGGGCCCACAAGGAATACTAGCTCTCACAAATATCAGCACATATTCATACCAACACTGTATTATTCCTGACATATGGAAACAAGGTAAAATTATTACACTACTCAAACCAAACAAAAATCCAACAGAACCAGCTTCCTATAGACCCATTACTTTACTATGCACACCTTCCAAAGTAACAGAAAGACTAATCTTACAAATCACCAACCCACACATTCCACTATCGCCTACTCAACATGGATTCAGACCTCACCACTCAACCACGACATTACTCACTAACCTCACGCAGCACATCATGGATGGCATCAACTCCAGACGACCAGCTCAACGTACACTATTAGCAACAATAGACATTAGTAAAGCATTTGATGCTATCCCACGCTTCCCTCTCATAAACAAAATACTCAACACAAACATGCACAATAACACCAAAAGGTGGCTGAGCAACTATCTTCAGGAAGATACTCACATGTCACATTTAATGGCAAGTCATCCAAAAACAAGCTTTTTCCGAACGGGGTCCCTCAAGGCTCTGTTCTCTCACCAACACTCTTCAACTTATACATGCATGACATTCCAACACCCATAGATAACAAGCTTACCTTATCATCATATGCAGATGATCACTCTAACATCCACCCACAACAACATCGACACCGCTACAAATAACCTACAAACATACATAAACAGTATACAAGACTGGCTCACACACAATAGACTCAAAGTAGCGCCCAAAAATCAACCATCACCTTGCTTACAAGCAACACAAAAGAACACCAGGTAATTCCACAGCTTACACTAAACAACATCAACATTCCACACACTCACAGAACCAAAATACTTGGGTCACATACAACACATCATTATCTTTTGCAAACCACATTCAGGACATTAAAAACAAATGTACGTCAAGACTTAACACGCTTAGGGTACTAACAGGCACAAACTTTGGACACCAGCAGGAAACAACATCACTCATATACAAACAATATATTCGCTCAGTTATGGACTATGCTAGCCCATGCTGGGCACCCATTATCTCAAACACACACATAAACACCTTACAACAATACAAAACAACGCACTTCGTATCATTACAGGATGCACTCAAACAACACCAATAGAACACCTGCACACAGAAACAAAAATACTAAAAGTTAGGGAACATTTAGACATGAGGGGAACACAATTCATGGCAGCAGCGACAACTAACCCACAACACCCTTGCCACTACATGTACAATCATGCACCACACCTCGCACCATTAAGGTAACACCAGAGAGACATTATAACCAAATACTCCATTCCATACCACGCCCCACAGACATCACACAGTACAGAAAACACATACACACACACCTAACCCACAAAGCACTGACACGACTCGGTCCGAATGCGGTCCTAGGTGCGAAGCCGCCACCCATTAACAGGTCAGAGATCAGCCTGAGCAGATCGGATCGAGTTAACTTAGCACGATTCCGATGTGGACATCACCCCAACTTACTACATATAAACACAGACTAGACAACTCCATAGACGACACCTGCCACCTGTGCCAGACACACCACAAACAATTGAACACATTATGACAGACTGTACCGCTCTAGCACAACAACGAACACAACACAACATCACTAGTGCGCTGAACCTCTGGTCCACTCCGAGAGGGCGATCGGTTACCTGCGTGCCGCCGGCTTGCTCGATCAGGGTGGGCTGATCGGCTAAACAACAACAACAACATTTACATCCCACCAGATAGTTCACCTCAGGTGCCAGCCAATTACAATCCACAGTTACACAATCTGGCCTCTCACTAATGTCATCTTAGGAGGAGACTTCAACGCTAAAGACACTAGTTGGTACCTGCACAACCAAACAACACCAGAGGCGCCAACATAGCCACACAACTAAACAGCCTCTTCATTCTTAACAATACAGAAGAACATACACACATACCACATCAAGCAGGATACTCAAACTCCTCCCCAGACATAACGTTCTGTTCCCCCTCACTAGCAACACATACACAATGGAGAACAGAAAAACAACTGTCATCAGACCACCTGCCCATCATCATTACAACACGTTCTACACTCTGCCCCAACAGCCTTAGGCACACTTACAGAAATTACAAGAAAGCTGATTGGGAACAGTTCAAAATACAGACTGAGGAACAATTCACCACATTAAACAGCACACCCATCATAAACATCAATACAACACTCAAGACATTTAATCAGATCATCAATAATGCAAACAAATACATACCCAAGGGCAACATTAGGAAATACAACCCAAATTACACTAGAGAAATAGCCCACCTCATAAGGCAACGTAACAACCTCAAACATAACACACAAACACACACAGAAGCCATAAAACAGCAGATACAACAGCTCAACACAGAAATAAACAACAAACTCAAAGAAAAACAAACAGAAACATTTAGGGAATTCATAACAACACTAAACCACTCCACAGATACATCCAGGCTATACAAGACTATAAACAGCATTACCCACTCTAACAGCGGCATTCACACCTCACACGCGGCTATCTGTCGCAGCCAAAATAATATCCCAACATATACACAACAGCTAACATTCTAGTTAATCACTACGCAAAGATAAGTCACTTAAACAGAGACAACAACCAGAAACACGCAGACAGACAAACAGCCAGACACAAGAAAACCTACAGACTCGACACGACCATTACACCCTTCAATACAGACCAGACCACCAAGATCATCAAAAACATTAAGAATTCGAAGGCTACTGGACCAGACAACATATCTAACATACACCTTAAACACTTGGGCCCACAGGAATACTAGCTCTCACAAAATCAGCACATATTCATACCAACACTGTATTATTCCTGACATATGGAAACAAGGTAAAATTATTACACTACTCAAACCAAACAAAAATCCAACAGAACCAGCTTCCTATAGACCCATTACTTTACTATGCACACCTTCCAAAGTAACAGAAAGACTAATCTTACAAATCACCAACCCACACATACCACTATCGCCTACTCAACATGGATTCAGACCTCACCACTCAACCACGACATTACTCACTAACCTCACGCAGCACATCATGGATGGCATCAACTCCAGACGACCAGCTCAACGTACACTATTAGCAACAATAGACATTAGTAAAGCATTTGATGCTATCCCACGCTTCCTCTCATAAACAAAATACTCAACACAAACATGCACAAACACCAAAAGGTGGCTGAGCAACTATCTTTCAGGAAGATACTCACATGTCACATTTAATGGCAAGTCATCCAAAAACAAGCTTTTTCCGAACGGGGTCCCTCAAGGCTCTGTTCTCTCACCAACACTTTCAACTTATACATGCATGACATTCCAACACCCATAGATAACAAGCTTACCTTATCATCATATGCAGATGACATTACTCTAACATCCACCCTCAACAACATCGACACCGCTACAGATAACCTACAAACATACACAAACAGTATACAAGACTGGCTCACACACAATAGACTCAAAGTAGCGCCCACAAAATTAACCATCACCTTGCTTACAAGCAACACAAAAGAACACCAGATAATCCACAGCTTACACTAAACAACACAACATTCCACACGCTCACAGGACTAAAATACTTGGGGTCACATACAACACATCATTATCTTTTGCAAACCACATTCAGGACATTAAAAACAAATGTACGTCAAGACTTAACACGTTTAGGGTACTAACAGGCACAAACTTTGGACACCAGCAGGAAACATCATCACTCATATGAAAATAAAAACCCACTCTAATAGACAGAGTTTATTTCCACAACAGTTTCGACGCCCACTGGCGTCCTCCTCGGGTGGATACAGAAACACATAAAGAACACAAATATGCCTTCAGAAGTTGTAATACTAATAATGCCATTTTTTATCACGCCAGCCAAAATAATCATGCTATAGATTGGGAATCAAGTAAGGTACTTTATAAATGTAATAATTTTGTCAAAAGAAAAATAATAGAATCTGTGTGCATAGAAAAAGTAGATAATTTTAATTTGTGCGAAGGTACTTATAAGTTAGACCCTTTAATGAGATTCTTGGTCAAAAAATCCCTTACGGAGTCGTGGGAACGTGCTCGAACCTAAGTGTGAATTTCTTAAAGGTCTGGATTGTTTCCTTACTCGCTTTTAGTAAATGTAATAATGGAAGTAATAAATGTGGAAATAAATATAAATGCAACAGATGTAATAATAAAGGTAATATTATAAATTTAATAATTATAATTAGGGTAAAGGTAATAATAATAAATGTAAAAAAATGTAAATGCAATAATAAATGCAGTAATTATGTCAAAATTTTAGAATCTGTATGTATAGAACAAGAAGATAGTTTTAATTTGTGGGAATGTACTTATGAGCGGACCCTGTAATAAAATGCCCTTCCGGTGTCGGGAGAACGGTATCTAACCTAGGTGCGAAATTCTCAATGGTCTCTGGATTGTTTCCTAATCGCCTTTTTCATTCGTTTTTCGGTTTATAAGTTCTGTATAATAAACAACAATGTAATAACCAATGTAATAATAAATTTATAATTTCTGTAATAAATAATTATGCAATATTAAATGTAATAAATTTAATAATAAATGTAATAATTATGTAAAAAAATAAAAAAATAATAGAATCTGTATGTTTAGAACAGGAAGATAGTTTTAAATTTGTGCGATTGTACTTAATGAAAATGCCCTTCCGGTGTCGGGAGAATGGGATCTAACCTAGGTGCGAATTTCTTAACGGTCGGTCCCTGGACTGTTTTTCCCTCTTGTTTTGGTTCATTCGTGTTTCTGTATCCACCCGAGGAGGATGCCAGTGGGCGTCGAAACTGTTGTGGAAATAAACTCTGTCTATTAGAGTGGGTTTTTATTTTCATATTTTGACCTTCACGTAGAAAAAAGTGAAGTTTTTTGCATTTATCATCACTCATATACAGACAATATATTCGCTCAGTTATGAACTATGCTAGCCCATGCTGGGCACCCATTATCTCAAACACACACATAAACACCTTACAGACAATACAAAACAACGCACTTCGTATCATTACAGGATGCACTCAAACAACACCAACAGAACACCTGCACACAGAAACAAAAATACTGAAAATTAGGGAACATAATTCATGGCAGCAGCGACAACTAACCCACAACACCCTTGCCACTACATGTACAATCATACACCGACACCTCGCACCATTAAGGTAACACCAGAGAGACATTATAACCAAATACTCCATTCCATACCACACCCCACAGACATCACACAGTACAGAAAACACACACACACACACACACACACACCTAACCCACAAAACACTGACACGACTCGGTCCGAATGCGGTCCTAGGTGCGAAGCCGCCATCCATTAACAGGTCAGAGATCAGCCTGAGCAGATCGGATCGAGTTAACTTAGCACGATTCCAATGTGGACATCACCCCAACTTACAGACATATGAACACAGACTAGACAACTCCACAGACGACACCTGCCACCTATGCCAGGACACAACACAAACAATTGAACACATTATGACAGACTGTACCGCTCTAGCACAACATAGCACACAACACAACATCACTAGTGCGCTGAACCTCTGGTCCACTCCGGAGAGGGCGATCGGTTACCTGCGTACCGCCTGCTTGCTCGATCAGGGTGGGCTGATCGGCTAAACAACAACAACAACAACCTGGGGTCCTAATCGATATGTGTGTGAAGTTTCATGTTTGTAACTGCTTCCATTTTGGAGTTATGGCTGGAACACACACACACACACACACACACGTCCTTTTATTATTATGGTCATCCCATAAGTAATGCGGCATTTTTAAATTATTTTTTTTTTCCATTTTTATCATTATTTTACGGATAGAAATCAAACAACTCTTTGAAGTTATTTATATTTAAATAAATATTTATTTAAATATAAATAACTTCAAAGAGTTGTTTGATTTCTATCCGTAAATAATGATAAAAATGAAAAAAAAAAAAAAATTTAAAAATGCCGCATTACTTATGGGATGACCTAATATAATATATATATATATATATATATATATATATATATATATATATATATAATATATATATACAGGGTGGGCCGAAAGTCTGGATCCATAGGAAAATATTTATTTTAATACATAAATTACAACAAATGGTAAATACTTAAATGAATATCAACTTTAACTCGTAAATGCGTACCCGTGATACTGTACAGTAGTTCGTACTCCAGTATAAATACTCAAAAACTTTTTTTATTTCAGCCCAGAAATGGCTTCGAATCTAACAACAGAAGACCGGGTAGAACTTGTGCTCATGTACGCAAGACAGGGCGCTACACACAGAGAAGTTGCTACCAATTCAATAGAAATCATCCTGATAA
This sequence comes from Bathynomus jamesi, assembly GCA_023014485.1. Lineage (NCBI taxonomy): Eukaryota > Metazoa > Arthropoda > Malacostraca > Isopoda > Cirolanidae > Bathynomus > Bathynomus jamesi. The sequence continues at coordinate 473,027 of JAJOZX010002589.1, forward strand.
GCATCCAGTAACACATGCGACTGTTGGCAAGTTGTTTAAACGTTTCAAAGAAACAGGAAGTGTACATGATCGACGGCGTTCTGGTCGTCCAAAACTGCAACTGATGAAAATACCTCTGCAATGGTATGTGAAACTTTAACGAATAGTCCAGTAAAGTCAACAAGAAGATTATCAAATGAAACACGCATCTCGAGAACGTCAATTCGAAGAATTATTAAAAATCATAAATTCCATCCCTAAGTGTCTCGATGTCAGAGGCCGCCTTTGAGCATTTGTTATAATTTGTTGTTTATACTGGAGTACGAACCACTGTACAGTATCACGGATACGCATTTACGAGTTAAAGTTGATATTCATTTTAAGTATTTACCATTTGTTGTAATTTATATATTAAAATAAATATTTTCCTATGGATCCAGACTTTCGGCCCACCCTGTATATATATTGATGATTGGTTAGGTTAAGTTGCAATATTTTCGTTAGTTTTAACGTTTTATTTGATTAGGTATTCGCAGACAAAGTTGGGGAACGCAAACTACACTCGGATAATGTAAGGGAACGTAAACTGCACTAGGCACCACAGGGGGACATAAACTACACTTACTCCTTTATTCCTTTTCACCCCCACAATTTCTTTTTTTTCCGGTTAGGTCAACTGTACGCCCTTGACAATTGGTTAGGTTAAGTCATGATATTTTCGTTAAAATATTCCACTTATTCCTTTTTCTCCCGCATTTCTGCATATAATATTTCAAAAGACAACCAACGACTTAACCTAACCAATTGTCAAAGCCATACAGTTGACCTAACCGGGAAAAAAGAAATTGCGGGGGAAAAGGAATAAATGGCTTAAAGTTAAATGCAAAATAATACGAAGAAAGACATCAATGGGTTCACGCTACCACTGAAATTGTAACACTATTAATTCAAAATTTAAAAAAAAAAGTTGAAAAAGTCTTCGCTAACGTATAAAGTGTACCATCTTTATTATCGTGCATTACTGTCGTCGAGAACCCACCCCAGACCAGAGCAATAGAATGGAAAGGGACACCCACCAGCCACCAACTACAAGGGGTCACCTGGGACTGGACGTCACCCTGGGAGAGAGAAAACCGAACCCTTCACCCTCAAGGAAGTGAGAGGTAGGGGCTCTAGCCTAACTTAGTTAAAGGCTGGTGGCCGCCCCCCCCCCCCTGCTACGTTATGGCGTAAGATATAGTAAAGACAGCCGCTCAGCTCCAGGCAGCACTGGGATTTGAACCCCCGACTCAGCGGAGTCGCTCTGAATGAATGAATGATGAATAAACTGGACTATTTATTTTATTTGTAGGCCACCTTAAGCTTTATTTAGGGTTTACTGGGCTCTCAGAATAATTAGATACAAAACATCACCTCATGGGTAGTTATTATTATTATAATTATTATTATTATTAATATATAAATCATGAACAAGAAATATTAGTTAATTTAAAAATACAAACGAACTAATAGGTGAAATTTTGCCAATGAACTTAAATCATTGTGAACTCATTAAAATCATTTATACAACTGTCTCTTTTTTCTTGCAAAGATGTTAATACAGCTAAGAATATATTTCATTCAGAATTTATCAGTGTAATGAAATGGTTGACCACCAATAAACTCTTCCTAAATACCAGTAAAACAAATTTCATGATTTTTACTAATAAAGAAATGTATATCTTGATGAACTTAATGTTAATGAAATCGCCATAAAGGAGTGTACTGTAACAAATTTTCTTGGTGTAATGCTAGATAGAGATTTGCAATGGAGTGATCATGTAAATTATATCGCGAAAAAGATTCAAGGAGCGTTGCTATAATGTTTAAACTTAGAAATGTAGTCCCTAAACAAGTTTTATTGACTCTTTATCATACTCTTGTTCTTCCTTATATAACATACTGCACCCTTGTTTGGGGAAACTCCGCTAACAACGCATTAAATGGTATCTTTGTCATCCAAAAACGAGCAATAAGGTTATTATCTGATGCTGATTTCCTTGATCACTCTAGTGCATTATTTAAAGAGCTAAACATACTAAAGCTCAACGATATAACCAAACTGGCACATGTTATTTTTATTCACAAGTGTGAGAATAAAATCATTAATTTGCAATGGGTAAATAGATATTTTGTAACTCATCAAGAAATCCACTCGTATCAGACCAGAAATAGATCAAAGCTTGTCATACCTCAATTTAGATTGTCTTCATCTCAAAAACTACCCATTTTCATTGGATTGAAACTATGGAATGACTTGCATGCCGATATAAAAAATATTGTGAATGTAAATTTGTTTAAAACCAAGTTGAAATCCCGATTAATAATAATAATGGCATACTAACAAAAATCTAGGATTAATGTCCACTAATATTGTTTAATATTGTCCATTAATATTGTTTAATATTGTAATACATGTTTTAACTATTAATAATACTTATTTACTTATTCATTTATTTATTACTGGTACAGTTCCCGTCACTTCGCTGACGGTTAGACAGGCTAAACTACAAAAAAAGAACCCAGCCGTGAAAATTTTGAGCTTCACATTGTGTCAACATTTCTGAATCTGGTATCTCCCAAAACCTCCTCACCCCCATTCATACAACTTGGGGGCTAACCAATGTTCCCTCTAAGGTGTGCGCGTGTGCGCGCGCACACGCGTTGTGAAACCCGCGCACACCGCAAAATAAAATGCGCACAGGCTCAAGCGTATCATGAGTCACGACAGTAAATGAAGTAATTTAAAAAATTGCAGTTTAATGAATTCTATAAAGAACAAATTAAGAAACCGCTTGAAAGAAAATCATTTGGACATGCTCATGCGAATTAAAAGTTACCTGAATGATGACGGATGTATTAATCTTCATAGAGTTTATTTGGAATGGGCAAATGCTAAAGATCGTAGGAAGAAATCATAATCATACTTAAATGAAAGGTACTTTCATTTAATGTTATTTCGATTACATTTTATTTTATTGAATTTTATTATTTTTTTATTTTATTCCTATTTTGTGAATGGATAAAATCATGTATTAATCTTGATAGTCTATTTTAATTTGCTAAATGCTAAAAACTGTTTTGAGAAATGATAACTAAAATAGTCATTTTCAATTAATGTTATTTTTATTTTATTTCTTTATTTTGTTGAATTTTATTTTACTATTTCTTATTTTATTTATATTTTTAGAATGGATAAATGTTTTCTTTTTAAAAATATATAATATTGCAAAGAGTTTCTTAATATCCATTTAATAGTACCGTAATGATCAAGCTATCACCTTATGGAAATAATATTTATTAAGCATTTAATATTTATATATATTTAATTTTGAAGATAATAGCACTCAGAAAAGTTTGCACAACTTTTCACCATGAATCTAAATGTATGCACAACGAAATTTCTTGCGCACACGGACTAAAAAAAATTAGAGGGAACATTGGGGCTAACCCCCTCCCCATTACCCCCACCCCTCCCCATTACCACACCCATCCCCCATTACCCCCACCCCCACCCTTCCGCCCACCCCAACCCTTCCCGCCACTCCCACCCTTCCCCCCACCCTCACCCTTCCCCCATTGCTAAACTACAGAAAAGAACACAGTCATGAAAATCTTGAGCTTCACATTTCCGCCCGTAATACAATTTCTGAATTTATTTTACAATTTCTGAATTTTTTTTCTCACAATTTTTTCTCACAATTTCTGAAAGTGTGACGACGGACAGACAGACAGACAGACGGACGGACAGCTCTCTTATTATATATAGATTATTAATTAATAACAACTAGCTGCTTATTTTTAATAAGAGCCCAGTAAAGCCTAAAACTTAAGGGCCAAATTAAATAAAATAAATAGTCGAGCTTCACAATTATTCATGTCATTGTAAATTGAAAAATGTATTTATTTTATTATTATTAATAAAGGTTATTCTATCTATTGTGAAAATATTTATTTTTAATTATTTATATTTATAAAGTGAATAATTCTGAAATAAATATTACAATTTTTCTTTTTACAATAATATATAATACAAATAATACAATAATAAGTACTGTCAATTGGACTACTTATTTTATATAATTCGGCCCTTAATATTTAGGCTTTACTGGACTCTCAGATTATTTAGAGATAAAATACATGGGTATTTATGTATTATCGGGACTACCAAACTGTTTATTATGTATTTTTATTCTCGTCATTTGCGTTTAAACTAACGAAAATATCACAACTTAACCTAACCAATCATCAAGGGCGTACAGTTGACCTAACCGGGCATTCAATTAACCTAACCGGGCATTCAGTTGACCTAATCGGGCATTCAGTTGACCTAACCGGGCATTTTCATACAAGACGAAGGAACTAAATGATGGTTTCGAACATTTCAAGGTTAATCATAAGTACAACTTCATTGACCCCGACACGGGAGCGCGCACACACACACACACACACACACACACAACGCATTGAGAGGATTTGGGGGTCAGTGAAATGGAGGAATAAGAAGCACCGTGGGACTGCACGCCCTCACTTGGAGTCCTATCTAGTGGAGTTTATTTGGCGTCAAAATCTCGGAGGAAGGGACCCTTTCAGTGCCATACTGGAAACAATTAAGGAATATTGGCCACCTGAAATTGATTATTGAGTGTTTATCATACTTATCTTGTGTACATCATATCATATTATATTATATCATATTATATTATCCACAATGAATAAAATCGCTTAAAACAGAAAATGTGTTTTTCGTAGGTAGCCCCGATAATACTAGATGAAGACAAAGCACTGGATGTTTTTATCAATTATGGCGTTATTCTCTCATCTTTAACTTGCCCGAAATGTGACAGTGAGTGCCTAATACGAAAAGATCAGAAGATATTTAGGTGAAATAACCAATATTAACCTGTTAGGTTAATTGAATGCCCGGTTAGGTCAACTGAATGCCCAGTTAGGTCAACTGAATGCCCGGTTAGGTCAACTGTACGCCCTTGATGATTGATTAAGTTGTGATATTTTCGTTAGTTTAAACGAAAATGACGTTTGGTAGTCCCGATAATACGTAAGTACCAATACATGATATATAAGTCACGTTTAAACTATGATTAATACACAAACTAATAGTGAAAATACAGTATAAATCTTAAGTTATATATCTATATTATATCTATTACTATAGATATAAAACAATAAGTTATTATTATAGATACTAGCAAAAGTGGACCCATTTAGCTAGACCTGCGATGCTGGGGCCTGCAGTCCTCCAATTACTGGGGAGTTAATAATTTTTGGTCAAAAGAACGCAGCCATGAAAATATTAAGCTTCACAAATCTTGATACAGTGGGTTCGGATGTAAAGCTTAAGATTTTCATTGCTGCGTTCTTTTCTATAGTTTTATTGACTGAATAATTGACCCCTAATCAAGCAATGAAAATTTTAACCCGCTAGAGTAAAAAGTTGAAACAAAGCAAAGCGCATTTATTTTTATATTCAGAATCACTTAATAGTAAATACATGGTGTCTGCAGACGGACAGACAGGACTGCCTTTTTATAGTATAGACTAGCATACCCGCCCGTCTTACAGACGGTTTTTTTTATTAGGTACTAATATGCCGATAAGTAGAATTACAGTATAATCCGTTACACAGCATACCCGCTAGATCGCGGTGCTGGGGTATTTGAAAACTGTTGCAACAAATTTTCTTCTTTATTATTTCTTTTACGGGCGGCAATGTGAAACTCAAGATTTTCATGACTGCGTTCTTTTCTATAGTTTTAGTGACCAAAACTATAGTCATGAAAAGCTTAAGCTTCACAAAACGTGACACAATGTGAAGCTCAAGATTTTCATGGCTGCGTTCTTTTCTGTAGTTTTATCGCGGTGCTGGGGCCTTCGGGCCAAGTAATTGGTGGCGGGGGGCTAGTCACATATATTTTCGTTCATTACTCATCACCCCATCCACCATACGAAGTTTGGTCGAAATCGGTTCAGAAACGTAAATGTTTTTTCTACGGACAGACAGACAGACAGATACATTTTCGGTGAGTTATGTAGTAATGAAACAATTACAGCCAAAGTTATTATTGGAGATATGATGATACTAATACAGTACAAAGAAGTGATAGTTAGACATTTAAAATGAACAAGTAATACAGTAATGCACATTTAATCCTAGATTTTTATTAGTATTTCATTAGTAATCGAGATTTCAACTTGTTTTTAAACAAATTTACGTTTGTAATATTTTTCATATCGGCACTTAAATCATTCCATAGTTTCATCCAATGAAAATGGGTGATTTCTGAGATGAAGACAGTCTAAATTGGGGACTAACATCCTCCGATCTACTTATAGTCTGATACGAGTGAATTTTTTGAATTACAAAATACTAGCAAAAATATCCGTCCTATGGGCGAAATATTCTCTAAGCAAGTTAGAGTTTAACATTTACAATTAGCTCACGAATCACTTAAATTTTAAATGCAGCTTCACAGATTTTAATTGAAGCTCACGAAGCAGTTAAATTTCAAATACAACTTGTCACATTTTTTTTACTTATCATAGCTTGAGGGCTTTGTCCCTAACTTTAGAAATGAAATAGAAACAAACTGGAATGAGAGAAGAGGCAGATTTTGTACAGTCTCAGCTGCTGTGGGACAGGGGGCCATGAAAACGAGGATGGAAAATATCCTCAGAATACGAGGCCCAAAGCTTTTCAATGCCCTACCGAGAGAAGTAAGGAATCTCCAGCACAATGACCTGAATAACTTCAAGAACCAACTGCACAGATTCTTGTGCAAAGTCCCTGACCAGCCATGCGTGGCTGGCTACGAGGGCAGGAGGAAATCAGACAGCAATTCCCTCCTTCACCAAATCCCGCAAATGAGGCGGGATGCTGCATTGGGGTCGACCGCAGGTCGATCCTGAACCGTCGTTTGAACTCACACAAAGTAACACACAAAGTAAGTATGGCTTCCGATGCGTAGCTAAAATTTTTGATGGCTATATCCTATATACTATTGAGCTAAAATGTGTCTGTGTGTCTGTCCATCTGTCCGCTTTCTTCGGAACCGTGCACAGACTAAACGGCACATCGGACAATTCTGCAACCACCACCAACTGATAGCCCATGAGCTTCCGATGTGCTCTGTCAAGTTTCCCGGTCCTAGGTCACTCCGCGGCCGAGCACGAGCTATTTAATATCTATTACAAGTGAATGTAAGTACTTCGAAAACGATACCCAGGTTGAAGAGCACTGTATAATTACACAATCTTCCAAGTTAGTAGTATGACCGCAAAATGTTCGAGTACATATATGCAATTGCAATGTTGATCAATTGTTGCAAGGTACCAGCCCCCTTCCCCCCCTGGGGGTAATGGGGAAGGGTGGGGGTAATGGGGGAGAGCAGTTTGTTAGTCCCGATAATAGTTTGGTAGTCCCGATATACAGCTAGCTGTGACATATACTGCTACATATACTGCTACCTGCCCGGAGGGCGATAGCGAACTACCGCTTGTTCTTTTCTAAATTTATTCACCAACTTGATTTTCAAATAAAACTATAGTCATGAAAATCTTAAGCTTCACAAATCGTGACACAATGTGAAGCTCAAGATTTTCATAGCTGCGTTCTTTTCTATAGATTTATCGCTGTGCCGGGTCCTTCGGGCCAGTAATTGGTGGTGGTCGTGGGGAGGGAGGGCTGGTCACACATATATTTTTGTTCATTACTCATCACCCCCATCCACCATACGAAGTTTGGTCGAAATCGGTTCAGAAACGTAAAAGTTTTTTCTGCAGACAGACAGACAGACAGACAGACAAACAGATTTTCGGTGAATTATATAGTAATTTATTTATCTACTGTAAGTTAATGATTTTGTTCTTACGTTTGTAAATGATTCGTAGATAATGGATTGCATGATTCTAAATAATGCCGCATTCTGTTTTTACAATTTTTCACAAAATTTTACTGTATGCAAATAATGAACAGATCGGCGTGTAATTTTTTATTGTTGTTGTTGTTGGTTAGCCGATCAGCCCACCCTGATCGAGCAAGCCGGCGGCACGCAGGTAACCGATCGCCCACTCCGGAGTGGACCAGAGGTTCAGCGCACTAGTGATGTGTTGTGTTCTATGTTGTGCTAGAGCGGTACAGTCTGTCATAATATGTTCAATTGTTGTGTTGTGTCCTGGCACAGGTGGCAGGTGTCGTCTGTGGAGTTGTCTAGTCTGTGTTTATATGTCTGTAAGTTGGGGTGATGTCCACATCGGAATCGTGCTAAGTTAACTTGATTCGATCTACTCAGGCTGGTCTCTGACTTGTCAGTGGGTGGCGGCTTCGCACCTAGGACCGCATTGGGACCGATTCGTGTCAGTGCTTTGTGGGTTAGGCGTGTGTGTGTGTGTCTGTTTTCTGTACTGTGTGATGTCTGTGGGGCGTGGTATGGAATGGAGTATTTGGTTATAATGTCTCTCTGGTGTTACCTTAATGGTGCGAGGTGTTGGTGTATGATTGTACATGTAGTGGCAAGGGTGTTGTAGGTTAGTTATCGCTGCTGCCATGAATTATGTTCCCTAATTTTCAGTATTTTTGTTTCTGTGCGCAGGTGTTGTATTGGTGTTGTTTGAGTACATCCTGTAATGATACGAAGTGCGTTGTTTTGTATTGTCTGTAAGGTGTTTATGTGTGTGTTTGAGATAATGGGTGCCCAGCATGGGCTAGCATAGTTCATAACTGAGCGAATATATTGTTTGTATACGAGTGATGTTTCCTGCTGGTGTCCAAAGTTTGTGCCTGTTAGTACCCTAAGCGTATTAAGTCTTGACGTGGTTTGCAAAAGATAATGATGTGTTGTATGTGACTCCAAGTATTTTGGTCCTGTGAGTGTGTGGAATGTTGGTGTTGTCTAGTGTAATCTGTGGAGTTATCTGGTGTTCTTTTGTTTGCTTGTTAGCAAGGTGATGGTTGATTTTGTGGGCGCTACTTTGAGTCTATTGTGTGTGAGCCAGTCTTGTATACTGTTTATGTATGTTTGTAGGTTATTTGTTAGTGGGCTGGGTGGCGTGAAGAGTAACAGTGAATGATCATTATTTACTGACTCTCAGTGAAACATATTAGTTATTGAAGTAAAATGGTTATTTAAAGAGTTTGCTATAGAAATATCATCAGTAATTTCTTTATTACCAACATTTAGTTTCTCTACTTAATTTCTCTTAATTTGCTTTCGATAAGACTGTTTACGGCACGCGTTTTTCGTGTCTCCTTTGTGTTTGGAAAATTGATCGTTATAATAGTTAGATTTTGCAATTTTTATTAATTTAATTAAGGTTTCTATATTGAGTATATTGTAGTTTAGGAATTTTTCTTTGTAATCACAATTTGACTAATTTATCTCCGTTCTTATTGAAGTGATAATTTCTGGAGTGATCCATTGCAAACACTTCTGGGCGAAACTGTTTTTCTACTTAAAGGGAAGCGGGTATTAAAAAACATGAAGTAATGAGTCATAGAAGAACTTAAAATATGATTTGAATCATTCGTAGGTTCGTCAAGTCAAATCGAGTATTTTCTACAGCCCCAATAAAATTTCTTTTGTTAACCTTTGAAAATATTCTGTAATCAGTAGTTGTTTTATCACCATTTTCACACCTAGAACAAATGATAACTTTCTCCTAGTGCTCTGAGATTTTTCCCAGGTACGACGCAGTTAAAAGTTTTGTGCAGTGACCTTTCCATACAGTGTCCATTTTTTCATAGATTTCAGATGGTACTGCATTTATTCCAGGGCTTTTCATTCCTAATTTTTTATTGGCAAAGTTATAATCGTATTTTGATGTCCTTTCTCTAGGCACCCACTAGCCTCTTTCTAATGCAAGAGCATTTCTTCCTCCTCTCCAATGTTTAACAGCTCCGAAAAATACGCCTTCTATCGGTTAGCATTACATCAGATTCAGTTATTAGAGTCAGACCATCCTTGCCCTTTACAGCATTCTCGTAGCTTAAGCGTCCTCTGCTTTCCTGTATCTTTTGGCCATGCTGTAACCTGACTTTTTGACCCAGTCATAAACGTTGTAGGCTTGTAGCTTTTCTTCTATTCTCTCCCATGTCTGTTCCTGCCATCTTTCTTACTTCAATGTACTGGACCTGGTTACCTTGGTTTTCTTCTTATCCAGTTCCCGAATGCCTTATTATTTTTTGCTTTACCTCCGTTCACCAAGCAGTTTGCTTTTTCACCAGTCATTTTTACACGGACCACATCTTCAACAAGGACAGAAACTTGATCCCTAAAACCTTCCATTCGTCTTTGACATTATCCAAAATTTCGCTAGCCTTTCCTCTTGACGCCAAAGGAACCCTTCTTGTAGCTGTACAACTACAACGTCGCTGTAATTTTTTTGTGTAACTTTCTCGTAACAGACATGTACTTCAGACAAACAGTATTTCCAAGGAAAAATAAAACAAAGCGGTAAAGAGAAATTTAATAATCATACATGACATACACGATACGAATAAATAAAAGCAATAATTTAAAAAAAAATTATAGGAAATAATTTAAAAATACAGCGTGTCCCAAAGAAATGTATACCCACTTTGTTCGATAATACCAGCTATGAGGATAATAAATATATTACTTTTTATATGATTTTTATAAAGAATTTTCTCCTGAATCTAAATATGTAATTATTTTTATTAAAAATTGAAGAACAAAAACGTTACAGATGTTAAATTATAATTATTATTTTCGAGACTTCATGTGCGATTTTCTAATATTTTAACCGACTGTTTTGAGATATTATGTTTAGTGTTGATATTGAAGCATAAATGTTGTAATTATTAGTTAATTCAAAAAATTTACAAATTCCATGGTTAAATGACACTTTATCTAAGATGTTCGACGTCTTCCGGAACGTTGTTTTTGTAAGTTTTGCACAGTGCCGTCGGTTTCAAACTTACTCGTATACGTGCAAAATATTAGAAAATATCGCACATGAAGTCTCGAAAATAATAATTATAATTTAAACATCTGTAACTTTTTTGTTTCTCAATTTTAATACAAATAATTACATATTTAGATTCAGGAGAAAATTCTTTATTAAAACACACATAAAAAGTAATATATTTATTATCCTCATAGCTGGTATTATCGAACAAAGTGGGTATACATTTATTTGGGACACGCTGTATACATATGTATATAGGCAATGATTGTAAATATTCCGCTGAACTCAAACCAGTAATTGATGACCAGAAGATATTTTTGTTTAAATTTTGATGTGCTCTGAAAGAATCTGAGGTTAATATGTTTTAAATTACATGGGCTGGACCTGTAAATCAAAATAACTTTTTATGAGGTAGTTTTAGTCGCTTTATTCAAATTTGTCACTCATTTTTTGTGCAAACTATTGTAGAAAATAATAATAATAATATAAATATACAGGGTGTCCCATAAGTCCGGCATCATAGGAAAAAATAAAAAAAGACAAAACAAAACTGTTATTTACAGAACGTGCTCAATATGTCCACCATTGTTTTCAATACACAAATTCAGACGTGATACCCAGTCAGCAAGCACACGGTAAATGATGTTAGGACTTAGGAGTAATGGTGTTACATGCCCCAATAATGCGCTGCCGCAAATGTTCAACACTCCTAATTTTGTCTGCGTATACCAGCGCTTTCAAGTGGCCCCAGAGATAAAAATCTAGTGGCGTGAGATCCGGGCTTCTAGCTGGCCATTCCACAGGCCCTCGACGTCCTATCCAATGACCAGGGAATTGTTGGTACAGGTATTCCCTTACATGGGTGCTGTAATGTGCAGGAGCGCCGTCTTGCTGGAACCATGTTGGGAAGTTTCCTTCTTCGTTCAAGACACTGGGAAATGCTTCTTCCTTGAGCATACGTAGGTAGGTGCCTCCAGTGACATGTTCATCGAAAAAGAGGGGGCCTATGATGCGATCCTTCCAAATGCCACACCATACCATCACCCGAGATGCACCTTGTTCCTTTGAAGAGGTATACCAGTGAGGGTTGTTTTGAGACCAGTAGCGGGTGTTCTGTCGAATTACCTCACCATTTCCATATAAAACAGCCTCGTCACTGAACAGAATGGTGGACGAGAAATTGGCATCCCGAGCATATTGTTCCGTAGCCCATTCACAAAATTCCATCCGCCGGTCGGGATCATCTTCGCTTAATTTCTGTAGGATCTGAAGTTTATATGGATGCCATTTGTGAGCCTGAAGAATGCGATGGATGCTACTTTTCGACACTCCTCTCTCGGCGGACAATCGCCGAAGAGACTTATTGGGACTTGTTAAAATGAGCCAGGATAGCAGTCGCTGTATCATCGTCAGTGGACCTCCTTGAAGGTCCACTGCGTGGTTTATCTTCTATGGATCCTGTTTCCTTAAACTTTGCAACAAGTCTGCTAACACAACTCTGTGTTATTGGCTCACGGTCTGGATGCAGTCTGTTAAATGCAGCAGCGGCCTCTCTTTGACTCCGATTTCCTATGAGTAGAATTATCTGGATTCGTTCTTCCTTGCTCACAGACATTATGGCCTGTAGAAAGAGAAAAATATGAATTATGGTTTGTAGAAATAGAAAAAAAATAATTTCTCCTATGATGCCGGACTTATGGGACACCCTGTATATATATTTAGTGTATTTGTAGTCGGGGTGGTATGACGTCGTTACTCTGCGACTTAATGAGTCTGTTGGTTTCTGTTCTGGCTATTTTTTTTGAAGTGGATTCAGTTTGGTGGTGTTTGTGATAGAATTATGACGTGCCGTTCGTGTGGTTTCGACTTTGAGAACTTGATTCGTCATGTGCCCTAGATGATTAATTAAATGATTAATTGAATGCCAGGTTAGGTTAATTGAATGCCAGGTTAGTCAACTGAATGCCTGGTTAGGTTAATTGAATGCCCGGTTAGGTCAACTGTGCGCCCTTGATGATTGGTTAGGTTAAGTCTTGATATTTTCGTTAGTTTAAACTTTAAACGAAAATGACGAGAGCAAACTTTTCTGATTAATTTTGAGGTGTTTTTCACGTTTCCTGTAGTAATGCGTCGTTTACGAGATCTCGTAACATGAACATGTTAGGTTATGCTTTATTGTATAAAATGTAGTAAAAAATACATTTTTCAAGTGTATTTTGGTGTGCTTTGTTCGAATATGACCATTTCTTGTGCAAATGAACAGAAATACAGTTGTCATTGTATGGCCCAAACACGTATTTCTGTTCATTTGCACAAGAAATGAAGGTTATATTTGAACAGAGCACACCAAAATACACTAGAAAAATTTATTTTTGATCTCAACTTCAGGCCATATCATTTGCGACATAATTACCAAATCTGACATCCGTTTCTTGCGCAAATGAGCAGATTTCGCATTTGAAGAATCGCAAATTTAGAAACAAAACGGAGGTCAAATTCTTTAAAATACATCAAAATTAACCAGAAAAATATTTACTGGTGAGGACACAACGTAACTTAACCACGAGTAACCTAACTCTCTAACCCTAACCTAACCAGACCTACCCCCAACCTAACCTAACCTAACATAACCAAACCTAAGCTTTCTATTTATTATTTATAGCCTAGGTGGTGGCGCTCAGGCGGGCTCTTTTCGTTCGTAATGTACGCTGTGCTAAGCTTTATAATTATTTATTGCTTTATAATCATTTGCACACTGTATAAAACATAGTTTTACACATTATCTTTCGTAACGATTCAGAATATTATGTTGTCACAGTAAGGTGTTGGTTTGAGTTCAGTGAAATATTAACTGAAATTATATTGGACTTATAGATACATACAATCCTGAAGAATAAATGTTATATATATATATATGTATATATATATATTAGGGTGGTCCAAAATATAGATGAAAAATTTGTTTTTTTCGAATTTTTCTATTCCCACCCATTCATTTTGTTCCACTACTAGAAAAAATCATTTACACAAAAAATGACGAGAATATAAACATATTTAGAGGTTGCGAACTGAAACTCAATTTTTGAAGAATAGGCATTTCATTTATGCCAAAAAACAAATGAAACAAAACTGCAACCATATAAAGAAAAATTCAAAACACTTTAAATGTTGGACTTTTTGCATGTAGGGAATTAATTAAAGATAGAGTTTGTCGTAACCAACACAATAAAAAAAAATGATGGCTTTATGGGTCTACACTACACAGTACACATATGTACACATATAATACACACATTGTATATAAAATGAATTTAAGAAATTAATACACTACACTAAGAGAGAAGATGGGACACGTACCACCACGATGATAGCTGGGCAAATACTGAAAGTGCTATTTTTAGAAATTATTTCGCAACCCCTTATCCTTTCTCAATTAAGCTATAATTTTTCACATCGTAATATTTACCATACAGGAACAATATGCGATGGTGGGAGAAAATAATTTCAAAACTTTAGTTTTTTGGACCACCCTAATATATACAGTATATATATATATATATACTAGCTGAGGTACCCGACGTTGCACGGGATAAATTTCACATTGCTGTTGCATGTCGTTCACGGTCAACTTCAAGGCGTGATTGTCTTTCTTGGGGTGTTTCTCTTGCTCTGATAGCTGCTACACTTTCTCGGACAGCTTCAAGACGTGATTGTCTTTCTTGCGGTGTTTCTCTTGCTCTGGTAGCTGCTACACTTTCTCGGACAGCTTCAAAACGTGATTGTCTTTCTTAGAGGTTTTCTCTTGCTCTGGTAGCTGCTACACTTTCTCGGACAGCTTCAAGACGTGATTGTCATTCTTGGAGGTTTTCTCTTGCTCTGGCTGTTGCATATCGTTCACGGTCAACTTCAAGGCGTGATTGTCTTTCTTGTGAGCTTTCCTGCTTCCGGGCTTCTTTATTTTTTCTGGCTGCTGATGTAGATCTGCCCAAACTTGCCCATTTCTTTGGTGGCATGGTAAAGTTGTTGGGATTTTCAAAAACTGCAAAAAAACATTGCCACATTAATTTCCTGTAAGTATTCGCACAAACAGACAGGCTGACCGACTCTGTGTTGACATTCTTCATCCCATAAGAGGTTCCAGTGCCAAATTTGGTAGCTCTAGGTCAAACGGTTTGAAGTCGTCCTAAAAAATAATTATATGTGAAGCTCAAGATTTTCATGACTGTGTTCTTTTCTATAGATGACCAAGTAATTAGTCATGAAAATGTTAAGATTCAGAAATCTTGACACAATGTGAAGCTCAAAATTTTCACGGCTGCGTTCTTTTCTGTAGTTTAATCGCGGTGCTGGGGCCTTCTGGCCCAGTAATTTTAATTATTTCATTTATTAACATTCTTCATCCCATAAGAGGTTCCCGTGCCAAATTTAGTAGCTCTAGGTCAACCGGTTTGCGCTTGCATAAAGGACAGACAAACAGACAGGCGAAAATATATTTTATATATATATATATATATATATATATATATATATCGTTAACATTCAAAAACACGTTTAAAGTCAGTAAAGAAAGTGAGCTGAACGAAACTGTCACAGATCAGTGAGAATTATGATCCCTAAGAACTGGTGTGATACCCCATTGCTACTTACAGGCTAATGACACACTTGCAAGGAAATTAAATTTCTGTAGTAAGACAACAATATTTAACAAGATTTAAATATCCAAAACATTTAACAAATAAAATATTACTTATGTTTGTATTGGAAGAATGATTAGGTCTTTTCCGTTTGGGAGCTAGCAGCGAATTTTAATGAAAATCTGTATACTAATGTAGTTTTGGTCACTGATTTCAAAAATAACTTCTTTTTTTTTGAGAAATGAAAACAAACATGTTAGAGCACTTTAAATAATTAATATGTGTTTTAACTAGCTTAAACTAGTTACAGAGGATTGTGTTAAATTTAGCCAGAGTCACAAACTGCTACTGTTTATGAAAAAGTGTTCCAAGTGTGGGAAAATGTGTTCCTTTGATAAAAATACCCAGTTCTTTCGTTGCCAAAAGCGTCGGTCAAACGATAAAAAGTGCAACTTTATGAAGAATACATTTTTTGAAGGATCCCGGCAGATCTGTAAAAGTAGCAGAAAAAAATCAAGGGTACTTGTAGGTTATCTCCCCCCCCCCCCACACCAATTTTGACAGAATATTTTCGTTAAAACTAACGACAATATCACGACTTAACCAGTTCATCTATTATTAATTATAACATTGTTTGTTTCTGGAATAGTATTTACTATTTATAGATCAACTGTACGCCCTTGATAATTGGTTAGGTTAAGTCGTGATATTTTCGTTAGTTTTAACGAAAATATTCTGTCAAAATTGGTGGGGGGGATAACCTACAAGTACCAAATCAAGAATTAATGCCCAGTTAGGTCAACTGAATGGCCGGTTAGGTCAACTGTACGGCGTACGCCCTTGACGATTGGTTAGGTTAAGTCATGATATTTTCGTTAAAAACATTAATTATTTAAAGTGCTCTAACATTTTTTTTTTTTTTTTTTTTGAGAAATGAAAAACAAAAGTTATTTTGGTGCTACTATAGCGTGATTCCTACCTCGATTCGGCGGTCTACCTTTTAATTATAGCTTCTTACCTTGTTTACTAATTGCTTGTTTACATTCCAATGTCCATCGCCCTTGACGATTGGTTAGGTTTAGTCATGATATTTTCGTTAGTTTTAACGAAAATATCGTGACTAAACCTAACCAATCGTAGGTAGACCACATACTATAGTAGCACCGAAACTATTTTTTAAATAAATAAAATTGAATAATGAATAGCATTTTATATTTATTATATTTTCATTTATACCTTGGATAGGAATCACACTCTACAGTACTGTAGTTTCGAACCAAAACGGGTAGGAATCACCCTATAGTATCGAAGTCACCGGTTGGAATCACGCTATAATAGCACCGTTATTTTTGAAATCAGTGACCAAAACTACATTAGTATACCGATTTTCATTAAAATTCGCTGCTAGCCCCCAAGCGGAAAAGATCCAAATGATTTTCAATAGAAATTAATTACAAAAAACTACAAAATTTCAATTGCCAAACTGGTTAACCTAGCTGTTATGATAAAAGATCTTATTACTGGTTAGCATTTACAATTTTTTTATATTTAATAACCCAATACAAACTTCCAATCCAACAACAGGTTAATCCTGTGACCAATGCAACATTTTGGGAGTTGTAACTTTGTCAGTAGTAACGCAAACTAATGAAGCCAAGCACTAAATTAAATAGCTACGTTACAAGGTAAAGTATAGCGACTTAATTTAGCGCTTTCCTTCCCACCTGCGTAACAAATCACGTGCTAGAAGTAAATCCATTTATTTTAAGATACAAAAACTTGGGAATGTTTAAAACGAAGACACGCTCATTAAACCTTTAAATACATAAATGGCGATCACAAATAACTTTGAACTCGCTCACGAGAATGTCTTTTCTCTGATGATTCCTTTCTCAACATACTCACTTTTGGAATATCTGATTTTGTTTCTAATTTCGCGCCTCGTGATTCCAAGTTGTTGTTTTTGTTGTTGTTGTTGTTATGAGTTACACGAAAAACTAATTTCAAAACTAATGTTAACGCCAGAAAGTTGTCAGTCGGAATTTGAAAACTTGCGTTAAGTGTTTCTCAGAAATGAGTACATTAATTTGCCAAAATTGGATTGTAAGTCATCTTTACATATTTATTCTTGATTAGATTATCTTAACAACTGAGGAAAGGTTTCAGATATATATATATATATATATATATATACACACACACACACACACACACACACACGTGTATATATATATATATATATATATATGCGCCTCGGTGGTGTAGTGGTTAGCGTCGCTGACTACGAATCCATCGGCCCCGGGATTGAGACCCGGTGACGGCAGGCGGTGCACAGCAAAACCCAGCTGTTCACCCTTCCACACAATAAAGAAAGTGGTTGGTAGATAAATGGGTACCCTGGGTGGCCTGGTTGTTAAGACGCTGGGCTGCTGGTGGGGCGTGGTTCGGATTCCACGTTAAACTGTAGGTCTAAGGTGGAGTGAAAAGCTTGACCTTCGTCAGAATGAACAATTCGGGCGGAAACTAACCAAAGGTACCAAAGGTATATATATATATATATATATATATATATGAGGGGGTAGGGTGGTTACGAATCATTTCTCGTATCTGACCAGTGGATCAGGAATACGCCTCGTACTTTGATGCTCTTTTGTGAAATAGGTAAAATAGGTTTTTCGCAAACGAGTTTTCAGGGCCCGATTCTGACTTTGTTTTTACTTCCCAACATAAATTCTTATTTACTTGAATTCATTCATCGAACGAGTGTAAATAACCTTTGCAGGGCTTCCATTTTGGATTTTAGTTTCTCTCTGTTAACAAGTCAAAGGATCGGATTTAGTATTTGAGAAGGAGAAGAAATTTGACTTTTACAATTTTAATATTGGTCTCGTTTGAACAAACCTTTTTTGGGATTCTAGATGGCGTGATCGGTAGCGCGCTGACTCCGAAACTACCCGACGCGGGTTCGAGACCAACTAGCTACGAGTTCCCACTTTATCGCGTTTGTTCTTTCCAGTTTACAATTTTATTGAATCAATATACAGAAATACTGAAGTACGATTCGATTTTAATTAAATAATTAATGAACAGTAATATGATACACGAATAATTTTCCACAACAGTTCAATGAATAAGATTATTTTACAGTTATTTAACAATATTCAGTGACTTACGAGTGAACAATTCTTTTAGAAAATCGAATAAGGTGATTTAAAGTTCTGCCAACACGAGAGACAACTACCAATAAGGCAATTCAAGAAACTCCTTCGCGGGAAGGGGTCTGCCCTCAGGAAGCTCTTCAGAGGGAGTGGCCGCAGATGCAGATAGCAGAACGGTTACTTCATTGGAAGTTTCGAGAATCTGAGGCGACGACTTTGTGGATTGATAAGTTTTCCATTACCACAAATGGACAACGCGCTTTCAGGTTCTTCATGGACGCATTTAGGTCCGATGAGAGATCATTTAGGAAGATGCGGATGGCATTGGCTTCGGCTTATCTGAGCTGGTAATGAAAAAGTAGTCATTGGTCATTCACGATTAAATGGGTTTATTTCATCTATCGGAGTGGTTGAATGCTTTTATCATTCTTAAAGAATCTTTTACATCAACGAATACTTTTACCATAAGAAGTTACGCTGACACAAAGTACTGCAATTTTGGAAACCGCACAGGACTTACGTATAATAAATTAATTGGTAATGTTTCAATATGGCAAATGGTTTACATTAGATGTTGAAGTAAGATTACAAGGGATTTTAGTTATTACAGAAATATTTTAAGTTATATATAAGGCCTATTCAAACCAAATAGCTGCTAATATGAATGCATAAATCCATATAAAACAGTTAATTATTAAAATATGTAAATAAAATGGTAGTCAGTATATAGTTGATAGTAAGTTACATTATACAAACTTATAATAATAGTGTCAATTATAAACTTTCTTCTTCAGAAAGGTAACAGATTGGGGTTTTTATTCCGCATATACGATATGGAACAATATGGCTCAACCCTCAAACAGTGATGTCGCGTTGCAGCTGAAGCAGAAAATCAAGATCGTTAAGTGGTTTCATATGACAAATTCTATGACGCAAGTGCAGACCAACGTTTACAGAGAATATGGATGCAGAGATCCACTCGATAGAAAGACAATATCACGAATTGTTAGGAAACTTCAAACAAAAGGAAATGTAAGCAATCAACAATAAGGGTAATAGGGGTAAGTGGCGATCCGCAAGAACTGTGTCACACGTAAATATAGTTCAAGAAATAATTTGCGCGCAGTCCGCAAAAGTCAATTCGACGTTTGTCAGCAGAAGTAGATATTTCAGGAATATCTGTGTATCCTATTACGAAGTATAAGATACACAGATATTCCTGAAATTCACAAGCTATACTTACCGATGTTTAAAAACAAAAAAAGAATGGAATTCGCAACCTGGATGTTAGCAAAGCTAGAAGAAGATTCTGAGTTTTTAAAACGCATCTACTTCACTGACCGAGTGTTATGTACGTCTGTCTTGGGAGATTAATAAGCAAAATTTCAGTTACTGTGGGAGTCATGCTGGCGTCCAAATAGAGCTTTCACGTGTTATTGCTAAACTCAACATTCGGGTCGCTGTTGGGTGGCTATGGTCCCAACTTTGAGAATGAAACTAGAAAAAGCAGTAATGGTACACGAAAAATTCATGTCGTCAGATGCTACAAGATTTCTACTTACTACAACTAATTAGTTTGTCCCGTAAAAGAAATCACTGCATTACCTTAGATACACAGTGGTTTCAGCAGGATGGAACACCTCCACACACTGCTTGTGAAACTCGCAACTTTTTGAGGAAGCATTTTTTCGGGCGACTAATCTCCCTTCATGAACCAGTGGAATGGCCCCCCATACTCACCTGACCTCACATCCCCTTGACTTTCTTTTGTGGGGTTTCAAAAAAAGACAGGATCTATTCTACCAAGCCTGAGACACTTGAAGACCTAAAGACCAAAGTCTATGAGGTAATCAACAACATCCCAACTGAGCTATTTCCAATATTATGTCAAATATTTGTGTAAGGTTGAATATTACGTTAGAAAAAAATGGCAATTACACTGACCATGTTTAATTAAGGTCAATAAATTCCTGTGCTTTACATACCTATTGCGTTTGTTTTTGTGTCTAGATTCCATTTTTTTAGCTTAAAACATTTATTTAGAAATGGAACATTTTTGGGGGGGGGAGGGGGTACACCTGTTATATATGTTACGCGTAATGGGGATAATTGCCTAATGTTGACATTAGGCAAGAAATTGCCTAATGTTGATATTAGAAATTTTCACATTACGCGCAACATATATTACCTAACCTAATGTTAGTTTGGATTAGATTAGGTTAGGTAACATATGTTACACGTAATGTGGAAATTTATAATATACTCGTAAACATTAGGCAATATCTTGTATAATGTCAACATTAGGCAACTATCCACATTACGCGTAATATATATATATATATAATATATATATATATATATATATATATATATATATATATATATATATATATATATATATATATATAAATAGATAGATAGAACTCAGAATGATCCTCTGAAACTTTTGTCACACACAGACCGTGCATGAAACAAGGAACTCTTCTGGGAAAATTAAATCCATTATAGTCCGAATAAGTAATGGTAAATGACAAACATTATAGTTTTTTCCTCTTCATTATGTCAGCCCGACGTGGGCAACGGGTCACACCACAAATAGTGACCTGCTGCCCACGTCGGGCTGTGTGCAAATATATACAGGGCGTCCCAAAAAAATGTATACACACTTTAACAGCTGATAGCTCAATTGATGTTTCTTTCATTCCAAGTTAAACCCATTAGAATTAATAATGGCAGTCAGACTAAGCTTGAACAAAGGAAATTCATTCTAAAATGCTACTGGAAGTGTGAAAACGCAGTTGAAGTGCAAAGACAGTTTAGGAGGGAGTTTCAAACAGATCCACCAACGCGACTTACCATCACTCGAATTAGAGATAAGTTTGAAGCCGATGGAACTGTTCAGAATGTCCACAAGAAGCGTTCCGGAAGACCACGGACATCGACAAGCCCCACAAAGCAAGAAAGAGTACTGGAAACGTATCACCAAAGTCCAAGAAAATCTGTGCGGCAAGCGAGTCGTGAGGTAGGAATTTCAGAATCGTCTGTCCAACGCATTTTGAAGCGCTGTCAATGGAAAAGTTACATTCCAAGATTAGTCCATGCTATTAATGAAGATGATCCGGACCGAAGAGTGGAGTATTGCGAGTGGATGTGGATTGGACGAAGGGGTTTCGTAGAATACCCTCCGCGTTCACCAGACCTCACACCACTAGACTTTTTTGTATGGGGATACTTAAAAGACAAAGTCTACGCTATAAAACCTGCAACAGTCGCTGAATTGAGAGCAGCCATTGAACGAGAATGCACACAAATACCAACGAAATGTTTCGTGATGTTTGCGATTCCATTGCTTCGCGTTATCAGCAGTGCCTGGACCAGAACGGACGTCAGTTTGAAAACAGGCGTTGACAAAACAATTAAATAATGTCTGTAGATTCTATTACATTTTGAAAATAAAATGTATTTAATAAACACTGCCTTTATAAGTATTTAAAGTGTGTATACATTTTTTTGGGACGCCCTGTATATATATATATATATATATATATATATATATATATATATATATATATATATATATATATATATATATACTGTATATATGTGTGTATGTGTGCGTGTGTGGAAGGAAACCTTATGTTGTGATGTGATCCTTTACGCTTAACCTGGTGGCAGAGCTCAACAGAAACGTTTGATTAAATTAATTTTCGTCCTAACGAATAATCTCTTTAAAGAGAAATGCGAACGGTGAAAGGTTGACGAGAGCAATTCATCAAGTGTTACGTGCGGACCCGAATTAACTTGATTGGACTTCCCTCCTCCTTTCGTCGCGCCTGCCTGCGCTTGATTACGCCAGAAGAGGCCCACCACTGACGTACCAGCAACACCACCATTTGCCAGAGATCGCGTCTTTCATTCCCGTATGCGCCACTTTGAGTTGTTATTGTCGCGTCATTTTTGTTTTGTTTTGTTTTTCTTTTTTGTTTTTTTGCGTGCATCGTCATCGTCCTGAAATGTATGGACTGGGAAAAGGTGTTATGATTAACTCAACTTCGGGTGAAGACGATGAAATAAAATCCTCTCACGGAGGATTGTGATTATGCAAAATGCATTCATTTCAGACTAAGGAAGGGGTAAATATGTTTTAAATTAAAGAATATTCATTGTCGTTTGCTTTAAATGTCCTGCGTTGATAAACTTTTAATTTACTTGAGAATAACTCTCTACTTATTTCAATGGAGTTCATAAACGCCACAGGCTATAAATTTAGAAGAAATTAGGAACCACAAGAAATGTTCTCAAATACAGATGATATAAATACAGGGTGGCCCAGAAGTAATAAGGCAGTTAGAATTATAAACAGTAGATATTCTCTCTCTCTCTCTCTCTCTTGCAGAGAGAAAAGGGGAGTAAAATGCTCTGCAGATTCGGCTCTCCAAACAACCTCATTATTTGCTTAAAATCAAGTTCATAATTAGATTGCTTCAAGTAAAGAAACGGCAGAGCAAATACTAATTTTTCACTTGTTAAAATATAATCTTCGAAAGTTAAGAATTATTATGTATAGAATAATCCCCAGTTTTACGCGGTAGATGCTTTCCTGAACCTTCCGCGTAAATTGGAGAAACTATAACATATAATTCAATATGCTAAGTATGGGGCCCCCCCAACCCCAAGACACCCCAAAAATTAAATAAAATTAAATAAAATACAATAATAATAATAATAATAATTATCTGCCAAAAAAATAATATTAAATAAATAAATAAATAAATACATAAACTCATCCGCAAAAAAAAAAGTAAAAATTAGTAAGAACATGTAATAAATAAAAAAAAATAACACACCATTAATGTATCTTGGAGCTGGCTTCTTAACCACCAGTCCATCGCCCATTCCAGGATATGAGCAGCTCGCAGCAGCATTGCCCAGCAAATATCTCACGTGGAATTTAAATGTTTTTTGGACCACGTTAATCCGAAACAGCGTAAATCGGTGGGGTTTGGGGGTGGGGGGTTCCTTCAACAAAAAACTGTAGTTGGTGCATATGCCTCGGACTACGACATACAAATCCTCAATAACGATCAGTGAACTCTTATTCAGCATGTTGTAAAGTTTCTTAGCCCATGTGAAACATTAACGAATGACTTTTCCTCTGATTCTTCTTGTCTTTCCATTGTGTCTCCCGGTGTAACAGAGGTCTCGTGGTATTTTTGCCTAACATAACTAATGCTGTTGGTATTCATACTATGATAAAACGATTTAATAGAAAAATTACAGAATTTCTTCAAGCAGTGGAAGACGGACATTACTCGCATGGTTGCTCAGGTTTTAGATCTTCGTTTAAAATTTGCTTGCATTACAGTGCCTGAGTTTGTAAAAGTGAGATAATCACTATGTCTGTTTCACCAAATGCTAGTTCTACACGTAATATAACTCATGGAGATTTAGCAACTGCTTTTGTTTCACGGGAAGATCAAGAACCTCCGAAAAAGAAGCCGAAGGTTGACTTATGGAGCTACTTCGAGGAGGTTGCTACGTCTTCACAATCATATGCGCCTCCATCTATCAAAAGTAGCCAGCAAAGTTGTCAAAAAGAATTAGACATCTATTCAAGCGAGCCACGAGGCAGTCGGGACACGAACCCTCTCGATTGGTGGCGCCGTAATGGCGAAAGATTCCGAAACTATTAGTACTTACTCGCAAATATCTCACCACGCCACCAACAAGCGTGTGAAGTGAACGACTGTTCAGTTCTACGAAAAATGTAATCACCGACGCACGTAATCTTTTAGTTCCTAATGCTGCTGAATGATTAATTTTTCTACACGATAATCTACTTACCTCAAATTTAAATTATTAGGTTTTGTTTTTGCGGTAATTATATTTATTATTACTGCCTGTTCATTTTTTTTGTAAGGTTATTACTTGTTAGTATCACTATACCAAGTTGGATTTGTTTATAATTATTCTTTGAAATAAAAAAATACATTTTAAGTTCCATTTCCCAAATCACGTTATTTACCCTAATTATTAAATATTTGGTATTCGGTTGTCCGAATACCAAATATTCAGTACACCCCTAATATATATATATATATATAAAATCATCGATGCATTCATAGTTTAAGTGGAAGTATGAAGAGTTAAATACTTTTTTTTTCATAGAACACCATTCCACCCAAATGTCCATCGCCCATTCCAGGATATGAGCAGTTCGCAGCAGTATTGGCCAGCAAATAGGGAATCAAATTACTGACGAGGCTTTCGTACGCGGTTCATCACCACTGAAAGCAACAATGTTTTGTGTTAGTCTAGTCAAAAGAACATCCATATCCGTATTCAACTGATTGCAGTTTTCGTTAGTTTGTATTGCAGACACCCCAAGTTATTATAAGTCTTGGTGCGTGATTCTTCAGGAGCAAGGTGCGCCGCATATTTGTGTTTCCTCCCCAATTCAGCACAAATTTACCTGTATCAATCACGGTCACGCTCGTACTACCTTAGGCTTGCTCTACACAAACTGGACCAAAAACCACAAGTATCCGCAATCGCAAATCGTCCGTAGATAGGCCTGTGAAAAACTCTGTATTTGCAACCTCAAACTGAAAAGAATTTAACCCTTTCACTATGGGCATAGCTTTGAAGCGAATTATATGAATTCGAATTATAATACATATATCCCCCCCCCCATTTTCAACCCCAGAGGGTGGAAAGAGAGGGATATACCCTTGGTTTATAAACTACACCCACAGTTCAGAAAAGATTAAGAGTTGGTTTATTTTTTTGGGCTACGTCGTGGCCAATGTCGTAACACCGCTTCCCGGAAATCAGCGAAGTTAAGCGACATTGGGTCTGGGTAGTAGTTGGATGGGAGACTGTTCTCCGCGCCCAAATTATGTAGCAATCCCACGTAAAGCTGTAGGTCCCCGGAGCGAAAGGGTTAAAGAAGACTACGTCGTACGGTAGAATAACTTTAAAAAACAGAATAAAATTCGGAAATCTTTTAATACCTTACCTTTTTCTTTGTTTTGTAGTTACTACAGTATTTCAATATTTCTCCAGTATGCCTCTTTATAATCCAGTTTAGTTTTTCCGTCCTTATTCCTGCAAGTATCACTAAGTTTTTCCACCACTGTTCTTGTTATTACCGTTACTGTGATCAACATTATTATTACCTTGGTTAACTTTGGTTTTGTTTCCGCCCGAATTGTTCATTCTGACGAAGGTCAAGCTTGTCACTCCACCTTAGACCTACAGTTTAATGTGGAATCCGAACCATGCCCCACCAGCAGCCCAGCGTCTTAACCGCTAGGCTACCCAGGGTACCTATTTATCTACCAACCAATTTCTTTATTGTGTGGAAAGATGAACAGCTGGGTTTTGCTGCGCGCCGCCTGCCGTCACCAGGTCTCGATCCCGGGGCCGATGAATTCGTAGTCAGTGACGCTAACCACTATACCATTGTATTATGAGGGCCACTCAATATATTTTGCCCCACCTTTTTTTTCTTTCCAAGTTTCCTTGTAAGTTCCAGGAATTTTGTACACGAGTAGTTACATACCTTTTTTACAAGTTTTTATTTTTCCACATAGTCTCCATCCTTTTCTACGGCTTTCCTCCACCTCGAAACAAGGGCCTTTATTCCTTGTTGGTAAAAGTCCGCTGGGTTCCGCTGGAGCCACCTCTTAACCTCCTCAACAACCTCATCGTCACCCTGAAACTTTCTTCCACGAATAGCATCCTTCATTGGCCCAAACAAATGGAACTCTGAAGGTGCCAGATCCGGGCTGTATGGAGGGTGGGGTAACACAGTCAAGCGCATTTTTGTGATGGCCTCTCTTGTTTGCAAACTTGCGTGGTCTTGCGTTATCGTGCAAAAGAAAGACGTCTCCCAGTTTTCTCTCCGGTCGAACTCGCTTTATACGTCTCTGGAGTCTCTGTAGGATAGCAATATATGCCTCTGAGTTGATTGTTTGTCCTTTCTTCATAATGTCCACCAGAATCACCCCTTTCATGTCCCACAAGATGGTGGCCATAACCTTTCCTGCAGAGGGAGCCATTTTCAACTTTTTCTTGCGTGGGAAGTCTTCGTGATGCCACTCCTTGGATTGGCGTTTTGTTTCAGGTTCAAAGTGGTGTACCCAAGTCTCATCCACAGTCACAATTCGTGAAAGGAAGTCATCCCCTTCTGTCTCGTATCGAACCAACGACTCAGAA
>JAJOZX010002589.1:505000-632588 GCA_023014485.1 Bathynomus jamesi
GTTTTCTTCGGGCACGTCTCGTTTCAACACCAGCAATAGTCCGCCAGCATATTGATATCCCAGTTTCCCTGGTACCTCTCTTCCATTATTTTCATATCTTGGTGAAATCGTTCACCCTGTTCCTCACTATAATCCCCGTAATTTTCAGGAAAATAGTCCAAGTGGGACCACAAAAAGTGCATTTTTTATGGACATGCGCGACCCATGAGCTTTGAAAGCTTCCATCAAGTTTTCGACAACGGACTCGTATTCTGGACTTCTACGCTTGCCAAGAAAATCAGTGACAACTGATTTGAATGCCTGCCAGGCATTCTTCTCAGTTGGAGTCATTGCGTTTTCGAACTGAGTATCCTTGATCAAAGTTCGAATTTGAGGACCATCAAAAACCCCAGCATTTAGTTTAGCATCAGATATATGAGGAAATTTACTCTCGAGATATCGGAATGCTGAACCCTCCTTATTCATTGATTTGATGAAATTTTTCATCAAGCCCAGCTTAATATGAAGTGGTGGGAGCAAAATTTTTGTTGGTGGTACAAGGAGCACTGAAACGACATTATGCGACCCAGGTTCAAAATTCTCTCTGGATGCCCATTCACGCTGTGCATAGTGCTTCTCATCCGCTCGGCTATCCCATTTGCAGAGGAAACATGGGTATTTCGTGTATCCCCCTTGCATTCCCAATACAAATGTCACAATCTGAAAAAAATGAAAATATTTAAAGAATTTAGAGATTTGTTCTATCAGATAAAAAATCTATGCATTGGACTGTATCACTTCTGTGGGGAAGTTAAGTGTTCTTATACGCTCTCAAATAACCTTTGGAAAAACAACAGAGTCAATAGCAATAGTTTACTTATGATATTAGTATTACCTTCAAATCTCCACAGATCCTCCAGTTATGTTGGTCGTATACGAGAGCATCCAGTAAAATTTTCATGTTATCGTAGCTCTCAGTAAGTTGTACGGAATGTGCTACAGGGACTGATGCAACCCTATTCCCAATGTTGAGAAGTACTGCTTTCAAACTTCGTTTAGACGAGTCTATAAATAGCCTCCATTCTGATGCGTTATATGGCAGGCCCAAGGATTCGATTAGCCCCTCAACATTGCAGCAGTACACTAAGGAAGAGGTATTTTCGTGCACTGCAAAAAACTTGCGGAATTCTTCCTCTCGTTTCCTATACCAGGAGAATGTTGTTCCCGGAGCCAGCAAGTTGTCCTCTCGAAGTCGTGAGCCCAAGATCTCGGCAGCTAATTTGGAAAGTCCTAAATCCCTGGTAAGATCATTAAGTTTGGCCTGGTTGAGAGGCCTCGGCTCATTTGAAGCGGTATTTTGAGGTATATACGACTGGGACTGGTCATTGGCATTGGTCATTGATTCATCATCAGAATCATCGAAGTCCAGGGTTTGAGGTGGGTCGGGTATTGGAATTCCAGGACCATGGGGTACAGGTCTCATAGCAGAAGGAATGTCAGGGTATACAACAATGTGTTTATTCTTCTTGTTAACTCCTGAAAATAGAAACACAGAAACATGGATATAAAACTTGCATATGAAATAGAAGAAGCATTCAGACAGTGGCGGCTCGTGAGGGAAGGCTGCGGTCTGTAAGATATGAAATAGGTCGATGGAGTCTGTATATTTTCTTTCTTTTTCATTCATATTGTCCCTTCGGGGACAATATGAATGAAAAAGAAAGAAAATATACAATCATTGTATATGTAAATGTAACTTGTATAACAATATGTATGTGTAAATGTATTTTCTATAACAATATGTATATGTAAATGTATGATTACCATTATGGTGAATATTATGCTATATATGGTGAATATTACATTATGGTGAATATTATGTCAAGTTTCATACGAGGATTTCAAAATATTTAAGAAAAATAAATTTATAAGCCCACCTTGGAGGTTTGTCATGCAGAAATAGCAATCTGTCACGTGATCCTTTCCTTCTCTCCAAATCATGGGAATTCCAAAAGGCAAAGATTTCGCTCTGCCTTTGCTCCATCTTCTCAAATTTTCAATGCACGTCTTGCAGCACATATGAGGGGCGAAATTTTTGTCCTGGTCCCCTAGCTTAATTCCAAAGTATGCTCTATACATTGTCTTCACAAATTTAGTGATTTGGGACTGGTTATTTGGCATGGTAACCGTCCCACATATGTAGCAGAATCTATTGGGATCATTTTTACACGCTCTATTCATTATGAAATATTTTATCTATATGCCTGAAAAGTAAAAAAAGATATTATACAAGTGAAACAAGTGATGATAGATGTTACTGTTCCAATTCCGCTTTGACAAAATCACGAAAAATTCTATTTTACTTATGAGGCCATAGCCGGATAACCTGAGCTGATTGAGAAAAACGGATTGCAGATTCGAAATCAGCAGGAAAAACTCTATAAGAATCACTTACAAAACCCTTGACAGCAAAATTGATGCATACCAGTGTAATAGGCCATGGGGCTGAAATGTCTTTTGGGCCGTAAGTTTGAACTTTCTGCGCTTCACATAACCGGATTTTTCCAGTTTGAACCTCCCCTCCTTGTATAAAACCGCTTTTAAACGCCCTTGTATAAAACCGATGGTTAACGCAGTTTCGAAAATGGCGTCTGACAGTGATGTGCGTCGTAAACAGAGAGCTGTTATCGAGTTCTTAACCGCAGAGAAGGAAACAGTTGGAAATATTCACAAACGTCTACAAAACGTTTACGGAGATGCTGTTGTTGATCGAAGCACAGTTGGACGCTGGTCTAAACGTGTGAGATCATCGGAGAGAGGGAGAGCCAGCCTCGATGATGAGCCACGCAGCGGTCGCCAGGCATCGGCTGTGACATCTCACACTGTGCAACGTGCTAACAGCATCATTCGATCAAATCGGCGCGTCACATACAAGGAGCTATCACTGGAGCTAGAATTAGTGAAGGAAGTGTGAATACGATAATTCAGCAACTGGGATACTCAAAAGTGTGTTCACGGTTTGTTCCTCGCGAACTGACTGAAGATCACAAAGCCCAAAGAAAAGAAATTGCTTCTGAGTCGTTGGTTCGATACGAGACAGAAGGGGATGACTTCCTTTCACAATTGTGACTGGGGATGAGACTTGGGTACACCACTTTGAACCTGAAACAAAACGCCAATCCATGGAGTGGCATCACGCAGACTCCCCACGCAAGAAAAAGTTCAAAATGGCTCCCTCTGCAGGAAAGGTTATGGCCACCATCTTCTGGGACATGAAAGGGGTGATTCTGGTGGACATTATGAAGAAGGACAAGCAATCAACTCAGAGGCATATATTGCTACCCTACAGAGACTCCAGAGACGTATAAAGCGAGTTCGACCGAGAGAAAACTGGAAGACGTCCTTCTTTTGCACGATAACGCAACCACACAACAGTTTGCAAACAAGAGAGGCCATCACAAAAATGCGCTTGACTGTGTTACCCCACCCTCCATACAGCCCGGATCTGGCACCTTCAGACTTCCATTTGTTTGGGCCAATGAAGGATGCTATTCGTGGAAGAAAGTTTCAGAGTGACGATGAGTTGTTGAGGAGGTTAAGAGGTGGCTCCAGCGGAACCCAGCGGACTTTTACCAGCAAGGAATAAAGGCCCTTGTTTCGAGGTGGAGGAAAGCCGTAGAAAAGGATGGAGACTATGTGGAAAAATAAAAACTTGTAAAAAGGTATGTAACTACTTGTGTACAAAATTTCTGGAACTTACAAGGAAACTTGGAAAGAAAAAAAAAGGTGGGGCAAAATATATTGAGTGGCCCTCTTACAATGTAGGTAGGGAAATTAATTTGTGTGTGAATAAAAAGTATACGTATCTAAGTATTAATGGGAGACTTTACGCAGCCGCGTTCACGTATCCCCATTTATTCCATAAGGTATTAAGTTTGTCCAACGCGGATTTACCTAACGCGCCGTTCTCGAGGAACCTAACCCCCGCGTTGGACGAGGGTTTACTGTATTTTAATCATGCAACTCGGCCGGTGGCTATTTTCGCAGCCAGTCATAGATGCTGGAGGTTGATGACATAATGACAACTATAAATTCAAAACTGATGGACTCGGAGACATTTAAAACATTTGAAGTTAAGTAAACTTCATATATATATATATATATATTATATAATATTTAGGAGAAATCCAATGACAAGGAGAAATGTAAATGCCATGAAAAGTCTTCTTTAATGCGCAACGTTTCGAGCAATACGCTCATCTTCAGCCTGAAGATGAGCGTATTGCTCGAACGTTGCGCATTAAAGAAGACTTTTCATGGCATTTACATTTCTCCTTGTCATTGGATTTCTCCTAAATATTAAATTGAAGCTCTGTAGAAGCAACCCGCATGATTATATATATATATATATATATATATATATTATATATATATATATATATATACTGTGTGTGTGTGTGTGTGTGTGTGTGTATACGCAGGGTAGAAGAAAAGTCTTTAAGGATTTTATACATACAAATAATTTGTTAATGATAAATAAATTCCAATGATATTACTGCAGTGTATGCGATACTTTTCAAAGCAAATATACAAGGCCAGGAATGACCCTAGGCTAGCACAGGAAGGCCCTACGCCCTAGCCCCAGTCAGGGCTATGTCAATAAGGTTGGAATACAGCAAATGAAGAAAAAGTGTGCTATTTCTTATAATAATTGTGAAGAAAGTTTGCGTTTACGTCAAGAAAAATATAATAAACCACCACCAAATGCAACCACTCTTCGATACTGGAAGCTCAAATTTTTGGAAACAGAGAGCCTGATAGAAGATCGTCCAAGAAGCGGAAAGCCAGTGACGGCGACAGGAGACAACAACAAAGAAAATGTCCTCGCCAGTTTTCAAGTCGATCCAACAACTTCAACGAGAAAAGTCGCACAGGAATTGGGTATTTCCAATTTTTAAGTAGCAAAAATATTGAAATCACAGGGGTACCACGATTACAAACCCTTTTAGTCTCAGCTCATATACGACGATTTTGATGGACGGTTGCAGTTTGCTGAAACAATGAGACAAAAGTTCAACAGTGATCCAGATTTCTTTCTAAAGATCAAATTTTCAGATGAATGGGTCTTCAGTTTGGCGAGTAAAGGAAACAAACACAACGTTCACTACTGGGTAAAAAGAAAACCCCAAAATACGATTGGGTAAATCCGTTAAAACGGCTACACTAACAGTTTGGACGTGCATTGGTTATTCAGGACTCGTTTCCTTTGACATATCGAGAGATACGATGGATGGAAAAACGCTGTTGCCAGGTATTGAGAGAGAACGTTTTGCCACACTTTACTAATGGCGTTGGCAGGAATTGGTTTTATCAACATGATGGAGCGCCGCCACATTACTCTGTAGCTGCCCGTGAGATTCTGGATAGGAACCTTGAAGGAAGATGGTTTGGGCGGTGAGGTCCCATCGAGTGGACAGCCAGATCACCTGATTTAACTCCATGTGATTTCTGGCTCTGAGCTTATTTGCGTGACAAACTCTACACTCCTGGTTTCATCTATCGAAATGTGAATGCCCTTGACCGCAGAATAGATGAAGAATTGAAAAAGAGATCACTCGATATGTTCAGAAGAACAATGAAGAGTTTCACAGAGAGAATCCACAAATGTATCATAGTGGATGGAGAACTTGTTGAAGATTACATTACAATTTAACAAAATATTTGTATGAATAAAATTCTTATAGACCTTTTGTTTGATTTGTTTCACCATTTAAACACTTATCTGTATAATGTTGTTAAATAGTTGTATGTATAAAATTCTTAAAGACTTTTATCCCACCCTGTATATATATATATTCTCTTTGGAGGCTACTAAATTATTTCAGTAATAACGTCATCAGTGACTTAAAAAGAAAACGGGGAGTAGTTGTTCTGCTTTTGGGGAATGGAGTTAAGAGTCACTGAACGACCGAGCGGCTACTCGTTGACTCCATAGTGACTCAAACAGATATCCGTTCAGGCTGAAAATACCGGAACCTCAACACTGTACATATACCTACATTGTGTTCCTAATAAGGATTGAGGCTCTGCCTTTACACTAATTTCTCTTAAATGTGTGAAAGGCTTTGTATTCGTTTATGGGGTAGAAGTCCTTGTTTGTTTTTGTTTAGCTAAGCTTTGGTTATGATCAGGCAAGAAAATTTAGCAGTAACTTCACTTGCAATTTTTCTGGAATTACCTAAAGTTTTAGACTTATCAGAACACTCAATTCCGACCCAGAAATTAGCTAATTATGGGCAAGAGGTGTGTCATTAGACTGATTTAAGTCCCGTTTAAATAATATAAAGCAATACGTCAAACTAAATAAATATGAATCAGATTTTCAACCAATCACACACACGGAGTGCCACAGGATTTTATTGAGACCCCTCCTATTCCTGTGTTATATTAATGATTTTCACTACTGCCAGAATGAAACTAGTGTTCAGTATACAGGTGACAAAACACTCCTCATATTTGATAAAGAAGTACTTATCCGTGAGCTAGACCACAAATTTTGGCCAATTGGTAACACTAAGGCGAACCAAATGAAACAATGCTTTTTGAAAAGCTTATAATTTGTAGTTTCCAAATATGCTTGCTGGACATCTGTATCTGGTAGCGTTTTAGTGTAAATTTTCATCAAACATAGGCACCCAATATTTCAATATTGGGCGCAAACTTAAAATGCTGATAAAACAATAAAGCTACTCTTTTGAAATGTCCAGCAAACATTTTTATCATCTACTTAGCATCCTTCATCATTGGTATGAGGGACGTTTAGTTCCCCCGAGTGGTAGAGTGGTACCGATCAACCCTTCTGGCCCACGGACTATAAGTACCTTACAAAAAAAGAACAAACGGAACTCATCCGTATTTATAATTAGCTGACTACAAATAAATTATCGTTAAATCTAGCAAAGGCGTCATATATCATTGAAACAAATATAAAACAGCATATAAATGTAAATATACATATAGATAATACTATAATTAACAGAATATCAGATATTAAACTATTTGGTGGGTGAAATTTTAGAGGAAAATTAAACTTCCAAAGGGCACATCAGATTCACATCAAGTAAATTGTAAAAAGTCACTTATATTTTGCATAAATTAAAATAGTACATTCCAGAATATTTACTACTTAATCTATATTACACCTTTGGCCATCCTTACATCGTATATAATATAACATTAAACGTATCTTAAAAAAGTCGTCAGAATCATATCAGTTAGTGAACCAAACGAGAACACACAAGACCTAGGTCAAAATCCCTAAAAGTTTTTGTTTAGTGACCTGTACGAACTGAATATCTGAAGTATTCATAAACTATTCTATAAGGAGGCTCCAGTGTCAATTATGAAAGTAATTTCAAGCAACCAAGTGAACCATTCAATGAATCTAAGGCATACTATAATAGCTATTACTTCCAAGAACCTAACTACACACTTGAAACATCAGAGAGATTCCTCTCATCCCACTCAAATCCGGGCAGCTTTAGAACAGCCCTGAATTTTTGTCTCTGCTCGCACTATCAGGCATACATTAGTGAAGTAAGACGTTCATGGCCGAATTATAACACACAAACCAGTCAGTTCGAAGTCAAGTCATTGTGATCATCTTGTATGGGCAAAACAAAACAAAAACAGGATATTTGAGCAGTGGTCCAATATTTTTTGATCTGACCAATCCAAGTTTAATCGACTGGAAAGTGATGGTCAGGCGTTTGTTCGTCGTTGCCCGGGAGAAGAGTACCATCCTGACTGTATATAGTGAAGACAGGGAAGGGAAGAAGAGGATCAGTCATACTTTGGACTTGCTTCTCTGTTGCAGGGCCAGGTCCATTTCATCGTGCTAGAGGCATTATGAACTCCATACAGTGTGTCTTTATCTTGGAAAAACCTTATTTCCTGCTGTTCCGCAGCTTTATGATAGTCATTGGATGTTTAAGCGGGACAGTTCGATCTGAAACACAGTTCCAGACACAAGATTCTTGATACAAGAAAATATGCCAGAAATCCTTCCTTGGCCATCCCAGACGCCGCACTTAAATCCAATAGAACACTGTGGGAATATATAGACAGAGCAATGAAAGAAAAAATGTTATTCCATACTGAACATTTATGGAAAATTTGTTAACAAACTAGAAAAACATCACTGTTAAAAGATGCTTCAATAATTATCAATTCAATGCTCACGGATGTGTGGCTAGTAGTATAGCCGAAAAAGGGGAGAGTGCAAGAATGTTGCAAGTGATTACGTAATGTTGCAAATGGGTGGGGGTGTTGCAAAGGGGGGTGTTGCAAAAAATAATAATTCCCCCCAAAGAGTACTGGCCTTTGTTGCCAACCGGGGTTGCAAGGGGCATGCAACTTGGAGGCGGAGTTCTCCCCCAAGCTATTCCCCCCAAAGGGCCAGAGAGGAGAGAAAGGAGGAGAGGTGTTCACCTGGCAGGAGCCAAGTGCATATTAAGACTTCAGCCGAGTAGGCGTTGTTTTATAGGCTCCTAATCAGCCAGTTGGCTTAGAAGGCGTAAATAGCGCCATGTATTCAGTTTGTGCTATATATTTAATTAATTAATTCTAATCGAAGACTGAGTTGCCAGATACCATTGTATACATTATTATAGACTCCTAATCAGCCAGTTGGCTTAGAAGGCGTAAATGGCTTGAGTTGCCAGATAGCGCCATGTATTCAGTTGCCAGATACCACTTTTTAGCATTATTATGGTGAGTTGTCTCACTAAACAATTAAAATATTTCGTGCCATGTATTCAGTTGCCAGATACCACTTTTTAGCATTGCCAGATACCATTGTATACATTTAGAATTCCGCTAGTAGGTTTAGAAGGCGTAATATGTTATGATTATCCAAAAGAATTAAGTAAAACAACATTGCATCATTCTGTTTATTATAAATATATAGAAAATAAATATACATTTCAATAATAAGAAATATATACACACACAATTATGGAGATATATATAAAATAAATATACATTTCAATAATAATAGAAATATGTATATAATCATAACAGTACAGGGGAAATATCACGCAAAATATATAAATACATTTCACTTTTTTTTCAAAATACTAAACTCGCACTTAATCGAGTTTACAATTACATCATTATTGCTCTGCATTACGCAGTATATGCGGTTTAATAATATTTCACCGCTTAAAGTATAGGGAAACCTGTATTCGATATGAAGGGCTTTCATATCGTTCAGTACTATTTTTGTTCCCACTTTACAACCGGTTGGTAAGTCATCTTTAAATACGTCTAGAATACAATCAAAAGCACGCACAAAGAGTTCATCGTTAGCTACATTATTAAACACAAGTTTATAAACACGCTTTTCCAATCGAGGGTTTATTTCTACCGACTCGAGCTTTTCAATCGTGAACTCACTCAACATAGCGGCAATTGAAATAATCTTCTAAATCGTTACGACAACTGCGCGTTATATAAAGAAATAGTTCTTCAGGGTGAGCGGTGTAGGTGAGCTCAGCCTTGTACCGATCAATTGCTTTGTACCAAAGTTCATGGTATTTCAAAGAGTCTAAACTTTTTAAATAAACGTCCAGCTCTAGACCATTCTCACCCTGTTCAGCCCTACACTCGGTAAACCCATCGAGCAGAGCGGTGTATGCGTATTCAAGTACTGTATCAAAATAAAGCATATTTCAAGCTCGGTTCAAGCTCTGAGATAACTATGAGCCGTGTGAGGCACGCAGGTAGGCAGGAACGGTTCGACGGGCGGCTGGCTCGATGAAACGTGAATGGGGTTGTTTGAACTCGTATGACCCGCGAGTCGCACCGAAGTGTTGTACATATTTGTTTTTCAGGTACAAGAATTAATTTCGGTTTTATCACTACCAGACTACGCACCAGACAGTTTACCTCAGGATAAGAACTAGGCACATTTTATGTTTTACTAAACATCTTCACACTCCGGCGCACTGTTTGAGAGGAACATATGCTCATATTTTTCCTTTCTGCCCATCAAACGATACTCGTCTCTAAAGTCTGTTAAAAACTCACGCAGGGCACTAGCCACAACCTCACTACGAACCTCATCATGATATACATTAATATAGTGATCAAAATACTTAAGATTGTCCATGATCACGAGATTCACATTTTCAGTCGTAGGGTATGAGTAATCGACATGGTGTAGCATGACGTAATACCGCTTGTCACCACCCATCCGCAAGACTCATTATCCATACCTGCTGCTTCTCTTCTGCACGCGTTGTTTCTTTTACTTCACGGTATATGTGAGACTTTATAAAGTTTAGCTCTGCAGCATACTTCAGCACATCGTCTGTGCAACGAAAGCCTTCAACGGTCTCACCAGAACATCCGTAGAGTATTTGTACATCTTGGAACTTCGCACACTCCAATGTGGTTTTAAGAGGCATAGGAGGGGGGAATAGGAAGTTTTTCGGTATCCACCACATCCTGGCACTTTGCTGAATACCATTTCATAAACGTTGTACAAGCAATATTAAAGGTAGCCATTTGAGTACACGTCTGATCTTTTCTTCTGAATACACGTCTGATCTCTCGGGCTTACTGCAGTCGACTGACCACGCAGGGACTCCCAGATAGTAGCATGACTCACGGTCTTACAGTGGGCGGAGCTTAGAACTTTCACCTGCGCGCGCACACACACACACACACACACACACACACACACACAAAGGAGAAAGTGAAACGCTAATTGAAACATGATTTATTTAATAAACGAGATATTCAAGTTATATATATATATATATTTACAAATACGATTTAATAAACGAGATATTCAAGTTATATATATTTACAAATACGTGTAATAAATCAATAGATACGATTATATACAAGACAAATACGTGTCAGTTATCAATAGAAGCATCAAACGTTATGGTATCCAAAGGGCACGGTATCATAGGTACCAGGTAACTGGTAACGTTTCCTATAGGTGTTACGGCACACCTTCGTACCCCTAAGTTCCTTCACGCCCCCCAGCTTCTGCGCCCGAAAATTGTGAGTGCCTACAATTAGTTGGGGAGGTCGTTCGCCCTCATCATCGTCCAAACACACTAGATCCTACGACAGATAGTTACCGAACCAAAGCGCGGTGATAATATCTTAGATTTAGTGATGACGAACGGCGAGAATATAGTCGAAGGTTTAGAAGTAGGCGAGAGTTTAGGATGTAGCGATCATCAAATTCTTAGGTTTAAGTTATTGATAGAAAACACAGGATAGTAACGTAGTGAAGTCCCTGATTTTCGTAGGGCTAATTTTGATAGTTTTGCGGATAGGATGAGAGTAGTGGACTGGGATAACTTATTTATGGGTAATGACACAAATTTGCGTTGGGTGGCGTTTAAAGAAAGTTTTAGGAATATTGAAAGGGAGTTTATTCCTCGTAGGCCCAAGCGCGCTAGAAATCGTGGTAGGCCGAAGTGGTGGAGTAGGGAAATAGGAGTTTATAATAGCGTAATAGAGCGTATAGACTTAGTAAGCGCAATGGCACGGAGAGCTAACTTTAATAGATATATCGAGCTTAGACGTCAGGTTAAAAGATCAGTTAGGAAGCTAAGCGTAATTTAGAGATAGTTATAGCTGCGGATAGTAAACATAATCCCAAAAAGTTTTTTGAATACGTTAATAATCGTAAGCCGGTAAAATAACATAGGCCCTCTAGTGGATGTAATGGCGCTTTGGCTTCTGACGCTCAGGCGATGGCGGGTATTTTCAATAACTTTTTTGCGACAGTTTTTACCGTAGAAGACGTAAATAATGTCCCCGACGTGGACGATATCGTTCCATTTAGTAGCGAGACTATTTTGGATGAAATAACTGTTTACGAGGCTGAGATTGCGCATTATATCGATAGGCTAAAAGTTAGCAAGGCTCCAGGCCCTGACGCTTTTTATCCCAGACATTTGAAAGATTTGAAAGACGTTATCGTAGGCCCCTTAACGAAGATTTTTAATCAGTCACTCGAAACGGGGATTATTCCTGAAGACTTCAAATTAGCTAACGTCACGCCTATTTTTAAAAAGGCGACCGCGCGTAGCTAGCAATTATAGGCCCATTAGCTTAACGTCAATTGTCGGTAAACTTTTGGAATCCGTAGTTAGGGATCGTATCATCGATCACTTAGAAAGTAGAGATTTGATTAATAGTAGTCAGCATGGGTTTCGACGCCATAGGTCTTGTTTAACTAATTTGTTAGAATTTTATAACGAAATAGTGCGCGAATACGATAGGCATAGGCAGCTGACGTTATTTATTTAGATTTTAAAAAGGCGTTCGATACAGTTCCGCATAGGAGACTAATTGCGAAGGTTAAAGCGCACGGTATACGCGGTCAGGTAGCTAACTGGTTAGAAGAATGGCTTCGTGCTAGGAGGCAGAGGGTCGTAGTTAATGGTAGTGAATCGGGTGGTTAGATGTAGGTAGCGGTGTCCCACAGGGTTCAGTGTTAGGCCCATTGCTATTCGTAATTTACATTAACGACATAGATGTAGGATTGACTAGTAACGTGTCAAAATTCGCGGACGATACTAAAATAGGCGGTAAGGTGTTAACGAGGACGATAGAAATAGGATCCAAGACGATGTAATAGGATTATGGAGTGGACGATAAGTGGCAGATGCAATTTAACGTAGATAAATGTAAAGTTTTGCATATAGGTTCTCGCAACAATAATTACGCGTACACGATGGATGATAGGGAGTTAGCGAGCGTTGACGAGGAAGTAGATTTAGGCGTACGCGTAACTAAGATTTAAAGGTTAGGAACCAGTGCCTGGAGTCTTGCGCAAAAGCTAATAGGATGTTAGGCTTCATAGCGCGTAATTTCGAATTTAAATCGAAGGATATTATATTGCCCCTTTACAAGTCCCTAGTCAGGCCTCATTTAGAATATGCCGTTCAGTTTTGGTGCCCGTACTTGCGTGAGGATATTGATAGGTTAGAAAGGGTTCAGCGTCGTGCCACGAAACTTATTCCGTCATTGCGCAATAAGCCTTATGAAGATAGGATTAAAGAGTTAGACCTGTATTCACTCGAAACTAGAGATTAAGGGGGGAGCTTATTGAAGTTTTCAAAATCGTTAATAACATCGATAACGTAAATTTTGACAAATTGTTCACTTTCGATAATAGTAATACTCGCAATAACGGATTTAAGTTGCGTGGCAGACGTTTCATTACTAATATCGCTAAAAACTTCTTTACGTTTAAAGTAATTGATAAATGGAATAATCTTCCCGCGTCAGTCGTTCATTCTACCAGCGTTAATATGTTTAAGAACCGTCTTGACAGACATTTTAAAAGTATTAACGTTGTTTAATAAAAAAAACAAAGTTAGCAACAGAGCTCTGGTGGTGGTGCTCGAGGATGAGTCTGTTGACGATGAATGCCAGCTTGTGACATGCCAGCGTGTGATGCCAGCAATAAAATTATTAAAAAAAAAAAAAAAAATTAGACTAACACGAACGTAGATGTAGCTCGTAGAGTAAACTAACCCACTTTTTGTTTAACTTACCTACTTTTTTTTTTTTTTTCTTATCTCCTTACTTTGCATGTCTGTAACTCTCTTTCTTGCATGTTTGTAGTTTGCATGGTATGACAGTGAGTTAAGACTGTGTTTGCATGGTTTGTAAGCGTTCTTATTTTACTTCTTTTCATCTTTCACCCCTCTCCTATTTCTCCGACTATTTTTCTGACTTGTCGGCAGTGGCCGGCGGATGATGATGGTGGACTTTTTTCTCTTTTTCTGAATGAATGTTAACCCACGAATGATAGGTGTTGCTCCTTACTTAACCCCTTATTCTCTTCTCTTCTCTTAACCCCTACTCTTTCCTTTCTCTCGGGCTAACCTTAGAGTGGATCTTAGGGTCTTTGTTAGCCTTAGCTTCTGTAGATCTGTAGATCCTTCAACGATTCAAAGTTAACACCCGCCGATTCGCATGGTTGAGCGTAATACCCTTTGCCTTCACGATATATTTCATTTCCTCCCTCCCACCCTGACCCGTACCCCATACGTTTTAGGTCCTGTTGAGACAAAAGAGTCGGCGTATGCGTTGTCCCCATACTCATCTTGATCTCATCAGTGAGCTCGCCGAGGAACTCCCCAATAGCGGGCATGTATTCACCCTCCCTCTCTGTGAATATCACGCTATCTGTATCGGCATACAATACTCTCCGCCCAAGAGAATGCAATAGACCCCAAAGTTTTATACGGGCGTAGGCTGTTGTGAAGCTGGCCACAGGTATGTTTGTAACCCTTGAGGTATCTGGCCAATTCAGTGTTGTTGTACTTTATTATGTAAGTATTACCTACATTCACGATCTCCATGACCTCTTTATCGGAGCATTGGCATAATCCCAGACATCGCTATAACTTTGTGCCAAATGAATGTTCCCTTGCCGGTATTCTGCGCAAATTTTCCCCATAGACTGTTTAGACACAACTTTGCACTAAAGCGCTTGCCAGGATTCTTTACAATTTGGACACGATCAAGTTGTATACCTTCGCGGTCGCGGTAACGTTGAATATAGGCAGACTTTTCATCTTCGGTATCAACTCCTCGCGGATACCCTGATGCCTCAACCTTATCCTTCAAAAAGCGTTTATATATGGTGTGAAAAGGTTGGGTAGCTTCTGAAACCTCCACACCTCATGTATCTTCAGTATTCTATAACCATGGCGTACGGCTAGGGCCAGCTCAGGACTTGTATATACGCCTCTGATCTTACGCTGGTGGGGTATATGGTTACAATCGCCGTTATCCTCTTCCGCGCACTTCACGCACAGGGGAAACATGAGCTTGTCGTCGATAACGACAGGTAAGATCGGCATCCATAAATTGCGTGGGGAGTACGTCTACGAAAGAGAGCCCAAAGTAACGATCATTCAAATTTTTGAAAATTCATTGATGGAGGGCAGCTAGGTCCCACCAGTTTCTCAGGAGCGCCCACGGGGTACGGATTGTTCTTCATCACGTATGGGTATAAAGAACAGAAATCGTAGTAATGGAGCTTCACGCCCT
The DNA here is from genome assembly GCA_023014485.1 of Bathynomus jamesi. NCBI lineage: Eukaryota > Metazoa > Arthropoda > Malacostraca > Isopoda > Cirolanidae > Bathynomus > Bathynomus jamesi. Next base: position 520,079 of record JAJOZX010002589.1, read on the forward strand.
CCGTAGGTGGAAAGTATAGTCTGAATGGATTTGTACGTCCTCCAAACAAGCTATCACCACATTTGAGAGGATCCAGCACCATTGAACGCTTGATCGTGTTTATTTCCTCACGGTACACCTCGTCTGTCTCCATCCGTGCATCATATTCATGCTCCCACAAGACTTTGTGAGTGAACTGTGATCCTATAAGTTGATCGCGGGTGCGGGTCCATGCAAGACAGTCGGCAGGAGATCTACCGTGGATATCTCCGGCGATTCCGCACTCAGGACGGGGGCATCCATGCCACCAGCATCCGTTAAAGGAGTACACAGTCTTCACACCAGTGACACGGTTTTCACTTAACCCATCAACCCAAAAAACACGTCCATTAATCTTAATGGGTACTTCACCCGTGTTGCGGGCGTGCTTTATGTATACACCTGTCTGTTGCTGTAGGTGTATGAGCCAGTAAATAGCCTTGTGTCCGTAACTGCGGGTTGTTTCGGTGAATAATGGCTAAGGTGTCTTTAGGCATGAAGTTATTCTTGAACACCGTAAAACATAATGATGCGATGGTGGTTGCGACTTGCAGCGGATCGCATTTGAAACGGCCTATGTACATCCTTCTAAAGGCCTGGAAACATACTCTAAGCACGCGCACATCATTCACGCAATAACGCTCACATTCATCAGCTATATTATAAGGGTTACTTTCATTAAAACTGTTAGTATCGATCAAAGTCTTCACGTTCATCCATACAGTCATAGTTAAAATGTTTGGGTGGTGTGGGCCTACGTAGTTTAAAGTCTCGCTGGTGAGGAAAGTGTAAGGGAAGTATCCTTTGGAAACTTCAGCTGCTACTCCCATCACCTTGGGTAGCTTTGCTAATTTACAAGGTGTGAATAATAAAGTATCTTTAAATTGTACATTGCCTCTTATTGCATCTGTATTAATTTGTTGCCTCTTTTCAATGGATCACCTGTAAATATCTCAGAGGATTCGTGTCAAGCAACTCCTTATAAAGGAACTGCGTGTCAAACTTTGCCCCGTTATGGGCGAGAATATACACAGTCATTTTTTGAACTTGTCGGCTAACTTGACAATATAGGACACAAATAGTTTCACAGGACTATCGCGGACATTCGTTTTAAAAACGTTTGTCCGTTTACCACATTTGGGGCACTCGTCACATTCGATCCCATACACTCATCACAGATGGTCTGGCTCACAAGTAAATGTGGAATTACCTCTTTGGTTTCAGCGTTCGTATATGTTTCTATATCGTAGTATACAGTTATACAAGGGTTATTTTTAGGCTTAGCATCTTTCATATAACATACATGCTTTACTCCATCCGCCTTATATTCCTCCTGGCATGTAGGACAGTGAATTTCGTCACACTTGTGCTTAAATTTTCCCCAATTATCCATTGTGTGAAACATACCACATTCACAGATTCTCATTTTCCTGCACGTGCCAATTGATTTATGGAAATCAAAGCAGTTATTATTGAAAAATGTGCGTCTACACACATCACAGTCTCTCTTCTCAGCTTCAACTACACGGCTTTCACATTTGGTGCTTTTACACTGCTCACATACCATGTGACATTCTTTACAATGTCTCACTATATCATCCGCAAACTCGAGGCACCCTTACACAAATCATGATGTCTCCCATATTTTCGACTTTTGTCATAACTCGCGTAAAGCCACCTTATATTACGGATGGGGAGATACGTTGTCCCTGACAATCCTAAAATAAGTAGGGGTCTTGTACGATCTCTCACACAGCTTTTAAAAACATACACAGTCCTACGACGATCATCCAACCCAAATACAACTATACGGACATTCATTTCCTGTTCTACCCTTCTCAGCTCTTCAGGACCCATATTACAGTCAAATTCAAGTTCACAGTCTACAGCTAGTTTACGGGCACGTTCCACGACGTAGGCACCAAATTTTTTGAGTCCGTGTATTTTGTACAGTAAACATATGTGCTAAGAGTACTGCTATAAAGCCGCAACCACGATCGACGTTTATATGCTTCGTAAATAGTCGAGAATTGAAGTTAAGAGTATACGGTATGGCACTATGACCGCAACACGGAATACACGGTCAATATTTACCGTGAAGTTGTCCATATTAAAGGCTATACTACTTTGGGCGGCTGCATTATACGTCCTAATATATATTCTACATCTTCAGCCGCCAAACGTCTAAATGGCACTATCACCCAATAATCATCTACATCACCGTCATCTGACCCGAATCCAAAGGACAGACTCGTCCTGACTTCACGCTCGTCGCGGTTCTGAAGAGCAAACTCTACAATACGCTGTACAACCCGGCGTAGCTCGCGCTCAATTCCATTGCTATACATGGCTCTAGGGTCGACCCTGACTCTATACCGATTTCTAGTCAAGGCTGGGGTTGGGGCTGCGGAGCGCACCAACTCAAACGTTATAGCATCCTCAACAGAACGGGGGGCAACTGTGGCGGATGAATTAGTGGATATATTAGCAGAAGGTGCTGCTGGGGTGCCTGTTGCGTAGGAGGTTGAGGGTTGGGGATCTGTTATTGTAGACTTAACAGAACGGGGAGCAAATGTGGCGGATGAATAAGGGGATATATTAGCGGGAGGTGCTGCTGGGGGGATTGTTGCGTAAGAGGTTGAGGGTTGGGGATCTATTACTGCTGCAACAGGCGCGTATTTCGGTCGCTTTATACCTGACGTGGTGTTCTCATACCTCCGCTTTGGACGTGCTACCGGTATCGCTGGTGAGGGTTCGTTGGCAGGGGAGGAGATTACAACTACACTGTCGTCGAGGTCATCCGTAATGTCAATGATGGGATGCTCTACCTCATCGTCATTCACGGTTCTGTGGGAGAAGAAAGCAAAATATGAGGAACAGCACTCAAAATTTGTAATATTTTGTAAATGACCCACTTAGGAGTGTAACGTGTTAGAAATGGACTCTGTAGAAAAATTCAGATTCACGAGTCCATCCACATGTATTATATCTGGACCTACAGGATGTGGTAAAACTGTGTCTATGCTTGAAATCATTAAAGAAAAGGGAGAGATGTTCTAGAAATTTGTGCATAAAGTTATATGGTGCTATTCGACGTATCAATCAGTGTTCAACGAGTACCAAGATGATATTTTGTTCCACAAAGGCGTATATGACGTTAATTCGTTAAAGGGAGATGAACATACAGTTATTGTAATTGACGATCTCATGTTGGAGATGGATAAAACGTTTGCCGAGACATTTACAGTATTCTCCCACCATCTTAACATAAGCGTGTTCTTCATCAATCAGAATCTATTTTTCAAAAATAGATACATGCGCGATGTGTCGTTAAATTCGCAATATCTAGTCTTATTCGCGCAACGTAGAGATGTATCACAAATTGGGGTATTAGCCAATCAAATGTTCCCGAATCAGCGTAAGGAGTTTTTGGAAGTTTATAAAGAAGCTACAAGCACGCGTTACGGATATTTGCTTTGCGACCTTCATCCGCGAAACACGTTTAGAGTGCTTCTACGAACGAATATATTTCCAAACGAGCCTGAAACGGTGTATATTCCAGAATGACAAAGAGACTAAAGAAATACCGTGAATTAATAAAAATCTATCATCGACTGCCCCGGGCATTGCAGCAGATGTTTATTAAAAATATCAACGCCGACTTTTTAAAATGCATCTGTGAAATCTGTCTTAACGTTATAAATTGCAATGTATCAATGAAAACCCCTCAGAAGGCTCGCCTACGCCGCTACAAGAACATAATACGTGCACTCGCTCGTAAAAGTCAAACTGCAGCGAAGAAAAAACGAATTATTGTACAAACAGGAGGGTCATTTCTCCCCATCTTATTTTCAGTTTTGGGTACTTTACTGACTAGATTAATATAATGAAGAAAGTGGTAGTGATTCCCCACGAGGTGTACGCTTCACTGCAAAGGAATCCAGACACGGATCTAGATCCCCGTAAAAGCAGACTTAAAAGAATGGAAAGCGAATTGCTAGCCCTATTAAACAGTGAAAAAACACCTGATGAGAAAAGAATCTTATACCAAGAAGCTCTGCAGAAATTTCTTCACGAGTACGAAAATTATAAGAGCCCTACAGAGATTTCTGTGGTTATTAGGCACAGCACGGGGGACGATGGACATGGCGACATAGGATCTGAGCCCGACGATACAGCTGACCAACCAAAAATTAAGGGGTTAGCCACACAACATATCGAACATGTATTAAAAAGCACCCTCCCACATACATTGATGAGTAAAGGCTTAAGTCTTTATAATCTATTGAATGAGGATCCAGCCATACAATGGACCGATACAGGCGAGATCATTGTGGAAGGATCAAAGGTACAGGGATCGAATATCGTAGACATTGTCCATGATCTGGTGAGAAAGTGGGATAGGCCATCGCCATCAGGATGGAAGCATATTAAAGCAAGACTACAACAAATAAATGTCCATAAAACGTTGATAGGAAATCTGAACAGGTTAAAAGACTTGGAACATGCAACGCATGTGACACAATTGAAGGCGCCGTCATCCCCGGCGGTAACACCTTTGAAGAGGAGCAAGAAGAGGTTAAACCAACCCTACCCACGTGCCTCTAAAATACGCAAATGGCTAACGTATTAACTAAACGCTATTATGACATTTCTAACCCATCCTCTTACGGCGGCGTAGATAGACTGTACAGAAGTATTTACGGAGTAGGAAAAAAAGATGTTGAAAGATTTTTGAGGGAGCAGGACGCTTATACGCTTCATAAGCTTGTGAGAAAAAGGTTTAAAACAGCCAAGACAACGGCTTCCTCGATTGATTCTATTTGGCAAGCAGATTTAACAGACATGCAAAGATATTCTGTGTATAACGATGGTTAACGCTACATTCTATTCATAATAGACGTATTCTCTAGATATCTGTGGCTAGTTCCTCTGAAAAATAAATCACCTGAAACAGTTGCTAAAGCCACCAAAACGCTAATGTTAAAAGAAAACAGGGTTCCTCGCTATTTTTGTACGGATATGGGGAAGGAATTTATAGGCCGTGCTTTTCAGAACATGTTGACAGAGTTTAATATCAGCTATTACACAACCAATTCTATACATAAGGCTTCTTTAGCTGAAAGAGTTCAGCGCACCATAAAGGAACGCATGCACCGTTATTTTACACATAAAAACACATACAGATTTCTAGACATTCTGGAATCATTGGCTTCATCCTACAACCGCTCACACCATCGCACGATTGGGACAACACCTAACGAAGTTTTAGAAAGAGGTACGCTCCCGAGAAGAGATGGATCACCAACACCACTACCACACTCGGCGCGCTTCAAAATCAATGATTATGTAAGGCTGTCGCGTTCGGGGAATAAATTCGCAAAGGGTTTTGAGCAAGGATGGACACGCGAGATTTTTAAAGTTAGGGCTATGAGACCTAAAGGTGAGATAATGATGTATTACATTGAAGATTTGAATGGGGAAGAAATCTCAGGAGTTTTTACCGCGAGGAATTGCAGAAAGTTGCGTTTAATTTAGGAAAAAATGTGTTTAAAATTGAGAAAATTTTAGGAAGCAAAGGTTCAGGAAAGAGAAAAATGTACCTGGTGAAATGGCTAGGATACCCAGAAAGCTTCAACACCTATATAAAAGCTGATGCAATAATGAAGCTTAAATAGTATGCAATGGCTCCTAACCATTTCTACGTCACACTCCCGTCCTCCTCGTCCCTGTCTGTACACTCTAACAACACACTAGCCAACTTTGTAACAGAACTCCACAAGCACATTGAATTGGGTCGTGATTCGTATGAGGTGGGGATATGCGAAATTCAGCTGGACACCATCTTTTTAAATATTGAACATAAAGAACCCGTTTTTACGATTCTTAGAGACATTGACGAGTGTGAAAAAGCTGGGTTAGCTATGGATGAAACTATGCGTATCGCTCGGACTAAGGTTGCACGGTATTACAGTACAGAAGTAAGACTAGGACCGGGTCAATATGGTTCGGCCGAGGATGTTGTTAGAGACTTAAACGTTAGTTTAAGAAACTCAAACCTTACGAATGATTTAGTATACGAAATCGTAAACAACCCTGCACATACACTAATCCTAAAATCAAAGACTAACAGACGTATTAAAGACCATAGAAAGTTCCAAATTCTAGCCAATGGCCGATATAGCGCAGCCTTCCAAAGAGACACATTTCACGAGACACAGCATGACTTGTCCAGATTAATGTATCAATTGAAGATGGAGAAATTGGCTGAAAGGTCCCCAGACATGTGCTATATTTACAGTAATATAGTGGAGCACCAGTTTGTTGGGGATACCCAGGCACGCCTGCTGCGCATTGCTCACATCCCCAACCATAGAGGAAGGAGTTTGAGTATTACATATGACAGACCCCACTATGTGAATGTCGCAACTAATTTAATAACCAATATCTCAATATATATAAGAACGATTGAGGGTGAAAACTTCCCATTCGGTAACGGGAGCTTAACAGTGAAGCTACACTTTCGACGCACTGAGTTATAATGGATAGAAAGCCTTTCACCGTCTATCGAGGGGTGAGATACCAGCGCGGTAGTGGACTTGGATCCATTTTTTCATCCATACTACGTACGGCTGTTCCTTTGCTGAAGAGGGGGGCCAGATACCTCGGAAGGAAAGCGCTACAATCAGGTATTAACACTGCAGAAGACATATTGGCCGGGGCTAAACCTAAAGAAGCTCTAAAAAAACATTTAAAGCGTACACGGGACGAAATCATCAAAGATGCAAAGAGAAAAATGCGTGGTGGCGGGAAGAAGAAGAGGGCTGCCCGGAAGAAGGGGTCACGTGGTATTAAACGTAAAAGGCTATCAAAAAAGAAGTGCTGTAAGCGAATGAAACCTATGGTTGACCACTTTTTTCACTGATATAAGCTAAGGACATTGATCTCATGAATCATAGTTTGTTTACCACTTGTCGAGAGATGAGTCACTATTTCGCCATGGCACGCTTCATCCACCCATGTAGTTCACAATGCTGTAAATCGGAGCTGTCCCTTTTTGAGCTGCCTCCAACCCAAGTTTCTATTGAGCACAGTGACTTTATTACAATTAACCCTTTAAACACAATTAGTTCCCCGAGTGCACCTATAGAATTCGTGATACCCAGCTCAGGCCCTTACTTTTTTGATCCAAGCTGTGTGCACATGTACGCTAAGCTACGTATAGCCCATTCTGATGGAACGGTCTGCGATGACAAATATGCTGTATACCCTGAAACAAACTTTCTGCACTCCATATTCAACCAGTGTGACGTATATTTAAATAAGACCAACATATCGGCAGGCACGGGGTACTATCATCTACGCGCCTATCTGGAAAATGTCCTCAACTTTTCCAAAGAAGCGAAGGCTACCTTTTTAAGTGCCAAGGGATATTATCAAACTAAAGATGAAAGTAGTATAAAGGACAAATTTAAAAATTCTAAAAAGAAAATATACGAGTGTTTTGGACGGTTGCACACAGATTTCACTTTCCAGGAGAAGTTGCTTGTGAACGGGGTGGATATGAAAATAAAGCTCACCCGCACGAGTCCTGAGATCTGCTTAAATCTGGCTGCGATCAAGAGAGGGTGCAAAGCCCGTTGTGGTTCACATTATGGACACATACCTCCGCGTACGGCGAGTGAAATTAAGTTCACCAAAACAACTAGAAATTGAGAAAAATTTACTAAACGCTACAGTGAAATATCCTATTAACAGAGTACAAATCAAACTATATACGGTTCCTGCAGGGTTGGCATCGAAGCAGATAGAAAACATTGCCCTGGGAAATCTTCATAAAAGGATATTAATCGGTATGCAGGACCATGCTTCGGTGAATGGAAAATATAAAAAGAGTGCCTTTAAATTCGAGAATTTCGGACTTAAAAATATAACTCTATACGTTAATGGCACTGCTTTGGGTGGAATAATGGGTACGGACTATTCATCAGACGCTGTGTTACCTCTTTGTGCCAGAGCCTATAGTAATCTGACCCATATTGCAGGTGATTGTGATGAGCTTGGTAATGGGGTAACGCAGGAAGAATTCATTGATCAATTTAACCTTTATCCGTTTGACATTACACCTGACTTATCTGCTAGCGTAAATACCCATTTAACCCCACAGCAGAGCGGAAACATCTCAGTGTGGTTGGAATTCGCCAAGCCTATAGACGCTCCTATTAGTGTACTAGTATATCTCGAATCGCAAGCCCTAATAGAAGTAGATAGATTTAGGAGCGTTATCACTGACTTTTAAAATGGATGCTAATACACTTCAGAAAGTAATGGAACGAGTCACACGTTCCAAATTTATCGGCGTGTTTGCGAAGAATGAAACACTGAGTTTGCCAAGTACGCGAGAATGCGGTAGTCTTATTGTGAACACAGATTTCATCGGTAATGAAGGGATTCATTGGATCGCTGTCTATTTTAAAAATAGACAGCGCCTGTACTATTTTGATTCAATCGGTACTCAACCCTGGAGTGACCCTATTATTGTAAAATTTCTCGCTCAGTTACATATTCCCGAAGTTGTATGGAACCCGTTTCGTGTACAAGGATATTTTAGTAATGTTTGCGGAATGTACTGCGTCTCATTTCTCATGCATATGTCATGTGATAAAGAATTTATAAATTTTTTAAATTTATTTGACCCGTGCCACACTCACCGAAACGATGAAATGGTATGCAGACAGATAAAAATCCGTTTTCCAATTGTACGTACTCGTTGTATAGTATAATGTTTTTGTTCGTATATTTGTAACGGTATATTCTGTAGTTGGTTATTGTACTGATTTCTTTCATTTAATAAATTTATGAAAATATATTGTCTTCTTACCCCAAAAAGATCGAAAAACACTTACATTATTTCGGTGTGACATTGCTGACTGATCAGTATATCCTCCGTAGTCATGACACGAGATTCTTCAAAAGATTGTATAACACGTGTCAAATCCTCATCGGACCTTAAAGGAATAATGTTCATTCTTTTAAAACATATACAGAGTATACAGACAGATCCCCATTATGTGAAGATATCTTTGGTTCATTTAAGAGGAATAACATTTAAAACGATTGCCATAAAAAATTTCGGTTTTAGCATAATGGCGATAAGAGGTAAAACCAAATAACATTGCCATCAAAAATTTCGATTTTTGGTGAGTATCTAAATGAAGTATTTGACGAGATACTACAACCCTCCATATATATATATATATATATATATATATATATATATAATATATAAAATCGAATTATAGACACTTACATTTCTATGGTAGTCCCTTGCGTCGGATTGTAAGGAGCGTCACTGCAAATATCTTCAACGGTTTGCGTTGGAAATAATTCATCACGGTCAATCGCGTTAAAAAGATTAATTGCAGTTAATGCTGCAGTGTCACTTTCTTCATACAAATCCGGGAAGACGTACAGGTCCATGGTGGAGGATGTGTGACATTCATTATGCTGACTGATCAGTATATCCTCCGTATTCATGACACGAGATTCTTCAAAAGATTGTATAACACGTGTCAAATCCTCATCGGACCTTAAAGGAATAATGTTCATTCTTTTAAAACATATACAGAGTATACAGACAGATCCCCATTATGTGAAGATATCTTTGGCTCATTTAAGAGGAATAACATTTAAAACGATTGCAATAAAAAATTTCGATTTTAGGATAATGGCGATAAGAGGTAAAACCAAATAACATTGACTGCCATAAAAAAAATTCGATTTTTGGTGAGTATCTAAATGAAGTATTTGACGAGATACTACAACCCTCCATATATATATATATAAAATCGAATTATAGACACTTACATTTCTATGGTAGTCCCTTGCGTCGGATTGTAAGGAGCGTCACTGCAAATATCTTCAACGGTTTGCGTTGGAAATAATTCATCACGGTCAATCGCGTTAAAAAGATTAATTGCAATCAATGCTGCAGTGTCACTTTCTTCATACAAATCCGGGGAGACGTACAGGTCCATGGTGGAGGGAATGATTATTCACTGACGCGAAAATAGCTACTGTTACTCCCAACTGAAAAATATCTCCTTTTATATGCACAATCGCCAAGCTCTGCCCCAAAAGACCAGATGTTCGTAGTGATTGGTTGCCAGTGTAGCTGGGTGGAGCTATGATGTGTACCAATCCGCTATAACGGGGCCGGACGACTAATGACATCTTTATATTTTCTCAAAGAAATGTATCCTAATTATATTTTTAAAAAAGCATTCGGTTTCCGCGTTAAGCTGTGGGTCTAAGGCGGAGTGAAAACCTTAACCGTTGTTACAATTCGAGCTAGTTGTTGTTATTATTATTATTAAAGAGAAAATCATGCATTAACATGCTTTTCGGTCATACTACTGCCCGGATCAAATGATCCTGTTATTTTAAATCCGGTTCAATAATCCTGTTATGTTGAAATGTGGAAGAGTAAGCAACGACTCCCTGACGAGATGTATTTCGATCCACAGAACAGCTGTTCACTGAAGACTGCATGTTCCACATTTTATAATAAAGAAATTATAAATATATCCTAATTATATTTTTAAAAGAGCATTCGGTTTCCACGTTAAACTGTGGGTCTAAGGCGGAGTGAAAACCTTAACTGTTGTCACTCTTCGAGCTAGTTATTATTATTATTAAAGAGAAAATCATGCATTAACATGCTTTTCGGTCATACTACTGCCTCGGATCAAATGAACCTGTTATTTTAAATCCGGTTGCACACCTCATGCACCTTGTTTCTTTCGCTGATTATTATTTAATATAATTGTGTGTATTTCTTTCAATAACAGAGCTGTTATCTAAGAATATGACACCATACAAATTACGCGTAAATATAAAATATTTTCATTGTAGAAGTAAACGGAGGTTTTTGCTCGAATAGATTGGAAGAAGGATTAACCCTCGGTCAAAAAGGTCTCTAGGGAGACGATTCGAATTGACACAGAGTCTCCCTTTCCTCGTGTGTGTGTGTGTGTGTGTGTGTGTGCACACACGAGTTGTTTATTCGTTTATTATATATATATACACAGATGGGGTGGGGGGTTTGGGGGAACGAGGGAGGAGGATAGTGTGTATTGAATTGCCGTATGTTTCAGATTTCTTCGTAAGCGCATTGAGAATGTGTTTCATTGTAGAAGTAATAACATTATTATTATTAAGATTTGGAGTGAAGGGAGACTTATCAAGAGCGGCCTGGAAGAAAGGTCTCTCGACAAGCAGGTGTTCTTCGAATTGACCCAGTCCTTTCCTCGTGTGTGTGTGTGTGTGTGTGTGTGTGTGTGTGTGTGTGCGCGCGCGCGCGCACGAGTTCATATACAAACACAGATGGGGAATGTACGAGCATGCTTTTGGTTTTAATTCCGCGAAATTCAATTTATATATATATATATATATATATTAGGGTGTTTCATAAATTAAAAGTTTGGAAAAATTTTAATCCACATGGATCCCCTTGTTCCATTTGCTGAGGAGACTGATAAACCGAAGTATTAATTCAATAGTTTAAAGTTTACGGGTCCCCAGTTTGATGCTCTGGCAGATCATAAACGGAAAAAATTAAACAAAAATCTGTCAATGAATTTTTATTCAACAAACGAGTACCATTTCACTACACATTTTCACAAAGATACAAAAAAACATAACCACTTCTTGCGAATCATTTGTCCATGAAATCCTTCTTGGTTTTATTCGGGTATTTCGCCCTATGCTGCATCACAGTTTTGAGCAAATACTGCTTCTGCTCTTCGTTCTTCGTCAGAGAACAGTTGAACTCTTTGGTGAGCGCGATGGCTCTTTCGGCCCGATCGTTGACGACAGAGATTTTGTTAACAGTTGCCGCTGCTTGCTTGAAGCCCTCTACTTCAGTCCACTCGGCAACTGGCTTTTTCAAGAATTCTGTGTCCAAGTCGAATGCATGGAAGAAAGCCATCGTCTTTCCTGTCACGAACTCCGCCAGGTGTTTCGAGGCAAGATTCCTGACGTTCTTCCCTTGGGGTCGCTTGAGTTCCTTTTTCGATGCGGGCTTACCCAAACTGACGACCATCTGAGCCTTTTCTTCATCTGCCACATCTGCGTCGAAGAACGCCATGGCAATAAGAGTCTCAGAGATGTACCATAGGTGTCGAGACATGGCTTCTTGCGCAGCGTTAACACACGAATATCCCGACATGGCAAAGGCTTCCGCGTCACGCAGAAATTCCAGATCAACTGCGGCAGCCTTGCTTGAGGTTGCAGCACGAGTCCAACCTCGGATGTAGACGAGGGACACGAAGAGACCTACGGCTGTCAGAGCTTCCAACTCGTGACTCGACATCTTGAACTGCTTCTTCAGTAGAATTACTTTCAAGGAGTAGATGGCTATCGCCATCCATCGAGCGTGATGGTAAGCGCCAGGGGCTCTGAGAGGGAAATCCACCACTTTTGCTTCTCCCAGGAAGATGAGAACCAACTGTAGCAGTTCCTTGTAGTCATCGCGCTGATGCGACGTGCTCACCATCCCTCTCACCAGCAGGACTGACTTCTCCCTCAGTTCCCTCATAGAGTCATTGACTTGAGCAAAATCGTACGGCCGCACGTCCAACCGGTCGATGAACTTCCATTGTGCCTGAAACCTCTTGAAAACGGGTATATCGGGGCCACTTGAAGGGCCGTATGCACGCTTGAAGACGGAGCTGAGGATGACTTCATAGATGTGATGCCGACAGGGGAAGTACATGAGTTCTCTGCCAAGACCTTTCTCAATCAGGACGCAGGCCCCGATATGAATCCCGGTGTTCGACGCTGTCGTGTCGAAAGACAGTCCCCGCACGCGCTCTTCCATCCTGTGTTCCTTCACCAAATCCAAGCAAACTCGCGCTATCTTCTCGCCGGTTCCGGACGTCACCTTAGGAACGCCGAGCAACTTCTCCTTGCCGTCGCCAGAGACGAGGACGGCGATCCGGTCAACGCTCTCCTTCCATTGCTCATTGTCAGGTAGGAGCTTACTGTCCCAATGCAAGACAAGAGGCTGACCAGGACAAACTTCGTCGGATTGATAACTTTCAGCAGCCACCTTCCTGAGAGCCTTGCGTGTGCGGTACATGGTACTGGCAGAAATGGACAGTTCATCCAAGTCAAAACCTAGTGATTTAGCCGCTGCAGCGTACGACATAGCTGAATCGCGGTACGAAATATTCAGCCGATCGTAGGTAGTCGTCACATCCTGTGAGATCAGATTCCTGCGTCGCTTCTTGTATTTCCCTTGGAGGAGGATGGAAAAACTTCCACGGTTGGGTCAACGACATCTGAGTCAGTCTCTGACGAAGTTGAAATCACTAAAGCCCCCGTATCTTCTGCAGCTCCTTGTTCCTTCTTGGCCTTCTCCTGTTGTTCCTTAATCTTGTCCAGCCTCTTCCTTTTCCTAATCTCCTTATAGTGAAGCTTCATGTCAACAGGGCCCATGCTGCAGGAATTTGGATCTTCACGCTGCATGTCGAGAAAGTGGATGTCCTCCTGATTCTTCATCATTTCCTTAGCCTGTGAATGAGCAATGTCCATGATCTCCTTCGCTATTGCCTCCTTGAACATCGCCTCCTTCACTCGGAAGGACTCTGCTTTATGTGACTTCTGCTTCACAAGCCGGTCGTATTCCTTGAGAAGGGATTCCATCTTCCTCAAGGCCGAATCTCGACGCATCATGGGGATTCTCGCTCTCTCCCAAAATATGAGACAGGCATCCAGGCACAGGTTCAGGCATTTAGTACGTCCAAAGTTTTGCTCCTTTTGGTGGTAAAAGTACTTTTTGAGTACTTGCAACTGAGTTGGAAGGCCACTTGATGTGATGTTCGCATCCGTCTGGCCAATAAGAAAACACTTCTGTTTTCGCTCTGGTAGACACCTGGAAAAGAAAACAAACTAAATAATTCCACAGAAATAATTTCACATCGTAATTAATTTCATTAATTAAATAAAGAAAAGCAGTAACTGGGACTCGAACCAGTGTCATAGCCGTTTGGCGGCATCGCTCAAGTCGGCGTACACAGCACGCTATCACTACACCATCTAGGGAGTGGATAGCGTGCTGTGTACGCCGACTTGAGCGATGCCGCCAAACGGCTATGACACTGGTTCGAGTCCCAGTTACTGCTTTTCTTTATTTATAAAACTGATACGTGTACACTACGTTCTCTTTGACAATTCATTAATTAAATAAATTTCAATACCGCAGTAAAATTACATTAATTAGTATCATAAATAATTACCAGCTTAGTTGTCCAATATGCAACAGACTAATTAATTTCATGTAATATTAATAATAAATATCACTACCACAGTAAAATGACAGAAATTAAATAATAATAAATTTCAATACCACAGTAAAATGAGATAATTAGTAGCATATATAATTACCTCCATAGTTGTCCAATAGGCTATACAACACGAACCGCTCAAGTGACGAAGAAAACCGTCTTCACTGCAGGCAGGCGAGAAATGAACTGACAAAAAGTCGTCAAAGTTGGGGACCTCTAAATGCAGCGCGATCTGGTTCAAACTTGCACAAACGTGTTTTCTTGTTCTTTAGAATACGGAGAAATGTGTGGATTAAAACTCGAAGCTCATTTTTATTTTACCCTATAGGTATGAAACACCCTAATATATATATATATATATAAGGGTTGACAAATATACACGATTATTATGATTCTTTCTATATATATATATACATATATATAAAACACAGATGGGGGTCGAGCGTGTGTTTTGGTTAATTTCAACTTCTTTCGTTTCTTTAGATTTCGTTTTTTTTCAATTTTCTTCGCAGGGGATTGGGGGGGTGGGGAATGTACAAGCGTGCTTTTTGGTTTTAATTCGGCGAAATTCAATTTATATATATATAAACACAGATGTGGGTCGAGCGTGTGTTTTGGTTAATTTCAACTCGTGTGTTTTGAATTGTTTCGCAAATTTTCTTTTCCGTTCGTTTTTCCCACTGATATTCGTGACTTAAATATTTATAATAAAAATTAAGTGTGTAAAAGTTTAAATTATTTATTTAATAACAGAATTTAATTGGATTCATCGATTAACTACCGTCATATAAATATATTGTGGTATTTTGATTAATATATGGTTTGTGGACACGAGTGGTTCATTAGTTTATTATATATACAAGCACAGATGGGTGGGGGGTTTGGGGGAATGAGGATCGTGTGTTTTGAATTGTTTCGTAAATTTTTCTTTTCGTTTTTCCACTGATATTCATGACTTAATATTTATAATAAAGATTAAGTGTGTAAAGGTTTAAATTATTAATTTAATAAACAGAATTTAATTGGATTCATCGATTAACTACCATCATATAAATATATTGTGGTATTTTGAATAATATATGGTTTAATTTAATAAATATTGCTATCTGGCAACTCGCCGAATACATGGCGCTATCTGGCAACATGGCGGATTAGAGGTTTATAAAAGACCGAGAGACGACTGACGGAATCATTCAAGCTCGGCTCCCAGCCGAGCAAGGACCTCTGGTCCTTTCTCTTTCTGGCCCTTTGGGAAAACCCCTTAGAGGCCTCTTAGGTTAGGTAAACGAAAATAGCTTGGGGGAGAACTCCGCCTCCAAGTTGCATGCCTTGCAATCAAAGGTAACTACTCTCTCTCTCTCTCTCTCCTTCAGGTGTACCCCTCCCCCCCCTTGGCTCAGCCAACTGGCTGATTAGGAGCCTATAAAACAACGCCTACTCAGCTGAAGTCTTAATATGCACTTGGCTCCTGCCAGGTGAACACCTCTCCTCCTTTCTCTCCTTTCTGGCCCTTTGGGGGGAATAGCTTGGGGGAGAACTCCGCCTCCAAGTTGCATGCCCCTTGCAACCCCGGTCGGCAACAAAAGCCAGTACTATTTGGGGGGAATTAATTTTTTGCAACACCCCTTTGCAACAACCCCCACCCCCGCTGCAACACCCCACCCCTTTGCAACACCCCCACCCCCTTTGCAACAGTTTGTAATCACTTGCAACATTCTTGCACTCTCCCCTTTTGCGGCTATACTACTTGGCTCTTATTAAATCTAGAGGAAGGCCACCAAATATTAGCTAATTATGAAATCGGTGCATACTAAAATAAAATTATTATAAATTTAATGGAGTAATGGAAATGGCTGAAAGGGAAGATAGGAAAGCCATTCTAACTTTCTAAAATCAGATAATTTAGGAATGTGACAGAATGCCAAAAGGGCTGAGGACCATCCCTGATATATATATATATATATATATATATATATATAATATATACAGGGTGGGTAAAAATAAAGTGATCTCTTAGAGGTAAACTGTCATATTAAAAAAAAGTAAGGGGACTAGAGCTCCCAAACTTCATAGATGCTTACCTTATCATGTTGTTCGTCTTAATTGAGAAGTTGCTCGATGTGTCCCCTTTCCTGCTCAACGCAGGCCTCCAAACGTGAACGCCACTGATCAATACACCTGTTCAGTGGCGGTTCCTCATATGGGCAATATGGGCAGCCGCACAGGGCGGCATTTGTGGAGGGGCGGCATGAGCGCCTGCAAAAAAAATAAAAATAAAAATAAGAATAAATAAATAAAGAAATAAATAAAAATAAAAATAAAATAAAATAAATAATAAAAGATCAATAAATATATTTTTATTAATAAAAAACCATCTATTGCATTTTCCATAAACCTTCCCATAAAAGACCTAAACAATGCAAAATGCTTCCAGATTAATATTATTGGGAATAAAGGCCATACTTTAACATATGTAATGTTATTTTTCTGGGTTTGGTTAAATAGTGAAATGTATATATTATTACAGAACGAATCTTCACACTAAGCCACTAAGGTCTGTCAAATAACCGCAAATGGATAAGAAGAGGTCAAAGCTATCAGGTGCTCAGTTTAGAAAAAAGAGGAAAGAAGAGAGGAGAAACGAGCAAAAGATAAAGTATAGAGCTATGTCATATACTCTTCACTGCTATATTGCACTGCTATTTTGTGATATAGCTTTCTGAGTCATTTGAAGTGTACTATTATGTATATAATTAGCCATTAACCAAGGAGGTTGTATTATTCATTTGTTTCCTATTCTAAAAGTTTAATAAATTGTGCTTAATAACATGTTAAATTAATTGTACTAGCCTATTCATGCATTGGTCTGTTATGTTCTATTTTACTATTTGCAGGGGCACTTTTGAAATATTTGGAACACCCTCTGCCACTAGCCAGGATGAGAAGCCGTCTACTTCTGCCATTATTGAGGCTGAGGAGCCATCTACCTCCTCAGCCTCACATATGTCTCCACAAATGCAGTCTGATCCTGAGGATGAAGACCCATTTGCTTCTACTTCTCCCGGCAGGACTCTTCAGGTGAGTTGTGTGCACATATGTCTGTGAGTGTGTGCGTGTGTGTGTATGTGTATGTGTGTGCATCCCTGCAAAGCATTTTGCAAACAGTTATAAATTATAATGTTATTATCACTGGGTATGTGTGGTGTTTCACCACCATAATTCCATAACACCACCACCATAAAAAAGTGCTGTGAATAATGTGTTATCTAACTTAGGTGTGTATACTAATGAGTAATGCTCTTGTTCTTTCTATTAGAAAGGCCTGGAGCAGAATCGCCTCCTGAGGATGAGTCTCTGTCCACCGACCCTGCTAACTGGCCTTCAGTTCTGACTGAGAGAATTCGGACACAACTGGTTTCCAGGGGACCAAGTCAAGTACCATCTGACTTTGTATTCCCTAGAAACGACAGTGACGGAAGAAGTTCCACCATCAATACTTCAGGAAGTCATTGGTTAGTGGGGAAAATAACCAGAAGTTGGTTGGTCTATTCTTTAAAAACAACAGCCTTTCTGTTTCTGTTGTACATTATTTTCCAAGAGGAAAATAAATTTAACAAGTTTGGGACTCTCGGACTGGAAGCATGCAAGCTCATTGCTCACATCACATGGCAACAGTTCAGAACACTAAATTCTATGAAAATCTGGAAAGAACTGGCAGTGAGGATGAGAAAGGGGGAGACCATTGACAAGCAGGAGATGGCACTTCTGGAGGCTGAGAAGTTGAGATGGAGAGCGGTGCTGACACGTCTCACTGCTATTGTGCATTCTCTGGCAGTTAGGAATTTGGCACTAAGGGGACATACAGAAAAATTGTTCTACCATCAAATGCAATTTTCTGAAAGAAGTTGAACTGATGGCACAATTTGATCCTATAATGCAAGAGCACATTAACCGTGTCCAAAAAGGGACCTCCAGTCACACCAGCTACCTCGGCCACCACATACAAAACGAACTCATTGATTTGTCGAGCAGCAAGACCATTTCAGCAATGGTGAGCGACATCAAACAATCAAAGTTTTTTTCAATAATTTAGATTGCACTCCAGATATCAGCCACACTGAACAGTTGTCAGTTGTGATTCGGGTTGTGTCACTGGAGGGGAAGCCCCATATAAAGGAACATTTCATGGGGTTTTTGGAGGCAGAGGAGTCCACTGGTCAACATTTGGCATCTCTGATTCTGAAGAGACTGGAGGAGCTAAAAGTTCCTTTCATGGACTGTAGAGGACAATCATACGACAACGGGGCCAACATGAGGGGAAAAAACAAGGGTGTTCAATCCAGGCTCCTAGAAATTAATCCCAGAGCTCTGTTTGTTCCATGTGGGGCTCATTCTCTGAATTTGCTTGTGGCCGATGCTGCTAAGGGATCTATTGATGCCACAAGTTACTTTGGCATCTTGCAGAAGCTTTACAACTTGTTTTCAGCCTCCACACAACGATGGGCCATTTTGAAAAAACATGTGAACATCACATTGAAGATGTGGTCTGATACAAGGTGGGAAAGCAAGATCAAGAGTGTGGAGCCCCTGAGATATCAGGCAGCTGCAGTGAGAGATGCACTGATCGAGGTGAGGGACCACACCAAAGACTCTGTAATAAAGGTCGAGGCTCAATCTCTGTCAGAGGAGGTTGGGTCATACCGCTTCGCCATTTGTTCAGTGGTGTGGCATGACCTGTTGTGCCAAATTCAGCATGTGAGCAAGCAGATGCAGTCTCCTAGCATGCACGTTGATGTTGCAGTAAATCTCCTAAAAAAAACAGAGAGAGGTCTCCGCAATTACAGGGCAACAGGTTTTGTGGCTGCACAAATGGCAGCCACAGATATCTGTGAACAAATGAATGTGGAGGCTGTGTTAAAACAAAAACGGCTGAGGTCCACAAAGCGGCACTTCTCCTATGAAGCATCTGATGAGCCCTTGATTGATGCTTTGAAGAAGCTGGAGGTGACATTTTTCAATGCAGTGGTTGATGCTGCAACATCAGCCATTCAGGAAAGATTTTCCACGTTGGAAATTGTGGGAGAGAAGTTTGGAGTGCTGACACATTTCCAAAATCTCACATTTGAGGAGCTGACAGAACAATGTGTGAACCTTAGTACTACACTACACTTTAAGGGACAATCTGACTTGGATGGCAGAGAGCTTGCACAGGAGCTGAAGAACTTGCCTGACTTGCCATCAAAGACCATATCCTTGCTTGAACTGCTGACATTTATCCATGAAAGGGAGCTCTCTGAAATATATCCAAATTTGTGGACTGCTCTCAGAATTGGTCTTACTCTTCCAGTCACTGTTGCTGAAGCAGAGAGGAGCTTTTCAAAGCTGAAGCTCATCAAATCCTACCTGAGGTCAACTATGTCACAGGAACGCCTTACCGGTCTGGCCATCATCAGTATAAATCATACAATTGCTGAGCAGATTTCATATGATGATTTAATTCATGACTTTGCATCAAGGAAGGTAAGAAGAGTCAGGCTTTAGATGGCAGTTGTGCTGTGGTGCAATTTATTTTGTTTCTTGTTCAAAGTGTAGCATAATAATTACCCTCTCTTAAGTGTCTTATTCTATTTATGTGATAGAGCATTTGTACAATTTAGAAATTTGATTCTCTAGTTTATTTATGGCAGTTGTGCAATTTAATTTGTATTTTTCCTGTTCATAGTATCATAATTACATTCTCTTAAGTGAGTTATTCTACTTACGTGATGAAGGATTTGTAAAATTCAGAAATTTGAGTCTTTGTTTTGGTTCTGAAGTTCCAACAATTAGTCCAATAAAAAGTTATTTTGTGAAAGAGTTATGTCTGTCCTTTATTTTGGGGGGATTCGAATGTGTGTGTTGGCGAACAGGGGGGGGGGGCGCTGAAGGTGAGGTTCGCCCAGGGCGTCATGTAAGCTAGGACCGCCACTGCACCTGTTTACATATCATTGAGACACCTTCTCCCAGCTGAGCAGAATTCTTCCGCATAGTTCATCTATGTCTCTTATATTGGTACCAATAAACCATCAGAATGATCGCTTGTATGGGAACGTCCATAAAAAACGAGATCTACCTTCAAAAAACTTCGTTAAAGAAACCTCGAAATTCTCTCCAAGCATTATAATAGGTGCTTGTGTGTCAAAATTAGGGAAAAGCAGGATTGTATTTATCGAAAGAAAGACAAAAATTAACGTGAACTATTACTGTTCAAATGCTTTACCACTCTATCTAACTGATATTTGACGAATTAGTGGTGAAAGATATACTTTCCAACAAGATGGAGTCCCTGCTCATAGAGCACGCCAAACTGTCACATTCCTTGAGAACAAAACACCGGATTTTATTGAACCCAATATGTGGCTTGCTAGTAGCCCCGATCTATCACCACTAGATTATGGTGTTTGGGAAACCCTGAAGTCCAAATACATCCCTGGTACCAATATAAGAGACATAGATGAACTACGCGAAAGAATTCTGCTCGGCTGGGAGAAGGTGTCTCAATGATATGTAAACAGGCGTATTGATCAATGGCGTCCACGTTTGGAGGCCTGCGTTGAGCAGGAAGGGGGACACATCGAGCGAACAACATGCTAAGATAAGCATCTATGAAGTTTGGGAGCTCTAGTCCCCTTACTTTTTTTAACATGACAGTTTACCTCTAAGGGGTCACTTTTTTTACCCACCTTCTATATACACACTAATGAAAAGGGAGACCAAGAAAACAACATACACTATGACTTCAATAGATCCGACGTTTCGATGGATACAACCGTCAGCCTGAGGGTAAATTCTAAAATTATGAAAAATAAAAGACAGGTAAAATCTTTAAACAATTTACAAAACAAAAAATTACAAAATATTTCGTAAATCAATTTTTACAGGTTTGAGTACGAGTTTTTTTACTTACACCACTTTTTTGTTTAAAGTTAACTCCATTACGACTCTTATTTAGAGATCTTATCATTTATGTTCATCCTGTATTAGTCTTCATAATGAATTTCAATATTTAATTAACCTTTTTACTTTTAATGGTTTTTCTAAGAAATTAATTCATAAATATATTTCTAAATTTCTTGACAATATTTATAGACCTTAGATACCTGTTCATAATGTTCCTAAAGACAGTCGTTACCTTCCTTTTCCTTACTACAGTGACAAGATTGAAAAAGACCTGTCTGCAGCCCTGAAGACATTTTTCCCCCAAATTCATTTTAAAATCGGTTTTTTTTTTTAATTCTTCCATATAGGATCTTACTTTCGTTTTAAGGATAGATTTCCTCCCCTTTTGGATTTGTCATGTGTTTATAAATTTTATTGTTCGCAGTGCAAGGGCGAGCCTTACATTGGAAGTACCATTCGGTTACTTCATTTCCGCATTGACCAGCATTTGGGTAGGTCGTCTCGCATCGGACGTCCCATCAGTAACCCAATAGTAACGCTATCTTGAGTGAATTCAATGTTCGTGAACATTCGGTTGGATGTGACACGCCTTTTTCACCAGATAATTTTAAGATTTTAAATTTAAGAACACTATTGATTTTAGATTATTGGAATCTATTTATATTTTTAAACTTAAGCCTTCTTTAAATCATAGTTTCCTATTAAACTTTAAGTGCAAAGCACTAAAAGTTTAATTCAAATAAATCAAATATTATTCCTTGACTTTTTTCACACACACTTTACAATGAAAAGACAAGTTACGAAATACACACACACACACACACACAATATATATATATATATATATATATGCATGTACGGTTGTACACTGTGTGTTGACAGTTATGCGACTATTACATTATTATATATAGGCATAAATGCTCAGTCCCGGTCTGGAGGTATATATGGACCCAATCCATCCCTCGGGGCGGGTGTCACGTCACAGGTTTTATGCCTCTTAGAAAGTCATTAAAAAGGGAGAAAAGAAACAGACTCTTTCCATTAAGATACAGTACTTATGTAAAGAGCAAAAGAGTTTCGGGTGAGGCCTGTAAATGCTTATGGCTGGAAAAGGGAGTTTATTTTGCGTGTATAGAATTATTGATACAGACCCGTTAGTTTATGTTGTAAGCAACACAGTTCATTATATCCAAAGAACAAAAAGTCATTAGTGTTTATACTTAAGTACTAATCGTAAGTACGCGCACTGCAGAGACTTCATTACAGAATCCCGACCCAGCTGCGCAGCTGTCGGATTAGAAGTACAGTCCTCATTTTGAATTGGTTTGTATCTAGCCATCATCATCATTCTTATTTGCCCTTCTCTCTCGCTCTCCCTCTATCCGAGGAACTTGATGTAGGAGAAAGTTGTTACTGATTGTACTTATTGTCATCTAAGGTCATACAGATTTCACTTACGTGCAGGCATATTTTGAAATAAAGACTTTTGGTTTAAATTCCCGACAAATGAATGACAAATGTTTTCTTACGAATTTAATTCTTCTTTCTTTCAACATATCATTTTAGGATAACTTTTCTTTAATACTTATTAGCATATATTAAATTACATTCTTTAAAAACGAATAATTTGAAATCAGCCTTCAGTAACACTTTTGATATTGCAACACTAACTGTAATATAGTTTTCAGTATCATTTTTCCAACTTCCTGCATGAATGTATTACTTTCAACTAAAGAAAATCTTTTATTTGTCTTTTGAAGTACATTTACAAAGTTATAAAATGCTACTGAACACTATATTATAGTTCAAGCTGATACTCTATTTTTAACAATGTCTACTATAATGAATAAAATTCTACGAATTATGGCTAAAATTGATAATTCCAATCATTTCAGTTTGAAATAAAAAGAAATCCATCTTGAATCCGTGATTATAAAGGCACCCGAAGTGCTTTTCTTTTGCTCTTTCTCTTTCAGGCAAATTAATTCAAAGTATTCTTCGCTAATTAACAAAACATCAGTACTCGCTTTCAAACACTCAACCCTTACAAAGGTCTGGACAATGACCTTTCCGAAGCGTAAGTAATCTTTATATGGAGGCTAGCCCTAAATATGAAGTTGTTAATACGTACTGTGATCTCGGTACCATTTATAAAATCCACATTAAGAGAAGATTAAAGCTTTATTTGGAACTGTTATACACGAGTAAAGCAAAGCACTTCTTTTGTGGAACAAAGAAGGGCTTTTGATCCATGGGCCCATCTGTATTAAGAGCACGTGAGAGACTGTGGCCGCTCGCCTTTGTTCAATCACAAAAGATCGGGTAAACTTTGCTTATGATCCGTTTGCCGAAGAGAGTGGGAAAAATAATAAATAAATGCTCCCCCCCCCAAACCCTACACCTCTTTCCTTACCCCTTAAAAGAAGTTAATAAAATGTACAAATAATGGTAAATATTTTCGTCGATAAATAAAAGGTATATTTGTATAAGAAGTTTTTAGCGTTTACTTCAATGAATAAATTGCTTATATATATATATATATATATATATATATATATATATATATATATATATATGCGGATGCGGATCTTTAATTTCAATATCCGCGGATGCGGATATTTAGTTAATCTATCAATATAATATAGAATTATGAATATATGACATAATTTTTCAAATTTCGTGATATTACTATTATGGCAGGCAATGCATAAGAATTAAAATTAATATTAATGTTTTCATCATAATAAAAATAATAACTTTCTCAAGAGTTTCAGACACAGAAAATTCAATGAAACAAGTTTCATTCAATTTTCTGTGTTACCAGGTACTTATATTTTTGGTTTATATATTTGTTTGTTCATTAATAATAATTAATACTTTACATGAAATGTGCATGACTGGGCCTTATAAGCTACTTTATAAGCTAATTTAATTGTAAACTGCATAATTTATTAGAGGTAACATCCGCAGTCAGAAGTGCGGATGCAGATATCCGGTCCACCACTAAATTTGTGTATATATATATATGAGAGAGAGAGAGAGAGAGAACAGCAACTTCAAGACTAAATACATTCCTTGCAATCAGCTCATCAGCTTTGATGCTAAGGGGGATAAGAATGCGCATTGCAGAAATTATTGATTGATGCGTCTGCATTATGTAATAGTGACACAAAGAAGTTGAGGATCAATAAATAATGATTCCGATTTATTTTGTTTCACACCAAAAATTTGTACTTTACAGTAGTATGAAAGTTATGATTATAAATTTTTATGTCGGTAGCTACGTAGTTATCTTGTACTACTACGATAGTTTTTATAAAAATAGTACACACTTTGTAGGTATTCCCGAGTACTGTACTAGAAATAGTCTTATACTGAAAATTCCGCGTTAAGTTCCTGAAACTAGTTATATGAGTGAATGGAGCTACAAATCAGCGTCTATTAGAGCGGTATTTTGCATTTTACGCGGGATAATATTTCACATTTTATATAATTGAATTAGTTTAAAAGAGTTTGTGGTTAATCGTTTGGTTTGGCGCAGAAGGAAAAGAATGTTCTGCTAGTTGGGAAACACGAAACAACCTAATTTTTAATTGAACGTATGCACTGTTGACTTATATATAAAAAGGGAGGTGAAATTAGCTCATATTCAGCACCTCAACATGAAATGCTGAGGATGAATCTACTTAGTCATTTTTCAGGAAGAACGCAGTAATTCCTTTCTCCATTACTTCTGTATAGAGCGTGAATCACGTGAGAACATTGACCCTCATTGACCTTATCTAAATGTTTACTTTCCACACAGATTTTGATGTGGCTCAGAATGGCCGCTGATTTTTTAATTCTCTCTTTAATTCATCACCTCTCGATCATGTCAAGTTTATTATGAGAAAAAGGTTACCTAAAAGCATGACTGAATTAGATAAATGGAATAAAGATTGAATCAAATAAATAGAATATATTAAATTAATACTTTCCGGTTCAGCGGGTCCGTATGGACCCATAATAGTTTATCTTTTCTTCTAATTCGTGAATAAATCGGGCCGCAAAGGGTTAAATAACTATGAGGTTTGTCATAATGTTTCGAGGGCGATTTTGGAGCTATTGAAGAATAGGGACCCCAGCCTTCTTTAGTTAAGTTTATAAGGCTAACTAACGAAAATATCACGACCTAACCTAACCAATCGTGGTGCTACTGTAGTATGCGGTCTACCTACGATTGGTTAGGTTTAATCATGATATTTTCGTTAAAACTAACGAAAATATCATGACTAAACCTAACCAATCGTCAAGGGCGATTAACATTGGGATGTAATCAAGCAATTAGCAAACAAGATAAGAAACTATACTTCAAAGGTAGACCGCCGAATCGTAGGTAGACCGCATACTACAGTAACACCCCAATCGTTAGGTTAACTGTACGCCCTTGACGATTGGTTAGGTTAGGTCATGATATTTTCGTTAGTTAGCCTTATAAAGCTAACTAAAGAAGGCTGGGGTCCCTATTCTTCAATAGCTCCGCGATTTTTTCCTCTATACTTTTATTTTGGCATCTTTTCATACGGCTTTTTACAGTACGCGAAACAAAATCCAACTAAAGAAAAAAGTGAGAAAATTTAGGAGAAAGAAAATTGAAACAAATTTAAACTATCAACAATGGTTTAGAAGTGAGGAAGAAGAAAAATGGGAAGGAAGCAATTTGGAAAGGCGATTGAATCACATGGAAACAACTAAGATTGCTTTTACATTCCAAAACGCAGGAACATCCATTTGAAACAAAACAACAAATTGAATTGTGTACACACACACAGGGTGTCCC
Source organism: Bathynomus jamesi (assembly GCA_023014485.1). Lineage (NCBI taxonomy): Eukaryota > Metazoa > Arthropoda > Malacostraca > Isopoda > Cirolanidae > Bathynomus > Bathynomus jamesi. The sequence continues at coordinate 546,203 of JAJOZX010002589.1, forward strand.
ATAAGTCTGGTCTCATAGGAAAATTTATTTTAAATTAAATTTACAAAAGTAAGATATTAGAACTAAAACAAATGTTCAAATTGATGTCTTGTTTTGGGACCTTTTTTGTTGCAGGTAGAATAACACGCAGTGGCTAATATGGAAGTGAGTTAGACTCGTGAGGAAAACAAATCAAGAATCCCTCAGCATTTCTGGACGAGTTGACGTTTTCTGGTGAGGCAACATTCCACATTAGTGGCAAAGTCAACCGCTACAATTACCGCATTTCAGGGACAAAGAAACCTCACGAAGTCTGGCAACATGAAAGTGACTAACTAAAAATCAATCTGGTACGCTCTCAAAAAGTCACACATCATTGGTCCTTTCTTTTTTTTGAAGAACTGACAGTCAGTGGTGAACGTTACCTTTCAATGTTGCAGAATTTCTTTAATTCTGAACTACTCGTAAGACGATTAAATCTCAGATAACACCTTCTTCTGGCACCGTCTTTTCGCAAGAAGGTGCTCCTGCCACTATGCTTTGAATGTGCAACAGTTCTTGAATGACGTTTTCCCAGCCAAGTGGATCGGTAGAGGTGGACCAATTGCTTGGCCACCTCATTCACCTGACCCGTCCCTATTGGGCTACTTTTTATGGGTCCGTGTTAAAAGTGTCGTTTACAAATCAAAACCACATTCTTGGGATAAACTTAATGTCCACGATCAGAATTGCAATTCATGAAATCACTCAACAACAACTGGAGAATATTTTCAGATCTTTTGGAAGATCGGACTGAACGATGTATCGAGAAAGATGACGGTTATGTTGAGGCCTAAAAGTCTGTAATGTAATTTGTTAAAAACTTTAATAATTTTACTTTCACATGTCGTTTACGGTTTGTTTCTATCATGTGTACATCAAAAGTTATTAAAGTTGCACAAGGACTTTGAAATCACCCATAATACACCTGACGAATACACCAAAGGACTTGGAATAATTTTTCCCCTTTCCTTTTGGGTTTACATTATATATATATATATATATATATGCACCTCAGTGGTGTAGTGGTTAGCATCGCTGACTACGAATCCATCGGCCCCAGGATCGAAACCCGGTGACAGGCGGCGCGCAGCAAAACCCAGCTGTTCATCTTTGCACACAATAAAAATTGGTTGGTAGTTAAATGAGTACCCTGTTTAAGACGCTAGGCTGCTAGTGGGGCATGGTTCGGATTCCACGTTAAACTGTAAGTCTAAGGTGGAGTGACAAGCTTGACCTTCATCAGAATGAACAATTCGTGCGGAAGCAAAACCAAGGTTAACCAAGGTGTGTGTGTGTGTGTGCGTATATATAAAAGATATCCCAATACCAACATGTCCTGCGTATTTAAATTAAGCAATTTTTAACCTCCTTGTTAATATGTAGATGTAAAATAAGAGACATAGCAAATGAAATGTAGTGTATATCACTCCAAAAATTAAATGTCAAATCTTAAACTGAGGTCTCCGGTTCTTATAAGCTTATTATACACGAAGTTATGTGAATTTTTAACTCTAAAAGTGAGTAACCTTTGGAACACCCCGTGACTGGTAACATTTTAAATTCATTCTTAAGAGATTTTTTACATTATTGAATTTTTAGGCATAATTTACTTCTTAAAATATTAGATTAAGCTTGATTGCTTGTAATTGATCGTCGACCTAAAAATGGATCCGAGAACACGCATACCAAATTTATATACACACAGACGTGTAGACATAAATAGAATGTAGTTAAAAAAAAATTAAAGGCACCCGAACAAATATACAAAACTGGTTTTCGATCACCATTCTGAGGGTCACACCACACACACACACACACACACACACACACACACACACACACACACATACATATATATATATTATTCATCGATGCATTCAATTCATAGTTTAAGTAGAAATATAAAGAGTTAAACATCTTTTCACATAGAGCACCATTCCTCCCATAAGTCCATTTCAGGGTACCAGCAGCTCGCGACAACATTAACAAACAATGAGGGGGTCAAAATATTGACGAGGCTTTTATACGTGGTTCATCACCACTGAAAGCAACAGTGCTCTGTGTTAGTCTAGTCCTAAGAACATCCATATCCGCATTCAATTTATTGCAATTTTCGTTAGTTTATGTTGCAGACACCTCCAGCTATTATCAGGACTGGTGCATGATTCTTCAAGAGCAAGATGCACTGCAAGTTTGTGTTTTCTTCCTGAGGCAGCACAAATTTACCTATATCAATCGCAGTCATAGTCCTACTACTTCAGGCTTGCTCTACGTACTGTAAACTGGACTAAAAACCACAAGTATCTGCAATCGCAAATCGTCCGTACGCAAGGCTGTATTTAATTTATATATATACATACGATATTATTTTTTCAAAACCATTTTTCCAAAATTTATTTATTTTTTATTTATTTTTTTAAAAATTCTTGATGGTAGATCGGCGCCAAATCTTGCAAAGAATTAGACAGTCATTACTTTCTTCTGGAAAATTGTGTTTCTGCTACTTACATTCAGGGCCGTAACTAGGGTTTAGAAATTAGTGAGGTCCAGATTTTTTTCGAGCGCGGCGGGACGAGCAAAATTCAGACCAAAATGACATCTACAAACACAACCCAAGCTATACACTAAACACAAAACACAAAACGCTCGAAGGCTCCCTCTTTTCAAAAGAAAAGCGGTAATATGCGTTTCATACACGGAGAACGGTTCAGTCTATTTTTTTTTTTTTAGGAAATAATTACCGAGGTCCGGACCTCGGTGACCTCATAGGTAGTTACGGCCATGCTTACATTTCGTTTTTAATATCATCAACGATTATATGCAAAGAATATATAGTTAAAAAATAAAAATAATTATCACAGTCATACTTCGTAACAGCTTTTAAAAATAAAGACATACTGTCGAGTATTATGGTTTACTGTCGCCCGTTCGTTTGAAGGTTCTGTAATGATATTTTTGGGATATTTTTGCCCAAATTCTGTACCATACGGCTTTAAGTATTGTCATATATATATATATATATATATATGGCTAATATTAAGTTTCGCGAAGACCAGATTATAACTAGGTTAGGCGGTCGTTTTAGATTGGTTAGTTATTTTCAGTGTGAGCAATTTCAACCAATCAAGCTCTTTGTAACAAGTTTCAAAGAATTGGTGTTCGTAAACTTAATATTTACTGTGTATATATATATATATATATATATATATATATATATATATATTATTATTATTAGAAATTTTTTAATTAAAATATTTAAAAGGTGTTTGAGTAATAGGAAGAAAATATGCATTTGGAGGGAGTGAACAAAAGTAATCTCTAAATCTGGAGGTAATCCTCCATAATCGGTTATTTTGAGTAGTAGCTTTGGGTTATTAACGCCTGTCTCCTCCTTCTCTCGTATTGTGCCCGTTGGAAAGCTTACAAAGTGGGTATTTGGTAGAGGAGGCGATTGTTTACGCCGACAAAAGTGTCCCACGGCGACAAAGAATGGGGAAGAGATGGGTATAAGTGACCGCATCCATTGCCCAAACTATCCCTTCAAATAGAATGCGGTAGCGTTGTTTTGTTGCCGATGAAGAGCGCCCTCTGGCGGCACTGTTGCGGAAGCGATGCTTTTTGACGTTTCCGATTGGTTTCCTTAGTTGGCCGTTAACACGCCCTGGCCAACAGATGCTTCGTTTCCGTGCCAATAAAACGGGCAAACGAGACTCTGCAGGAAACGCATTTGCATGCCCTTAATTAATCACAAGATCGTTCGTATAACAAAGAAAGAGAGAGAGAGAGTGACCCTGTAATGCCTTCGTTAATAATCCGCACTTGGCTTAAAACAACTCATTTGACACAATTTTGAATTTGTAGGTTGAATTTACTCCCTTTTTACGTCCAAGGCTATTCATTGACGATGGTTAAGAGCGTATCGCGAAACAATTTCCGGCTTTATTTATTGTATTTAGGACTGCAGTGTCAGTCTTTTATGAGAGATTTCACATCCAACTGATGGTTTTATTGTGTCTTGAATGAGTTTTAAATTAGGTAACTCCAGGTATGATTTTGTTATTCCAAGACCAACTTTGCGTTCACCGAAACTAACAATTTTTCTCAATAAAATAGGGAATAGCGGTAGTGTATTATTATTATTATTATTTATATGTGTATAATAGGTAATATATATATATATATATATGTATAATAATGGACGAACGTGTTTTATGAAAGAGTAAAAAAGGACAAGAATACCAAGAAATATTAAATTTAACATAAATAGCGCTTTTTCCCGGGGACAGTTATATATATATATATATATATATATAATTCTTTTCTCACGGCAAAATTTAGAGAAAAGATCGAGATAGCGAGTCGTTTACCTGCGACAAAAACAATCCCAATGAATGAAGAATGAATATTTTTAAAGGAAAGCAAAAGAACAAGATTCCACGACAGACCAGGCATAAGCGCTTTCAAGAGTCTCTTAAAAATAGCGGCTCCCATCATCAGATCGGAACTTTACACACGTCAGTTTCCAATTAGAGTAATCGGGGCAGATATCAATCGCTTACGGCCCATTCGCTGCTCATTCGTTCTGAGAGAGAGAGAGAGAGAGAGAGAGAGAGAGAGAGAGAGAGTTACAAGGAGTTACAAGGAAAAGAAAGAGAGAGTTACAAGGAGTTACAAGGAAAAGAAAGAAAGAGAGAGAGGTACAAGGAGTTACAAGGAAAAGAAAGAGAGAGAGTTACAAGGAGTTACAAGGAAAAGAAAGAGAGAGAGTTACAAGGAGTTACAAGGAAAAGAAAGAGAAGAGAGAGAGTTACAAGGAGTTACAAGGAAAAGAAAGAGAGAGAGTTACAAGGAGAGAGAGAGAGAGAGAGAGAGAGAGAGAGAGAGAGAGAGAGAGATTCTTGATGAGTTTGACAACATCGCATCTGTAATGAGAAATAATTCATAATTCTTCAACGCAGGAAATCGCAAGAATAAGAACCGTGTATGCGTTTGGGATTTGTCTTGCATTCATTAAGCATTTAAACTGGTTTGATCGTCCTCGCAGCGTGACAACCTACCTTAATTAATGTGTGAAAGCAAGCCACAAGAATCCGGTTGCGTTCGTTGCATTTCCGGTCGGAGACTTAAATGGGAAGAAGACTCTGTGCAAATGCTTTCCTTAAGTGGATTTTAAGTGTTTGTAATTGCAATGCGGTTGTAAACGCTGAATACTCTTTGATTTCGTGGAGTTAATTTATGCAGTTTATCCATTCAAACACATATACTGTTCTTTCTCTCTCTCTCTCTCTCTCGCTCCTTCTCTCTTATATATATATATATATATATATTATATATATGGAATATCACGCATGAACAGGTTGTACTAACTTTAGCTTGTAGTGTAATGGTCAGCGCCCTCGCTTCCTATTCAAGAGATGCTGGGTTCGAATCTTGGTGGGGACATTTTTGCATATATATATATATATAAAGACGAAAACCACTCTTAAGGAAGACTTGTCAATTATCAGTTGACAAGGGCTCGCGATGAGCCGAAACTGTATTGATGTTAAAGAAATAAAAATTTAAGTCTTCCTGAATAGTGGTTTCCTTCTTCCTGCTTCGTCGCGACAGTGCGCTATTTTACATCACACACACACACACACACACACATATATATATATATATATATATGAAAAAGGAAAATGATTCCAAGGCCTTTCGTGTATTCAGAAGTACGCCTCATCAGGGAAATTCCCTGACGAGGTGTACTTCTGAATACACGAAAGGCCTTGGAATCATTTTTCTTTTTCCTTGTAGGGTTTGTATCATTCATTTATTTCACGTGTTTAATTGTGAAATTCCTCTCATATATATATATATATATATATATATATATATATATATATATTAGACAAGGGTTTGTTTGTAGAGAAAAAAAAAAGGACGAACGACGAAAGAATAATTATTCTTACGAACGTTTCGGCAGAACACAACTCCCATCATCAGTGAAGACTATAAAACAAATTAGAAAACGGTGTTGTAGAGCACATTAACAAATATTAATATTAAGTTCTGTTTAATTACAAATTAAATCGCTTACAGTAATCTTTTGTTTAAATGATATTAAAAGCTATGACGTAATTATTTAATGTATAAATGATATGACGATTCTAACGTCCTCAGTTTTAACTCGCTGTTCTTTATAGTGAATGTGAAAAGTTGTCTTAGGAACATGGATGGCTATCGTGTAGATAGATAGATAATTTAGTTTAAAAAGGTCCGGTGCCACTATCTCTGAGAATCTGATACAATGAGAATTCCGATACACGGCTTCTGTTCATACCCATATGTTCACTGAACCTATATACATTGTAAATGGCGGCTTGAACTATTGAAGTATGTAGATTTTACATCTGCAATTTAATATTTAAACAAGGTCAAAGTTAGGGGAAATTGGTAATCTTTCTTTGTGTTTAGAAAACCAATACTAAATACGTGAATACATGAACCAATATATGAACAAAATTGAATGACATAATGTCGACTTTCGAACTTATGCGAATATATTTCAAACTGATTACAGATTTTCAATGAAAATGACTGACTTAATCAGACTAATCTAACCGGGCATAATGTAACCTAACATAACCAAATTGAAACTAATCTGACCTTATTTAAACTAAATATTTAGTATCGACATTATGCATGTAGACCGTGTTCCGCTACCCGGCTTAAGTATTTCAATGTATTAGTCAGTTAGTCGAACCTAAAAGGAATAAGTACCGATGCGAAAACCTCATTTACTTATTCTCTTCCGCTGAAATTGGACCTCGCCACAAACACTAATTGCTGAACTGCAATTGGTCTCGCGCATGCGCTCCTTATCTATATTATAGACGAATTAAGGAATACTGTAACGGTTCTCCTTTAGTTCTCACTCCTCAATCGCAAATTACTGATTGATAAAGAAACATAAAATTTTAAAACGCGATTCCTATAAAATTTAGAACGTAAAGAGAAAATAAAATAGAATATGAAAATCATCGCGCTGTACGCAATTTTCAAATTAATTTTAAGATTAGCCCTTAACATCAAAGTTTATTATCTTCATCACATAATTCGCATCTTCAAAGAGGAATCCAATCCCGGTTGGCCCCTATTTTAAACAATGTTTTCCTCATTTTAATCTTTGTCGTTATTTTTCTCGCTATCAAATATTTGCTATCCCCGAAAGTGGTCCCAAAACTCGCGGGTGCCGCGAGTCTCTTAAATATTATTAGCAAAATTTGTTAATGCTAATCTAAACATTTCGAAATATTAATAACCTCTGAATTATTTACTCGCGCGCAAATAATTATAAAAAATTACAAATTATATAATGAGTGAACCACTTTTGAGATTTGTTTACCCGTACAGAGGATTGACGAAAGTAAATAGACACCACGGTGATTGTCCTCAAGAACAAATGGCAAAACTCATGAATAGAATGGCAGAACGTTGTTTGCTTTACATAGTTTGAAGGGGAAAGCAACGCCATTCTAAATATATTCTTCAATAAATTTGTTATTATTTATTGCTTTTTATTATCAAATAAGAACTATTGAAAAACCAAAGGTGTCTATTTACTTTACAGCCTTACGACATCTGATCTACTTGACATTCTATCAACAAATTATTGGGTTAGGTTAGGTTAAGTTAGTTTTTTAGTGTCGATGTTTTGGTCCTGTCTATTAAATGGGTATAGGTCCCCTTCTGTACACAAAGCATAGCCGTGCACAACTTCAGGCAATAGGTGATATCCCATTCTATTTCCACTGCAATTATGGAATAAGGACGTATTCATTCCTGAACTCTATACTTTACCAGAATACTCTGCAACGCTTATGTGCATGAGGTCGACAGTCGCTAATAAGCCGATTTTATTTCATTTCAGCTTCGTTAGGAGTTAAACTCCTGATGAAAAGGCGGAGGCCTTTTCATCAGGAATGTAACTCACTTCTGTATTAGCCATTGCGTGTTATTCTACCTGCAACCAAAAAAATGATCCCAAAACAAGACATCAATTTGAACATTTGTTTTAGTTCTTTTGTATTACTTTTGTAAAATTAATTTAAATTTTTTTCCTATGAGACAACTTATGGGACACCCTGTATATGCAATAAATATTTTAGATCAAAAGTGACTAACTTGTAGGCCTATTATATATAGTTCAGATTTTAAGTGCTTAAGATCGAACTTACGCAAATTAACGAAAAAAAATTACCGTTTCAAATAAATAAATAAAAGGTTTAAAGGAATCCTGTAAAATGTTGTGAAGAGAAACCTTTAAAAAATATTAATAAAATGTAATGTAAATAAAACGGAACAACAACAACAACAACAACAACAACAACAATTTTTGCGAAGAAAAAGCGAACAAACGAGAATTAGGGATTAAATATAAAAGATTTGTGTAAATTTTTAATTTCATTTGGATTGTTTCGAAACGTAAGCCCGAAATAAAGCGTAAAACAACAAATATAAAGCAACTTTGTCAGGGATTATTATAGTTCCTGTTTTATCAAAAGAAATATTTGTTATTAAGTTATTGTTAGGTACTAAAGTTGAGGTTAACGTAAGCAGTCAATTTTCCTCACAAAGCGGAAGTCGCTCCAATATATTTCGTAACTTGAGATTTTAAGTGATTCTCATATCGCTGAGAAGTTTGCATTTGAGTTTGAAATCTGACCCAAGAAATTGTATGTATCTTGCAGGATGCACAACTTATACGCCTACTCTTTTCTTTATATATATATATATATATATATATATATATATATATATATATATATATATAAAGGTGAACAGGAGAACCTCAGGTATATAACATTCACATTTGTAAAATGTGAAAGGTACAGACAGGCGTTTCGGAAATACAATTCCATCTTCAGTGCTATAAAAAATATTGAATTTTACGACGTTAAAAATTTATACTTTGTTTAAAAAACAGCAAAAGAACAAAATTAAATGTTTAAAAGTTAAAGAACTAAATTTTTAAAAGAAATGAATTAAAAAACTTAAAATTAGGCATATTAAAATGGAATAAGACAATAAAACTTACTTAGGATATATTAGTTGGGTGCATCACTATAGATATTGGTATTTTAAAGTACTAAAATATAAAAACTATAAAAAGAATTAATATAAGCAGTTAAAAACTTAAATATTATCGTGTAATAACGAGATTAAATGGTGAATCGTAAACGTTCAGAATGGGTTTACTTTACTGAATATATATAGAGATTCTAAAAAGTGGAGATCAACAAGTTGTGCTACTATTAACAGTGTTTATAATTTGAAAGGAAGAAGGGTTAATGGGATGGTATGCGGCAAGACAGTGCTCTTGTATCGAAGATTATGCGATTGCATAACGCGCTGTTTTTCCAGAACGCATCTCGCGCGTTAAAGCAGGGCCGACTGTATAGTGTATATACAGTATAGAACGGAGTGCCTGAGGGTCGTATGTGGTGAATGGACTGTACACAAGTTAGTATAGTAGAGACACGGATGAACAAATGTGAAATTGGTCTATCTACTTGTTTAATTTCGCTTTAAGCTTTAAATTTTACTTGATTCTTAATTATAAACAAGGGATATAAAGCAATTAATAATACATAAATCACGAATAAGAATTAGCGATCAGGATATGTATTAGTTTTCAATTATTATCATCGCTGTAAAACAAAAAATACATAGTCATTGTTGAAAGTATGCTACCATTACTATCCAAAGAGATCGATACCGGACATGAGAGGTGAACAACGACACATAATGTATATTTAATTCTAGATTACACACGAGAAATGAGTAAGTAATAGTGTAATGTACACTAATCGTAGCTTTTATTAGTATTCTATTAATAATCGAGACTACAACCTGTTTTTTAAGGTGAAATTACATTCGCAATATTTTTTACATCGGTATTTAAAATCACCCCACAGCTTCAAACCGAAGAAAATGCGTGATTTTGAGGTGAATACGTGACAGATTTGCTGAATAATATATTGTGTTCTGTTTCTGGAGTTGTATGAGCGGAATGCTTGAAGGGTTATGAAATATTTATTAGCCCGTTGTAAATTACTGATCTCGACCTTACATTTGTAAATAAAAATAAAATGCGTTACCTTGATTACATCTTTGAAACGGAAGTAGTACATTGTATATAAAAGAAAAAAAAAAGAGTAATAAATCCTGTTCAGCGACTACGTGTCTAAGTTTAAACATTATAGTATATAGCTCCTTGAAATTTTTAGTTTAAATTATAATTATATAACCTGCAGTGAAATCGTCAGTATAATGTTCATGAAGATACACATTTCGGTGCTACTATAGCGTGATTCCTACCGGTGACTTCGATACATAGAGTGATTCCTACCCGTTTTGGTTCGAAACTACAGTACTGTAGAGTGTGATTCCTATCCAAGGTATAAATGAAAATATAATAAATATAAAATGCTATTTATTATTCAATTTTATTTATTTAAAAAATAGTTTCGATGCTACTATAGTATGTGGTCTACCTACGATTGGTTAGGTTTAGTCACGATATTTTCGTTAAAACTAACGAAAATATCATGACTAAACCTAACCAATCGTCAAGGGCGATGGACATTGGAATGTAAACAAGCAATTAGTAAACAAGGTAAGAAGCTATAATTAAAAGGTAGACCGCCGAATCGAGGTAGGAATCACGCTGTAGTAGCATCCACATTTCTTTTATTAATAAAATTATGAAATTTGTTTTACTGGTATTTAGTTACTTTACTGAAGGTCAATCATTTCATTATTATTATATTGATAAATTCTGAATTAATTATACGCCTAGTTGGATTAATATCTTTGCAATATATATATATATATATATATATATATATATATAAAATAATAATTATTTATATGGTGCTGGTTAAGTGTGCGGTCTACCTACGATTGGTTAGGTTTAATCATGATATTTTCGTTAAAACTAACGAAAATATCATGACTAAACCTAACCAATCGTCAAGGGCGATTGACAATGGGATGTAAACAAACAATTAGTAAACAAGATAGGAAGCTATAATTAAAAGGTAGACCGCCGAATCGTAGGTAGACCGCATACTTAACCAGCACCATATATATATATATATAAATATATATATATATATAAATATATATGTAGTTTCAGGGATTGTTCTTATGAAAATATCTTCGCTTCTAACCAGCAGTAATTGATCGGTTAGGTATATATGCAAAAATGAACAATGAATAATCAATATTCATTTTTTCATGAGAAACCAAAATCGCCTGAGCGAGTCTGGATAGAATTTCAATTTGCTTTCTATTTTTTTTCAGTGTCACAACCATGCGACCAACTATTTTTATGGTTTAGTCGTATCCATATTTCCATTTTTCATTTGTTACAGAATTTATTATAATTAATTATGGTTGTCCTGCATCTAACCCTCATCCTTAAATTTTATCAGATTATGCATACACATTGCATATGGCATGATTGGAACCCGTAGTTGTACTTCTTAGTCCTTAATACCCACTCTTTGTCTCTAATTCGTTTCTTTTAAATCCTCCCATTAATGACTTATACTGTACGTATGAATAAATAACTATGACGTCATAAAGTAACTTAATTCCCTTCACATTTTCCCGTCATTAGTTTCCCTTCATCATATCTCTAGTATACAATGTATGGAAATTCTTTAACATAATAATAAAAACTGCACACTCTATACGTCATTATTTATATGTTGTTCATTCATACATCCATGTCCTATCTTGACCATTATCCTATATCAATTTTATTAAATATTCATTTTTACTCGTGTCAGTCTACGAAATGGTACAAAACTTTAGGCATCCGTACCTGTTCGTTCAAAGTCGTGCAAATACGTTCGCATGTACTATTTTTTTCTTTTTTCTTTTAAGTGCGTTCACCTCTCGCAAGCTGCTCATTCATGCTGATTCAGGGTGTTCGAATTCCGATGACGTCGCCAAAAGCAAGCATCTGAATTCGAAATCCTCTCTCTTGCTTCTGCTACAAATTTATAACATAAGTTGTTATGTTGTATGTTATGTTATATTATTATAATATACTGTATTGTTTCCCTGCCTGGCCACTAGTTCGTTATCGGCTTACGTCACATAGTTATCCCCGTTCTCATTACTTGTACTTACTATTTCTACCTAATTGTCATTCAAATTCTATATTACTTATATATTACGTTATCATAAATGTCCGTGTACTTCCAATTAAAAGTACACCATATTTTTCTCCGCGTTCCTCATCGCTGGCTAATTAGACTTTCAAACTCTGATAACCAACCAGGTTCTAATAATATTTGACATAATTTGGCGTAATTATTGTTAACTATAAATATATAACATTGTTGTTAATCCCCTTTAAATTATAGAACAACGGTTAACTCCCCTTCATTATATCAATTGTATCACCTATTTACTGTAGAATACTTCAGTAGTAGATATGTCAATTAACAATTTGCTAAAATTGTAATTAAATGTAATACTTTAATATAATGTAATTGATGTACTGTACTTTAATGAAACTGTAATTAATGATAGTAGTTTAGTATAGTGTAATTAATGTATTTTAATGACGATAATTAACCGATAATAAGCGAATGTGAATTGGTTGGTAATTGTAATCATAATTGTAATAAACCGAAGTTACAATGTGCTCAGTGATGTACTTGGATTGTACTCAATGTGCCACGAAATTATGTCGCCCTTTAGAAATGTGTACTCGGCGAAAATACGATCATTTTTTTATTATTATTTTTAAAATTTTTATTTGGAATCTTTCAGAAATCTGATCATGTGTTTAAAGGGGGAAACTTAACCTTCAAACTGCACTCCCCCAAAATTTAGATTATATATAAAGCATGTAATTGTAAAATAACGTCACTTCGACTTCGATTACGACTTCACTCCCTTGTTAGTAGCCTCTCAGCGAGGAGGGGGCAGAGGCCTCTTGCCTCCTTAATTTTTAGATTCCGGCCTGAGCCATGGTCAAAAGAGGTCGAACCTCTACCCCTGTAAATTCAGAGCACTACCTGTACATTTTTAGAAGTAAATTACAGTAAAAGAAAGTTTTTTTGTCTTTTCCTTCGAGCCGTGTTCTCGTCCGAGAACTCAGTCAATAGAGAAAAATAATTTCCCGATACGTTATAAGAAGCATCAGGGAATCTTCAGAGAATTTTAGTAAGTTTTCACGGAATCCTCCGAACCCACCCAGTGGTATAGAAAGAGAAAAATTAACAATCTGTCGACCCTATAGCGAGAGAAAAAAAAATTAGAATGTTATAAAAGAAAAACTATCGCGAGAAATATCCGTTGCTGCCTCCTAACCAGAACCGCCGTCGATCCGAACCAACCCAGGGCCATAGACGGAGGGGTTAACATATATATAGATTTTTTAAAATGGAAGAGTATCATGCAGAATATTATGTAATTTAAAGATATAAAATTTATTTTATTGTATTATACAATTAATTTACAATTTCTTAGCTAATATTCTTTAAATTACAGTGTCACGATCATGCAACTTGAAAACAGGTTTTTATTTTTGCAAACCTACCATAGATGGTGGAGGTTGACGACGTAATAATTTAACTGTAAAAATATCTGAAACTTATTTAAAACGTTCGACACTAAATTAAGTCTGGTTATTGTAAATAGCTGCAAATTACCATTGAATGTGATGTGGGTTCTTCCAGAAACATTACAAGGTTTTTAATTTCTCTAAAAATGAAGCTTTTCTAAAAGCTGAACGCCTGTTTGCGGAAGAGCGACTAAAAATTTTGACGTAGCATGGTACAGTAGTATTATGTAATAATCAAATTTTGAGCCTAAATATAGACCGAGATTTTGTAGATAACTGAGCCATACAACAGTTTTCATCATGATGAACTTGATATGTGTTAAATGAGATAGAATTATCGTGAATGACAGTGTTTTGACGTAGCATGGTGCTGTAGTAATAGGTGCTAATTAAACTAATGACTTAAATATAAGCCGAGATTTGTAAATAAATATCCCCTTTAGTAAGTTCATTACAATGAATTTGAAATGTGTTAATAAAATAGAATTATCACGAATGACAGTGTGTGTGTATATATATATATATATATATATATATATATACAGTATATCCTTGATTAAACTTGGATTAGCTACCGTCCGAATTGTTCATTCTGACGAAGGTCAAGCTTGTCACTCAACCTTATATCTACAGTCTAACGTGGAATATTAACCACGCCCATCAGCATCTCGCTGTGTTAACCACTAGTCTACCCAGGGTACCCATTTATCTACCAACCAATTTTGTGTGGATGGCTGAACAGTTGGGTTTGTCACGCGCCGCCTGTCGTCGTCGGGGGTCGACCACGGCGATTCGTAGTCAGCGATGCTAACCAGCGCATTACCGAGTCGCATATATATATATATATATAATATATATATATATATGTGTGTGTGTGTGTGTGTATATGTGCCTCGGTGGTGTAGTGGCTAGCGTCGCTGACTACGAATCCATCGGCCCCGGGTTCGAGACCCGATGGCAGCGGGCGCGCAGCAAAACCCAGCTGTTCATCCTTCCACACAATAAAGAAAGTGGTTGGTAGACAAATGGGTACCCTAGGTGGCCTAGTGGTTAAGACGCTGGGCTGCTGATGGGGCGTAGTTCGGATTCCACGTTAAACTGTAGGTCTAAGGTGGAGTGAAAAGCTTGACCTTCGTCAGAATGAACAATTCTGGCGGAAGCTAACCAAAGGTTATATATATATATATATATATATATATATATATATATATATATATATATATATATATATATATATATATACACATATTATTCATGTACAAGAAATATTCTGGAATGAACATCTAGAGCAGGGGTGGGGAAACCCTCGCCCGCGGGCGAAATTTCGCCCACGAGCTAATTTCAATTCGCCCGCTTAGGTATTTATTATTTACTAAAAATTATTTATTTACAACCCAGCAAATAGCTTTTTAAAATACATCTTATATACAGCGTGTCCCAAAGAAATGTATACCCACTTTGTTCGATAATACCAGCTATGATGATAATAAATATATTACTTTTTATATGTCTTTTAATAAAGAATTTTCTCCTGAATCTAAATATGTAATTATTATTATTAAAAATTGAAAAAACAAAAAAGTTACAGATGTTTAAATTATAATTATTATTTTCGAGACTTCATGTGCGATATTTTCTAATATTTTGCACGTATACGAGATAAGTTTGAAACCGACGGCACTGTGCAAAACTTACAAAAACAACGTTCTGGAAGACGTCGAACATCTTAGATAAAGTGTCATTTAACCATGGAATTTGTAAATTTTTTGAATTAACTAATAATTACAACATTATGCTTCAATATCAACACTAAACATAAGTATCTCAAAACAGTCGGTTAAAATATTAGAAAATATCGCACATGAAGTCTCGAAAATAATAATTATAATTTAAACATCTGTAACGTTTTTGTTCTTCAATTTTTAATAAAAATAATTACATATTTAGATTCAGGAGAAAATTCTTTATTAAAAAACATATAAAAAGTAATATATTTATTATCCTCATAGCTGGTATTATATAACAAAGTGGGTATGCATTTCTTTGGGACACGCTGTATATAAGCTTAAAATTTGCCAGACGCCCGCGGAGGTGTTTATGTTATCGATTTTCGCCCTTGGTACTGAAAAGTTTCCCCACCCCTGATCTAGAGTAAGATGTTCCTCAAAACCTATCCTGAAAAACAATGATTAACAGTTAACATGCTAAAACAAGTTTAAAAATACTCACAAAACTGGTAAAGGGTGTGAAGTATTAACTAAACTTCTGCTGTAGAGTTCGCATAAAGAATGAAGTTTTCGACTGGAATCTGGGTTTAAATACCCTTCATCTCTCTATATAGCAGTACACAGATAGTTTCCAGATTTCACCATAATTTCAATTCGTTTTGTACAATTCCTTGCGCTGTTTATTTTGACAAATGACTAGCAGCAGACTTCATAGTTTGTTAATGACAAAAACGATTTATTTTTATATTTGTATCCAGGTATCTTTGCAGGGATGATAGTTAGGGCTCTTCCTTCAATATACAAATAAGCATATCCAGTAACATATTCGTTGCGTTTTGAAACGTATTATAACATTATGAAAATTTTGCAATCCTTTTCCCATTTGCATAGTTACGGCAAGCTGTTGAAAATGTGGAATAGTAAACTAATAAAGAGAAATTATATTAATCAACGATGCTAATCCTCATTGCTTACAAGTAATGTTTTAAATTTTAGAATGAATGTAAACAAACATTTAATTTAGATTCACTCAGTAAAACAAAATTCCGTTTTCTGTATTGCAAATGTGTGTAGAAAATGGCTTTTGCATCACTAGGGTAACGTTGCTAAATTGAATCTGATGGTTCTATAATCATTAACCAAATATTATATGCATAGTTCTACCATTTTAAAATAAACACATGTGTATAGAGATTATAGTCTTCATTTTGGGGAATATTATATTTCGTGTTTAATGGTCTACACATTCTGCATTATAAAACTGCGTTTGTTTTTAAATTCACCGCTTAATGAAATCGTGTTACAAGCGGCGAATTGAAAAGAATATTAATTTGACTATTCTTTAAAAACTAAATTAACTACAGTAGGAATAAATTACCGACTCTCTTTCTAAATTTCTGAGTAAAAAATATTTATTTAAAATATATTCTTTAATGTTACATGAACATGAAAAAGTGTTTTGAAATTAAATTTTTACATTTGATGCACTATAAAAGGTTGCGTGCTTATAGCTGCTATCTCTGAATATGAACACATAATAATAGCTAGTAGATAATTTATGGTCAATAATTAATTATGGTAACAATAATGATAACAATATTTCTCGTTACAGATAAAGCACTACAGAAACTTACATATGTTTAAAAAAAAATTTTAATTAGTTTGGAAAATAATATCCGGGTACATTTTATCTGGCAAGATTGCAGATCGAGTTACCAATTGTGTTTATTGTATTTAATGTTCGTAGAAGAATTATACAATTACTTGAATAATAATGAGTAAACTTATCAAATATATATATATATGTGTGTGTGTGTGTATATACACACTGTATATATATATATATATATATATATATATATATATATAATATATATAATATATAATAATGATAAACTACTACTACTAACAATAATAATAATAATGTTAAGCAGGTAATTGAAGGTAAATAACAGGTATGGTGGTTAAACGCTTATATGTCAGTCTATCTGCATAATAGTGTAGAATAAATGAATTTAAATTAGGAAAAACAAAAGTTATCCCTATAATAAAAGTAAAATGTAATTTATTTTAATTTTATTTAATATTTTTTATTTAATTTCATATAATACAAATATTAACTCAGAATGTGAATAGTAAATAGACTGTTTTAGCCCGATTTTTGCTTTTCATAACAACTGTATTTAAGCTAGAAAAGAAGTAAATGATACCCGTGTGGTTATATGGAATAATGCTAAAATAACCATCGGAATATAACAACCTTTGCTGTCTTGTTGTATAATGTGTTTTTAGCCGTTTCGCACGTAAGATAAGAAGTTTTTATCTCAAGTTTTTCTCTCTGCTGTATGAGAAACGCCGCTCCCCCTGCACGAATGCAGCTAGAAGTGAATACCGCGAAACCGGACACGACGGAACGCGCCGGAACGCTGCGTAAAGAGCCATGAAATTTCTTTCCTCCTCAATTGAACCTTAGATTAACCTAACCCAGGGGTGGCCAACCTATGGCGCATGCGCCAAAAGTGGCGCATTGGATGATTAGAAGTGATGCATCGCTGCTCTCAGTAACTAATTTAACTCCAAACATTAAAAGCTTGGTGAAATCAAAACAGACTCAAAAGTCTCATTAAGGTAAGTAATGTTTACATTGTTTTTATATTAAATCATTATATCATGTAAAAATGCTAAATATATCTATATTAACATATTTTATACAAGAATTGAATGGGGGTACAAGACTTGTATGGCGCATCTGAACTCATGCGTGAAAAAATTGGCGAATGAAATGTAAAAGGTTGGCCACCCCTGACCTAACCTATCCCCGGCTTCTGGAATGTTTGTTTGTTTCCTTTTTTTTTAATATCTCATGAAAGACCGTGAAGTCTTTTAAAGGAAGGAGAGGAACGCGAGGAGGAAATTCTGAAATTGATCCATTCTGCTTGTTTTTTTTTTTCAAGAAGGAGGGGCCCCTCAAGGGGAAAACCCACAAATGCCTCTCATGAAAGACGGTGAGGCCTCATAAATGGGGTGAGGAACTTAAGGAAGGGGGCCCCTCATAACGGAGGAGAAGGCCTCCAGGGGCAAGTTTCAAAGCGCCCCAATTTCATCTACCCAAATGCGGGCATACTACTACTCTTAAGGATGTCTCCGAAGACGTCATTAGACGAAAACGCTTGAGCACTATTTCGTGTTTTAATTTTCCTTCGTGGTTATTTTCATCATAAATATTATTCACGTGTTACTTTCGTGAAATAATTTTCATGTGTATATATATATATATATATATATATATATATATATATATATATATATATATATATATATAATATAAAATATAATTTTCATGATGATAATAATAATATATAATGATAAATCGGAGACCTAAAGCATGTATCATCCTTCAATAATACAGGGTGGGGCACGGGAATCAAGTGTTTTTTGAATAGCTAGTAATCGGCCATTAGGAATGGGAGGGGCGTGCGGTAGGTAGCATTCCATTCCTGGGTTCATAGCATTTAACTTTAACTAACACTCACCTTTATCTTTCAGGTGCCATCATGGAGCAGTGGACGTTAGAACACCGCATGTTCGCGTATGATCATTTTGTTAGGAGTGGCGAGTCAGTGACAGCAGTTCAGCGTGCGTTTCGCCGCAGATTCAACATTCATCGAAATGACTCTGTTCCCGCTCGTGACACAATCTTACGTTGGTTAACAATCTTCGAACAGGAGGCTCAATAATGAAAACAAAACCGAAGGGGCCGCAACGCACTGTGCGTACTCCAGAGAACGTTGAAAGGGTCAGACAAGCGATGTTGCAAAGCCCAGGCCGCTCTGCTCGGAGACATTCAGCTGCACTCGGAATCAGCAATCGTACTGTTAGACGGATTTTGCATGAAGAATTACATTTTCACCCATACAAGTTAGCGATGGTGCAGGAATTGAATGTAAACGATTGCCCCCAACGACTGAATTTTGCACAGGAAATGCTTGCACTTTATGAGCAGAATGAAAACATGATGGTGGTAATGAGTGATGAAGCCCATTTCCACCTTAATGGGGCCGTCAACAATCAAAACTGTCGGTATTGGGCTGCTGAAAATCCGCGACAACTCCATGAAAAACCGCTGCATAGCCCTAAGGTTACAGTTTGGTGCGCGGTGGGAAAGTTTGGCGTCATCGGTCCCTATTTCTTCGAACAAAATGGGGTTACCGTTACCATAACATCTGGGCGTTACATTGAGATGGTGAACACCTTTTTCATCCCTGAGTTACGAAGAAGGCGTATTGCTCGTCGACATTTGTGGTTTCAGCAAGATGGGGCCACGCCACACACCGCCAGAGCGTCAATGGCTGTTCTTCGCCCCTGTTTCCCAACCATCTCATTTCGAGATTTGGTGACATTGCATGGCCCCCCTCGGTCCCCTGACTTGTCCACATGTGACTTCTTTCTATGGGGGTACCTCAAGTCACGTGTCTACGAGGACAAGCCCCGTACATTAGATGCATTGAAGGAAGCGATCCGTCAACAAATCATCCAAATCAACAGAGACCTGCTGGGAAGAGTGGAGGCCAATTTTCGTAAACGCCTTCAACAATGCGTCGACGGCCAAGGACATCATATGCCAGATATAATTTTCGGTACATGATTATTATGACATGAAATGCTATGTTCTTACGAATGTTGTTCTACCAATATATTTTCTTTACAAAAATAAATATCATTTTCCTGATTATTCCAAAAACACTTGGTTCCCGTGCCCCACCCTGTATATAATTTACTGCAAACGTTTCGGAATTTGTTCCATGTTCAGTGGTAAGTTAATACTAATATGATTATTTTATGTACATATAAAAAGAGATATGCTGTAATTAAAATTAATCTACATTTTTATCAACTTTATAAAATAAAATTATTCGATTATGTGAAGTTACAATTATAGTTGAAGTTTAATTTTTGAACAGAAAGGTTGAATGCGGAAGTATAGTCGTTCAGGGTGGGTTTTTTTATGCAATATCTGTAATGATTTTAAAATATGTAACCCCCGTTAATTGGTTAATGTTCATGATATCAATAATTTTGAAATGTAACGTGTGTAATGGATGATATTTTGTGTATGAATGTTGTAAAGGAAGATTTTTTTTTAATAATAATAATTTTATTGTTCTTTGCTGCATATATGTATAAGGTATATAAAAGGTATACAGAGAGTAACATATAATAACACGTGTCTATATATATATATATATATATATATATATATATATATATATATATATATATATATACACACAATTATACATACATACATATGATAGTGCGACAGTTAATGTATTCCTAAGCGTATGTAGCTATTGTAGCTTAGTAGAATAGACAATAAATAGTAGGCTAAAACATTAGTAACAGCAACAACAATAATAATAGCAATAGTACAATTTAGTTTTGTTTTTATACGAGTTGGTGGTGCACATCAGTTGCTGCAGGAAGTGTACATACATACATACATACATACATATATATATATATATATATATATATATATATATATATATATATATATATATATAATATATAAACGCACACACATATCCAGGTATATGCATCTATATCCATAAATACGCACCCGCATACATACTGTATATACATACATGCCCATTACAATTCGGACAAGTGGGACGGTAATGCCTTCATATATTTACATAGCAAAGAACTGTCATTAACAAGCAAATTTTATGCTTTATTGACAGAATGGAGTTGTCTGGTAAATCGTGATAGATAATGCAGAGTAGCGAAGTTATGTACACTAGCTTTAAAAATATAGGGGCAAAGAGAGAAAAGTACTGTACATGGAGATTACCTGTTGTAAGCTACAAACATATGTTTAGAAATACATACAGTGTAGATATTCACCTAAGATTACACATTCGCACAATTACATATAGTAGCCTAGATATTCAGCCAAGATTATACTTTCGTATTTATTTCGATATCAGACGCTGAACTATAATTAAATATTATATAATTAAAATATCGAAATATTAATTACCTTCCTTAATGAGTATCTTAACAACCTCACACCTTGCTCGTATTTGGTTTTATTTTACTGGTTATTATTATTATTATTTTCGTTTTGCTATATAGACAGTGCTGGGATTAGCGGCACTAAAATTAACTTTTTATTAGCAATACTGTTAGCGCGGCTAATTTTCAAAATTGTTAACGAAACAGGTAGCGGCGCTAAGTTTTTAGAGAAAGTCAGTCGCTAATTTTTCAAAACCACTTGTAAATTGAATAGAATTTATGCTTTCCGTTGGTTTGTTTCCCTATTAATATATACGAAAGGAACTCGACCCCTACATAAGTTCTGCCTTCCGTAAGTAAGTTACGGAAGGCAGAACATATATAAATTGGGGTGGTTTCAGAAAAAATTAGGGTTAGCGTTAGTGGCGCTAAATTTTATGGTAGCTTAGCAGGCACAGCATTGTACACTAGGGTGGAGCGAAAATTACTTTTTTTCTAGTGTGAAGTTCTAATAGTGATTAAAAGTTGCATTTAGTGGACGATATATACCTGCCAAAATATGAGTTCATTTGTTTAATATTTTCAGCTGCCACCAGGGGGCTAAATGTAACACAATTTTGGGTAAAAAGGAAAAAAATGCTTCTATTTAGGTTTATCAAACTATATATAAAATTTTATCTTAGAATTTTCTAATAGTTTGATTAAGATTCTTAAATGATAAGAATTCGTTTTGTAAAAATGCCTTTTCATATGCTTAATATCTTCAGCTGCCACAAGAGGGCTGAAGTTAACTTAATAATGACAATTAAGTATGATTCTGTATTTACTTGAAAAAGGGAACAGTAATAAATTAGGATGTCTCTTCTCCTTTATACTGGCTTGAGACAGTTAAGAAACGTTATTTCGTGCCTTAGCGGAGTTACCACCCTTTCCCCAACCAACCTCCCTCTAGAAAGGGTTCTTGCTGAAGACTATTTAGTAATTTGCTTTTGTGTCAAATTTTGGCTGTTTTTTCCTTGATTCTAATGTAGCACGAATCCAACCGTCTCTGTTTGTAGGTCCGCAGACTGATCCAGCAGCGTCTGTAACGAGCTTGACGCATCTCTCTACGGCTTGTGTATGACATGGAAACTGAAATAATTCTGAATGAAGAGTAGTACCATGTTTGATGCATGATTCAATATCATCAAGAGAAACTCCTTTGGTTATCGGTGGTTCTGCTATCTGAAAATCTTGCCACATAATGAGATCTGTATAGTCTTTGGCATAAAAATTTATTTCTGTCACCTTAATATACCTGATAACATCTGTTTCTTGAATGCATGCCCTTGCTTTTATGATACGCCTAAATCCAACTGACGCACATGCTCCCTTTCATCAGCTATCATTGCAATGAGAATGTTTTCTTGATTTGCGTAATATGCATTTCGCTGAATGACTGAGTCATGTACTCTCCTAAGCTCTTCACGGAGATACCTGCTTCTTGCAATCATATGCCACATATGTTTAGCACCATATTGGCATAATGGTTTACGCTTTATCTGAAACCACATTGGTGCGTATACCCTAACAATGAAAGTAGCTAATTCTTGTAAATTGCCTGAAGGATTCTCTGTGCTTGCATATAACCGCAGAGTCCTGTTTGCTGTGGTGAGCCACCTTGAATGTGATATATTGCCTGGACTCTTATGACTAAGACTCTTTGAGAATGTTCCACTTGATATAGCCTTGTGAATTTCAAGAAGGTATTTCTGGTCAGTACTTATGTCATCTACATCAACTTCACACATGTCCTCTTGAATTTCAATGGGTTTGAAGTTAACTATGGGAAGCTTTTCACAGTCTGAAAGTGCTCGGCCAATTTCTCCTGAAAATGCTCTTGGTCCAGTAGTGGTACCATCCAAGTGATGAAACAGATGGCGCAATGGAAGTTCATTAAGGTGTAAAAGGCATATCAGCCACTGCAATGGCTTATTAAAGGCTTCTTCCAGTAAACTTATTGTGCCTCCAATACTACCAGTGTTAACCACTGTCGAATCACAGCCAACTGCAACGATGTTCCCTATATCAACATTCCTTTCTTTCAAGCAATTCACTAGCGCTGTGCAAATGTATTTAGCTTTGCCACTGGAAGGTGTCACATGTGCAAAGTACAGAGAGTGTGGTTCAGATATTATGCTGATATGCTCTTCGCGTTTGGTTCTTTGGTGGTTAGAGCCATCACTCTCCTGGACTTGAATCATTGTTTTATCCTTTCTGCCATCAAAGTATAATCCCCGCATGGTTTTTGGCTCTCCTATCTGTTGTAGTTCCTTTCTCTGTTTTTGTCTTTCACGTCTTAGCTTACTTCTGTCTATAATATTCCCTTTGTCTTCGGGAGTAACAATTTTAAGATCTGCCAATACTGCAGAAGCAATAGCAGCCCCAGTTCTGTCCGACATTTTAAATCTATCACAAGTAATTGCTAATGAAGGCAGTGGCTCACGCATCTGTTGTTCTGATATTACATATTGAGTCGAGGTTGTATCTTCCTCATTATCTTCAGATATCTCTTCTAGTTGTTGAAGTTCACTTGTCTCTGTTTCGATTTGTAAGTTGGACGTATTGGTTATAGCAGCACTAGTTGTTTGTGAGGATTCCAGACGTGCTTTTTCCATTTCCTTTCGATGTTCTCTTGCTTGTAATCGTCTTGTGTGTGCTATGTCAATGCTTCCTATCACCATTATTCTGCGTGTTCGTTGGTCATTAAAAAATCCTGCTCTTTTGGAGGGACTTTCTTACTCTTTTCACATGAGCATCTCCTAAACTCCTTACATTTGCAGGTGCAGATGTCAAACAAAGTGCATTTTGAAGAGTTTTCAAATTCTTCAAGCTGATTTTTGTACTTAGGCTGATCCTTGCGTGACTTGTATGGTTTTAATAAGGACCTGTATTTATCATGGTACACTCGCATCATCTGTAAAAACGCGTGTATGTGAAACTATTGGCAAAGAGGCCTTCTTCCAAATATTTTCTACCTTTTTGGAAACTGCCTCTGCTATTTCAGAAAATGAAGGCTCCTTGTTATTCATCTGCTCCTTCACTAAATGTTTTGTGAACAGGTAATCTTTCATAATGCAGTTATAAGTTGGTAGTTGCATATCACTCATTTCACAAGGTACTTCAAATATGGCACACTTCATATGTTCTCTAGTGAAATGTTTATATTTAGTATTTGATGCCATAATATTTTTAAGAAAAATTCACAATCACAAAATATCCTGTAACTTCAAAACATTATATAATTAATATATAATATATTTTATAAGTATATATAATATATTATAAATATATAATATATTATATAAATAAACTAAAATTATATAATACATTATAACAAGCATTTTATAATAAAATCAATATTATCTCTATATAAATCACTTTAAAATAAAGTTTTATAATATTCCGATCATATTAAAAAACTCTCCGATCACTGAGCGACTAGGCCTACTACCTAAGAAGACAAGTGTTAACACACTGTTCTAATGACTCACAGAAAGAAATTCCTTCACACCAAAACCCCCCCCACAACCCTCCCCAAACCCTCCCCCACAACATTCAGTGTAGTCTCAACATGACTCGGTTACTCTAAATTGTGTTAAATTCAGCTCTCTTGTGGCAGCTGAAGATATTAAGCATATGAAAAGGCATTTTTACAAAACGAATTCCTATCATTTAAGAATCTTAATCAAACTATTAGATAATTCTAAGATAACATTTTATAATAGTTTGACAAACCTAAAATAGAAGCATTTTTTTCTTTTTACACTAAATTGTGTTAACTTAGCCCCCTGGTGGCAGCTGCAAATTTTAAACAAATGAACTCATATTTTGGCAGGCGTATTTCGTCAACTAAATGCAACTTTTAATCACTATTAGAACTTCATCCTAGAAAAAACGTATTTTTCGCTCCACCCTATGTACACAGAAATATCAGAAATATGGAAACAAGGGGTTAATATGTTTTAAATGACATGGGCTGGACTTGTAAATCAAAATAACTTTTTATGAGGTAGTTTTAGTCGCTTTATTCAAATTTGTCACTCATTTTTTGTGCAAATGCATATTAATGGTGAAAATTATGATACTAATAATATATATATAAATACACTCATTTTTGTTCCGACGAGTATAATTTTGGGCTATTTTTTCGCTACTCTCCGACTTAATTAGTTTGTTGCTTTCTGTTCTGGCTATTTTTTTCTAATTGGATTCAGTTTGGTGGTGTTTGTGATAGAATTATGACGTGCCGTTCGTGTGGTTTCGACTTTGAGAACTTGATTCGTCATGTGCCCTAGATGAAGACAAAGCATTGGATGTTTTTATCAATTACGGCGTTATTCTCTCATCCTTAACTTGCCCGAAATGTGAAAGTGAGTGCCTAATACGAAAAGATCAGAAGATATTTAGGTGAAATAACCAATATTAACCTGTTAGGTTAATTGAATGCCCGGTTAGGTCAACTGAATGCCCAGTTAGGTTAACTGAATGCCTGGTTAGGTTAATTGAATGCCCGGTTAGGTCAACTGTACGCCCTTGATGATTGGTTACGGTAAGTCGTGATATTTTCGTTAGTTTAAACGAAAATGACAAGAGCAAACTTTTCTGGTTAATTTTGAGGTGTTTTGCACGTTTCCTGTGGTAATGCGTCGTTTACGAGATCTCGTAACATGAACATGTTAGGTTATGCTTTATTGTATAAAATGTAGCAAAAAATATATTTTTCAAGTGTATTTTAGTGTGCTTTGTTCGAATATGACCTTCATTTCTTGTGCAAATGAACAGAAATACAGTTGTCATTGCATGGCCCAAACACGTATTTCTGTTCATTTGCACAAGAAATGAAGGTTATATTTGAACAGAGTACACCAAAATACACTAGAAAAATGTATTTTTGATTTCAACTTCAGGCCATGTCATTTGCGACATAATTATGAACCCTTAAGGGTATGTATGATAATTTAATTTTGTTATTGAAATAAGACTGGAGATACAGAGTTATGGCTTGTATGAGTTGATGAATTTATCTTTCAGTTTCCTTTGGAAGATTTTTAGTGTCCTAGATTGTTTTTAATCTTGATTAAGTGAATTCCAAAGGTTTGGACCAATTTAAGATTAGGATTTAGTCGCACAATCCACAATATAATTCGATCTTCTGATGTACGTGTTTGATTGTCATGTATGAAATCGGTGTTGTGTTTGGGAATCAAATATTTTGTTTTGGACAATTTGATACATATATGAAACAATGTTTAGTTTGTAGATTTCTCTAGTTTTAACTTGTGGAACATATGATCCACACTTTCATTATGCTTGTTCGATTTATAGATTTTCGTAATTAGCTTTTTTGTATTACTACCAATGGCTGTAGCGAAAATTGACGTGTGCTTCCATAAGCACTAATACAGTATTATAGGTGTGGATACACCATGGTGAAGTATATGGATCAAAGAACTTGTTTTGGGAGTGCCGCACCTGCTTTCGTAATTATGAATGAGTCCTTGGCTAATTTGTTGCATAGATCTTCAGTGTGCTCTTTGAATGAGAGGTTTGAATCGATGATAATTCCTAGAAGTTTGCCGATTGCACTCACTGAACAGGGATTGAATTTATGTGTAGGTTTAAAGGGGGCAAATATTTCTTTTTTGTGATGACTATTTAAGCTGTTTTTTAATAGTTAAGGATAATTTGTTGACATTAAACTATACATAAACACTTTGGAATTTATTAATTGTGATCGTTTGGAGTGGTAGTGAGTCTTTATGTGAGGCTGTGATTGAAGTGTCATCTGCATACTGGTAGCAGGAAGAGTTATTTAGTGACCTGTGGAATTCGTTTACATAAAGGAGGAACAGGATGGGTACCAGAATGCTCCCTTGGGTACCCCGTGGGAGATGCGTCTTGTCTGTGAGGTAAAGTATAAGCTGAACCATCTTAAGAGTAGTCCCCTGAAGCCCTAGTGTTTAAGTTTTTCTAAGAGTATGTCATTAATAAGGTACTGTGTCAAAGCCCTTAGCTAGATCAAATAGGATGATTATTGAAGATTTTGTCGTTGAGATTGCTATAAAATTCCTCTAATATTGCGGTTATCGCGTCATTTGTCGTGTGTTTACTTAGAAATACAAACTGTTGTTTTATTACTTGATTATATATTACTTTCTCTTATAGTTTACTGACGGTTGGGGAGGGGGGGTGAAAATAGGTCTTTAGTTTGAGAGAGAAGTTTTATCAACCGCTCTATACATCAGGCATACTCTAGCCTTTTTTATGCCGTCTGGGAAGACACCATTTTGAATGGATAGGTTTATGAGCTTTGAAAGCATGAGTGCAATTAAGTTTGCGCACACTTCGTAAATTCTGTTTGGGAATGTGTCTAGTGTACAACTTTTATTTTTTATTGTTTTATGGCTGTCATTAGATCGTGTGTCGTAGTCGGGTACGAAAAAGTGTGGTAACGGAGGGCCTAGGTACATATCGAAAGACCGCCCGTGAGTGGTATTTTAGAAGCAAGATTGGCTCCCATTTTGGTGAAATAAATAATCGTTGAACGTATTGAAAATATTTATTTTGTCCGTTTCAGGTTCATTATTTACTAACAACTTTTCAGGGGCAGAGAGTTTTGTTGCTTTTTTATTAATCGCTTTGTTAATGAGGTTCCAGTATTGTTTGGGGTCGCCTTTGTACATCTCGAATTTATGTTCATAGTAATTAGCTTCAGCTTTGTGTATTAATAAATTAAGTCTGTTTCTATAGTGAATGTAGACTTCCTTTGTGATTAGATCTTCCTTCACTTTTTTATATAGTTTTTGTTTTTGTTTAATAGATGTCTTTAGACCTTGGGTCAACCGTGGATTGTTGACTCGAACCGTACGAATATTTTTTTCAATGATGGGGCAGCAGGATTCATTAAAATCATGCCAAAGGGATTCCTGAAACTTTTCATATTTGGTGTTTATATCTGTATGGGAGTTGTCAATGAAGTCGAAATCTGTTTCGCCTAATTTTGTTTGAATTCATTAAACTGATTATGCCTTGTTTTCGTGAATTTAATATTTTTGTATTTTAAGGTGTTTGCCATTGTTTTGATTGTGATGTAATTTGGGACATACTTTGACGTAATTTTATTTTGAAGGTTTATGTATTGTAGAAGCAATGGTGTTCGTTTACTCTGAGGTGATATTGGCGACTAGTACTACCAATATAATTTTCTTGACAACAATTACAATCAGAAGAATATACCTCGCTTTATGTGGGGATTACGTTCCCAAAAAAGTTCGCATAAAGCGATATCGCATAAAGAGAGCCATTTATTAGATGTATTTAATAGGGATGCGTTTCAGAACCTCTCTGACCCCCCCCCCCCACACACACACACACGAAAAACTTTTCTAAAACTTTCATAACAAATCCAATGAAAAATCACCTAATGAAATAAAACAGTCATCTGACATTATACAAAAAAAATTAAAAGAAATAATAACAATTTCCAAGAGGTTAGGTGTGCTGTAGTGCTGTACCCCCTCCACAGTTTCTTTACCCTCGCTCAGTTACTATCTATGTACACTACAGGTGTCTTGTCTGCCCCTGTGTGAAGTATGCTTCTCATGTATGGTGTGGCTCAACCCACACAACCGTACTTGACCGGGTAGAATCAAAGTCTTTTCGTCCTATCAATTCCCCACCTCTTACTGTCTGTCTTCAATCCCTCTCTCTTCGCCGCAATGTTACCTCACTCTCTCTTTACTATCGCTATTATAACGGACACTAGCTGCTCTTCCGAACTCTATAATTGCATGCCTCCTCCTTCAAGGAAAGCACGCAGCACCGGACTTTCGACACTTTCTCATTCTTTTTCTGTCCCACTCTCTAACGCAAGAGTTAATCGGTATTTTCAGTCTTTCATCTACTCAACCAGTCAACTCTGGAACAATCTTCCTTAATCCACCTTTTCCCGTGTCTTTGACCTCCAACCTTTCAAACGCAGTGTTTAGGCATCTCGAAAACCCTGGACCTTGAGTTTGGCTTTTTTCTTCTATGGGGTGTGGTGGACGCTTTTGCAGGCATTCACCCTTGGCCCCTCCTTTCTGCATAAAAAAGGTATTTATTTGAATAATCATTGCACTAACCCTAACAGGAATGGCAAATCCACACACTGCAAGAGAGAGCGAGTAGCGTAAGTTCGCACACAACAATGGACAATGCGACACTGAGCGAGAGAGAGTGAGGAAGCGACTCTAGTCTAGCGTATTTTACCCTAAAATGGAAGCCCTGGGAAGCGTGCGGGCTGCGTCACCACTCCACCCGCATCAACTGCATAGCGGAGTCCGTACGCTCCTACATTGGTCGCACAAGCTTCGCACATCCAACCCGGCCAATCGCATAATTGCAATTTCTCTCGCAAAAAGCGAGAGTGGTAAAAGTGGGTCCTCTCATAATAGCGAAATCGCATTAAGAGAAGTCGCATAAAGCGAGCGCGACCTCTACAATAAACGAAACCAACGCACTCGGAAGTTTTTCTTTGTGGGTTAGGTGCAATTTTGTTTTATATATAGAGGAAGCAAAAGCAAATTATATATATATATATGAAGAGTTGAAGAGTTCATTTCCAAAACGCGATATATATCCATTTTTTACATTTTGAGAAAAACAGCATTTTATGTATTGTATATACACCGCGTCTTGGAAAAAAATTGAAAAACTCAGTAGCCTTAGTAGTGGGAGAAATCGTACTTGCCTAAAAAATCGATGCCTTGTGTGACAATACATTATATCAACCACCATTTGGTAACGATAACTCGAAATAAATGCAAAAAAATTCACTTTTCTACGTGAAGGTCAAATATGATAATAAAAACCCACTCTAATAGACAGAGTGCATTCGTTTTTCTGTATCCACCTGAAGAGGATGCCAGTGACCATCGAAACTTGTGGAAATAAACTCTGTCTATTAGAGTGGGTTTTTTATTATGATAACTCGAAAGTTGCTGATTTGGCGTTTATCGTGTTTTGGAACTAAACTCTTCATATATATATATATATATATATATATATATATATATATATATATATTCCAAAGTGGAATACATTCTCCCCGACTCTTCTTTCGCTGAAAACTCCATTTTAGGTGCTTTCAATGTTCATCACCACCTTTGGCTTTCCCCCATTTCACTAACATCTCTAGTGAACTAGCTTACAACTTTTCTATCTTGAATGACCCAGAGCAGATTGTACAACACCCTTACTCGTATTCCCTATCGCTTTGGAGAGAGGCCCAATATTCTAAATTTATTTCCTACCTCTCATCCTTCTTACACTGTCAAACTTTTTCTCAGTTGGGCCCCTCCGACCACGATCATATATGTTTTCTGTCCTATCGCTCCAATTCGGCCTGTGAATGGAAAAACCCTATCCAATTCTAATTCTTCTCTCTCCTTGTGGCACCTAGCCAAGAACCTCTCCAACAACTTCTTTCCTTCCTCTTTTCCATTCTGACGTCTCAGTTACCGTCTCTTCTCCTAATAAAGCTGAACTCTTCGCCCAAATTTTCGCCTCCAACTCAACCCTAACCGATTCCGGTGCTGTTGCTCCATCTCCTCCTCCTCTTCCTGCCTAGGAAGGTCCTGGTGGTGTGCTTCCTGTTGTTCTCAAAGACTGCGCTTCTGTGTTGACACCCTGCATACGCAAACTCTTTTGTCTTTGTCTTTCATCTGGTACTTTTCCTTCCCGTTGGAAGTTCACTTTCATTCAGCCTGTTCCAAAGAAGAGGACCGCTCTCAACCCTCCAACTACCTTCCAATTACTTTGATTTCTTGCCTTTTTAAAGTTTTTTTTAATCTATCCTTAATAGGAAGATTCTTAAACACCTCTCTTCTCACAGTCTTATTTCAGATCGTCAGTATAAGTTCTGCTTTACTGGCGATCTTCTTGCATATCTCTCTGACTCTTGGTCATCCTCCTTTCGAGATTTCGGTGAAACCGTTGCTCTTGCGCTAGACATACCAAAAACTTTTGATAGAGTCTGGCACAAATCCTTAATTTCCAAACTGCCCTCCTTCGGTTACTATCCTTCTATCTGTGCCTTCATCTCTGATTTCCTTTCTCGCCGATCTGTAGCTGCGATTGTAGATGGCCACTGTTCTTCTCCTAGCGCTATCAATAGTGGTGTTCACCGACTCTTTTCCTTTTATTTATTAATAATCTTTTAAGACGTACTTCCTCTCCTATCCACTACTATGCTGATGATTCCATTCTTCACTTCTCCACCCGCTTTACAAAGGCGTCCCTCTCAACAGTCATTCCATGTTTCGCGTGAGACAGCTATGGGACACCTGACATCTGATCTTTCTACTATCTCTAACTGGTCGGAGCAGACGAGTGTTTTTCAATGCTTCATAAACTCAGTTCCTTCCTATGTCTGCTCGTCACAATTTTCCACACGACTATCCCCTTACCTTCAACAATACACATTTCATTTCTTCCTCTTCTCTTAACATTCTTGGCGTTTCCTTTTCTAGTGATCTTACCTGGAAAGATCACTTATATCATATATACTGATATACATATAAAGGTTAGGTGTGCTCCACCGGTTCCGCAGTTTCTTCACCCTCACTCGCTGTCTCTGTATAGGGGTGCTGTCCGCCCCTGCATGGAATACGCTTCTCATGTATGGGGTGGCTCAACCCGCACAAGTCTACTTGACCGGGTGGAATTAAAGGTGTTTTGTCTCATCAATTCTCCGCCTCTTACTGACTGTCTTCAATCTCTCTCTCTTCGCCGCAATGTTGCCTCACTCTCTCTTTACTGTCGCTATTATAACGAACACTGCTTTTCTGAGCTCTCTAACTGCATGCTTCCTCCTTTAAGGAGAGTACACGGTACCAGACTTTGAACATATCCTCATTCCTCTTCTGTCCAACTCCTTAACGCAAGGTTTAATCGGCATTTTCAATCTTTCATTTACTCATCCAGTCAACTTTGGAACAATCTTCCTCAGTCCATCTCTTTCCCTGTCTATGACCTCCAGTCAGTCTTTAAAACGCAAAGTGTCCAGGCATCTCGAAAAACTTGGACTTGATTTTGGTTCTCTTTTTCCCCTATTGGTGTGGGGGGGAGCGTTTTTGCAGGCATTTTCCCTTGGCCCCTTCTTCCTGCCTGAAAGAAATTACCACAAAAATAAAACAAAATCAAGTTCAAGTACTCAGTCACATTCTGTTGTTAAAAACACTTTTGTAAATTGTATCTTAATTATGAAAACGTTAAAGGCTTTTGTACGGTACATTTTCTGGAATCAGAGTTATAACTTGTTTGCAGTCGTCTAGGGTGACTTACGGATCGAGACACAGGTGGCGCGGGCTCGATGCGAGGTTACACGGGGGTGCAGGCGTGCAGGCCGGAGGCAGGATCGAGATGGCTTTACGCATGATTTACCCATAAAACAAATAAGTATTTACACCTGTGACGTCATAATAAGCATTATAATAAATATAAAATGTGTGTGTGTGTGTGTGTGTGCGTGTGCGTGCGTGTTTATGCATTCTATTTCGATACACTCCTATACTTTAGTGTAATCCATTACCCATCACATACACACACACACACACCACCCCTGTCATTTCTAAACTATGTAATTTTGTTTACCTTGATATTGTATAAACATACTACTTATGTATATATCGGGTGGGAAAAAAAAAGGGAGACCTCGAACTTTGGCTGTAAAATCCAAAGTTATGGTCAGATTTCAATATTTTTTTCACACCCCACAACTAAGTAAATTTCCTAAATCTGTAATTTTCATTAGTTTTCTTTGAAATCAGCTCACCGTATAGGAAATTTACTTAGTTGTCGGGTGTGAAAAAAAATTGAAATCTGACCATAACTTTGGGTTTTACAGCCAAAGTTCGAGGTCTCCCTTTTTTTTTTGCCCACTCGATATAACATGTGTATGACGCCTTCAATTTTATTTCTGGGGGACAACTTAAAATGCCATGTATGTTAACAATACACAAACTCATGACGACTTAAAACCAGAGCTTTCTTGTGTCATCCATGACAGACAATCAGATGAACTTCAGCTCGTATAGTATTTCACAGTATAAACCAGCATGTTCAGCTTTACTCGAAGTTAACAGGAGACTCGTGCTCTCCTGAGTCTCCTCTTAATTGCTTAATTCTCCCACAACTTTCATTTTACCGTTTCCATATCTGTTAATGTTATATTTTTGCAATGTGGTTTACATATCATAAGTTAATGTAATAAGTGTAAAAAACTTGTAATTTTTGAACACCTTTTTGCTTCTATAAATTTGACGCTAAATATATACTTACTTAATATCAATTCGGTTTGAGTTAGATTACTTTGGTTAGCTTACGTTAGGTTGGGTTAGGAGTAGGTTTAGTTAAGTTGATTTCGGTGAGGATTAGGTTAGGTAAGCTTGAGTTTGGTTTAGAAAGACTGATCTTGTGGAATATAAATGCAATAACAGTTCAACCTTTTCAGTTGTGTAGAGAAACAAAGTCGACACTTACAATGAGTCAATGACAGCATGAATAATGTCAACGTAATGTCGAAAAGTTCGACCATATGCGTGTCAGCTCAACTCGTGTTAAAGTAGTTTAAGTTAGGTTAGGTTACACTAGGTCAGGTTAGGTTAGTCACTGTCAGTTAAAATATTGAACAAACTTTTCATTTTCATTTTATGAAAATGTATATACTTGCGTAAGGTTGATCTGGAATAATATCGACATGCATAAGGTCGAACGTCGACATTATGAAATTCGACATTGTCCACGTAATCCATTTGAATTTCAACAGCCTCCCGTTGCATGAAGTCTGCATAAATAAAATATGCTTGCATAAAGTCGAACGTGCATAGCATCGACACGTATAATGTCAACGGTGATTTCATGAAATTCTGTTTACCTAATGTAATCCAATTATTTAAATATCTACAAACACATGGTACACTTATCAAGTACAGGTTAATTTTCATCATCATCATCATTATATATGAAGGGATTAATCTCGCTAATTAGATCACGAAATGATAAGACTGAATGATGTGAACAGCACCAAATGAAGGAATGACACCTCAACTCGGCACCCAAACTAAAAAATCGTTAAATTTGCAAAGAAATTACTACCTCCACCAAAGAGTTGCGTTGCCAGATACTCTCCTACAAGATATATTGTATTATATTTAAAGTAGATTTCGTTGTTGTTATGACATGTATCATCTAAGACCTAAGTGAAATTGATCATGATAAACATAGTGTAATTTACAACGATCGCTCTGTTATTTAGTTGACAAAATTTTCTTTCTTTAAGTGCGAAGGCATGTGGTCACTTGAATCAGTGAAAACAGTTTCTACTGTAACCATAAACTTGTTTTGTTGCTGCGTTTTCCTCACCAGTGTAACTCACTTCCATATTAGCCATTGCGCGTTATTCTACCCGCAACCCCCCAAAAAAGGTCCCAAAACAAGAGATCAATTTGAACATTTGTTTTAGTTCTAATATATTACTTTTGTAAATTTAATTTAAAATAAATTTTCCTATGAGACCGCACTTATGGGACACCCTGTATAGTCATTGACAACAGTTTTGTCTCTCTGAATATTATAAAATATCATATATAGATCTTGGTAAAATGAGGTCCCGTAATAATTTATAAATATCTATAATTTAATGTAAAAAGGTAGAACAAATTTAATTACAATAAAACACGACGAATCTTTACGTAAATATTACGAGTTTGTAGAAATCAAGTAATTTAAGGAACGCTGATGAATATCGCCGATGTTTCAAGTGTGAATTACGTCTACGAGAAAACTGTCGAAAGGAACCCCTTTTTTTTCCGCACCTTTCGTTTTTTTGCTCCATTATTTAAAATAATTATTTAAAATAATAGATTTTTCTCAGACACTCCTTTAGCTTTAACATGTCACCTTAATAATTATTACGTTAGAAAATTTCAGATCACACACGTCCAGTAAAATATAAGAACGAGATAATCTATGTTAGTTATCAGTTTTTATTCGGTGCAGCGTCAAAGCTCGTATTATAACAGGTACTTAGGACTGAACCTGGATTCAAAACCATGGATGGCTACAGTATCGAAAAACAGTACATTGGTTTTCCATTCAACCATTTACTACCCGATCCACTGTCGCTTCATTTCGGTGTCATTGACTATATATATATATAGAAGAGAGAGAGAGAGAGAGGAGAGAGAGAGAGAGAGAGAGCTTTACATAATGGAAAGGAAAAAGCAACACGATTTTAAATATATTTAATTCGATGAATCTGTTTTTATTTATTAACTTTTATTATCGAATTAAAACCTATGAGAAAACTGAAATTTCTATTTACTTTTGTCAACCTTATATATATATATATATATATATATATAATATATATATATATATATATATATATATATATATATATATACAGTATATATATATATATAAAGGCAAGCTCTCCTACGTATTTATACTGGCGCGTTTATTCCTTTGTCGGTCCTGTCGTTGTATATAAACATAATGAAAAAGTAATTATATTATTAAAGTATAAAAAGAGATTCGTATTTGAATTTATTTTCATGAAACCTTTTAAGAAAAGAAAAAGAAAAACATAAAGAAAAAATATTTGATCAAAAACTCGAATCCTGAATAGGAATTATCTTAATGGTTTTGAAGAAGTTATGGTTTAAAAATCGACATTGAATAACGGGAGTCCGAATAAAAAAATAAAAGAGGAAAAAATATAAACAACTAAAAAAGTTTTGCAATATCTTGATAAACTATTTCAAATAAGTTCCAATATATATATATATATATATATATACAAAAAAAATTTACAAAATCTGAGATTCTCGTGCTTTGGGGGTGGGTTTTAGGATGAGCCCCACTCTGTATGGTGCAGAGCTCTTTCAAAACTGTTCACAGGAGAAAACTTGGGCCTCACTAACCCAAACTTTTAAATGAAGAGAGTTTGTTACGAGTCTATCCTCGGGTCAGAGAATGGGGAATTTGGTTTTGCGAGAGCGGCCCGCGTATTTAACTTAAAACCCGTAATTTTTCGTTATTTTTAAATGTATGGAAATGCTTTGTTCTCGATTATTTGCCGGAATACTGTCAGTCGTCGCGCCGTCGGAGGGTCTATAAAGCGATCAGGGGGCTATCTCGAAAGCAAAATTAGTCATAAATAAAACGTTGATCCAAAACGTGTAGAAATAAAAGGAATTAATAAATAATTAGTCGAACGAAGCATTCTGACAAGCGAGCCAAGTTCATCGAACTGAAATGGGGAGGAGCGGTGCGCTTCCCCTG
The DNA here is from genome assembly GCA_023014485.1 of Bathynomus jamesi. Taxonomy (NCBI): domain Eukaryota; kingdom Metazoa; phylum Arthropoda; class Malacostraca; order Isopoda; family Cirolanidae; genus Bathynomus; species Bathynomus jamesi. The sequence goes on from JAJOZX010002589.1 coordinate 582,968, forward strand.
AAAAGTGGACGCGAATCTGAAACAGTTAATTGGTTTGAGTGGTTTGCAAGGAAACTTCTTTCAGACTCTTTTCAAGCGGCGATTTCTTTTCATAAGTGGAGAGCCATTACCTTAAATACCGCTAATGTGGTCGAGAACGGGATGAAAAAGGCGATAAAACGGCCAAAGAGGCGCTTCAAAATGGAGGAAAAATGAAAGAATATTCAGCAAAAGGCGGAGAAAGCGGACGAATATCATAAGGAGAGCTTTTATTCCGCTTCTTACATCTTTTAAGGTATTGTTTTATTAAGAGCTGACGGGGAGGTGCAATGAGAAGGGGAAGAGCCTTAGAACGAGACAATATAATTCCGCTTAAAAGAGAACGAAAGAGAGGAGAAGAAAAAAAAAGAGAGGCAGAAGGAGAGAGAGAAACAAAGAGAGAAACGAAAAAATATAAAAAGATACGAGAAGTAAAAAAATAAGTGACAACAAAGTAAGAAAAATGAAAATTGGAGCAAAGTGACGACATGATAACATTTGAAACTACAACCAACCAAAATAAATAACAAATAAATAACATATAGGTATATATAAATTAACAATGAAGCCATTAGCATATATATATATAATTATAACTCTTTTAAAAATTCCGAGAAGATTTTTGTATTGTTTTCCACCCGACCAACTTTCCTTTAAGAATAATGCTACGATCATGTCACTTGAAATCGATCGCTTGAGGTAAGAAGACAAAACATCTTTTGTATTCGTCTTACCTGACATTCTTCTTTAATTAGTAAATACTTATAGGTGAAGGATTTAATCCCTTTGGCTTCCTTTCCTCATCGACAAATATTAGGATTACCTTTCATTAACTTGTCACCCGTGTACGAGTTGTTGTTGTTTTTTTTTACACAATACACGCACTGGAGTCGCCCTTTGAATGTTTATTCTCCGTAATTCCCTTTGTCTCCTCGTTCTTACGTTCTTATAAAGGTAACTCTCGTCTTTCTCTCTCCTTCCAATAAACTGGACCGAAAATAGATATTTCAGTAAATGTAAAAAGGCGTTACAATGACTGCACAAAGGTCCGTGGTTGTACTTACCACTTTCTAAAGGCTTCAAATATCTTTGGACACTATTTTTCGCTCATAATGGGAATTATATATAGGAATTCCTCCTGAATTTGAAACGGCCATCAAGGGTCAAATGAATGTCTCTTTATGCTCGTCCTCAAAGAGCTTTTTGTAAGTAATTTAAGGATTTGTAATAAAAAATAAGAGTGAAACACAGAAGCGTCTCCATTTTTTTTTTTTTTTTTGCGGATGGAAGCTTTTAACCTAGGAAAGTAGGTTGTCACTTTTAACTGTATTTGAGAGCATACTCTACTTATGAAAACCCTCTGCACATAATATATATATATATATAAAGAAAGAGACAGAGAGAGAAATTTAAAGCCTGTTGCTATCCCGTCTCTTACCAATTTTGTATTATTTTCATTTCAGTCTTCATCCAAGAATGAGAAATCTAAGAAGGGGAGTCAATTTTCAAATAAATTCATTCCCATTCCCACTGCATGATTTCCCCTTTGTTGGATATCCCATAGCAAATACCCCTCGGGCCTGCAATTGCGTTACAGCTTTCTTTATCCTTTAAATCAGGATTTTTTTCCCAATTCTGAAATTCTTACCGCGAACATTGCCAACTTTTGGCAGCGGATGAGAATGGCGTCATGTGAGAAGAAACCTTGCTCCCCGTGTCTTCCTCTTTTCTGTCATCATTTCACAGTCACACTCATTCCTACGCTCAAAACACTTTAATTCAGTGGTTCCCAACCTAGGGGTAAATTACCTCACTGGGGTAACGACATACGATCCAGAAGTTATAAAAAATATAATATTTAATGATTGGGGTAATGGAGCTGGATTAGAATTGGGTTTTGGGTAACCATACAAAAATGGTTGAGAACCACTGATTTAATTTAAAGAAAAAAAAATGGTTTGATTTTTAAACGAACAAAAAGTACTTTGAACTGAATAAATGGTGTTATACTCGAAACTAAATTTGGTTTAGATTCAGGTTTAGATGATTTTGAACAAGGTATATTTTGTTCGTCTAAATTTAAAACAATTTTCTTTTTAAAATTAAATGAACATTTTTTTATTAGTGTCTCCCGATCATCATTTCTAGTTTTCTCAGTCAACACGAGTTCAATTTTTCACTTTACATTTAGCAGTATGTATAGTTTATTTATACAGTTCATTCTACAGGGTGTCCCGTAAGTCTGGACCCATAGGGAAAAATAATAAAATTACAAAATAGTCCAAAAATTTATTTATAATATATTTTTTTATTATTTTTTATTTTTTATTATTTTTTTATTATGATCTTACTCCGCTGGAGTTTTATTTGTGGGGCCACTTGAAAGCCAAAGTGTACGAGGTCAAACTTCAGAACATTTTCCACCTTAAAGCACGCATTGTGGAGGCGTGTCAAGAAATTTCTGCGACTGTGATTCAGAAAGTGCTGTCGCAGTGGAGATTGCGTCTTCAACTATGTGTGCGACACAACGGCGGACACTTTGAACAGATTATGTAATAAATTTTTGGACTATTTTGTAATTTTATTATTTTTCCCTATGGGTCCAGACTTACGGGACACCCTGTACATTCTTTACACTCGTTTATACTTATTTTCATGTAAGGTTTCCTCTATTTTCGTATTAAACTTTTTTTCATTATTTTTTCACTTACGACATCATAATTTCCTTGACAAGGTCATCCAAATTTTATATTCCACAACTTTATTTATGAAATAACCCCTTCTTTCTGGACCATTTTCTCATATTTTATTAAAGTGATGTAACTTAACCCTTTAACGCCGGAATTGTTTGTAGGGTTAAGTTATGAATGCATGTATTTGGAAGGTTACCTATATGTAGCGGTCGTCCTTTTAGGGTTAAACACCCTTAATTTTCATGTTGGTTTCACACTTACATCCAAACCGTTAAGCCAGCCGCGCGCAGGATCGTCTTACGACTCACGACTGACGACTTGGGTCGTGACGACTCGTCGCGTGTGATTTTACATTGACAGAATAGGAACCCCACACACTGCAATGAGTTATACTGCACAGCGTAAAATTAGTACGTGAGAAATTGATGTGGTGGTGCTGTCGGGTGGAAGGTGGAGTTCCGCGCTCAGATTCTCTCCTTATCGGCGTTATTCGTTTGTCATCGGGTTCTCATCAAATATGACGAAGACAAAGTCCTCCTCCCCGTGGCTCCGCGGGATGAACTGAGCATTTTTGTACGAGGTTCATCGACAAGAACTGCGAGAGAGAATTTTCGCTTTAGAAGTAGGTTCTTATAAAGACGGGTCTTCCGTGCCACGGTACGTCGTTCCCTCGAGATGCTCACTTAATACGGATGAACGCAAAGACAAAGAGACGGAATCCGATGAGAGTGGACGCTCAGCGCGGTCACTCGAAACAAAAGGGATCGCCATGACCAAATCCTTTCTTGTTCAATCGCGACCGCCGAGAACAAGTAAGGATTCGAAGGATTTCCTTCCATCAATGGACATCAATCAAAGCGACATTGAAGAATCGCCTCTGTTCAATGCAAAGAATTACGCTTCGCGTAGGGGGACCTTTGAGGCGGTTTTCTGTCGCGAACAGAATCTGAGAGGAAACGAGACTGATGGAAGGATTCTTCTGATTACGTATTCCGAAAGATTTATTCCAAATGAATTTACTTCGAACTCAAGAAACTCCGTTTGATCTTAGCAATATTACGTCGTATACGTTTATTTATATATCTCAGGTCTGATATTCTTTCGAATCCACGAAATTTGATTATGTGTCCTCCAAATCGTCTAAGTATAGTATGTATATATATATATATATATACACACAGTACATATATATATATATATATATATATATATATATATATATGATACACACAGATAGTGCATGGAACAAGGAACTCTTCTGGGATAATTAAATCCACTATAGTCCGAATAAGTAATGGTAAATGACAAATACCATAGTTTTTCTTTCTCATGATGCTAGCCCGACGCGGGCAACGGTCACTCGCAAAGAGGTCCCATAAATATAGCTTCCTTCACCAGGTATCTGCAAATAGCTGGTGAGGGAAGCTATATTTATGGGACCTCTTTGCGAGTGACCCGTTGCCCACGTCGGGCTAGCATCATGAAAAAGAAAACTATGGTATTTGTCATTTACCATTACTTATTCGGACTATAGTGGATTTAATTATCCCAGAAGAGTCCTTGTTCCATGCACTGTCTGTGTGTATCATAAAAAACTCAGGGGACCATTCTGAGTTCATTCCCATACATACATATATATATATATATATATATATATATATATATATATATATATATATGAACTCGGTAAGCATTTTTACTGTATATTTAACAAATAGCAAAAATGCTCCTCAAAAAGACAAAGAGAGAACTTGTGCATAAGAGCTACATTTCCACTTCTATGCATCTCGAATGCATTCCTCTCAAGAGGCACACAGCATCCCCTTGACAATATTTGAATGACGGGACAAAGATTGCTGTTGTAGTGATCCATTTGTAGGAGGCATCAAATCCCAGTTTCTTCTGAGGAAAACAAACTATCTACAGGTTATAAGGTAAGCAATCCAAAAGTTATCTAAAATCTGGAGTATCTAAACGATGGAAAATTATCTAAACGTTATCTAAACGATGGAATATCGAGCTTCTTAGTGTCAATTTTTTATAATATAAAGACAAACTCATTACCCGCGTTTGTTTCCTTGATAAGATACTTTATATCTATTTTCCTCATCCTCTTTTTATAAATGATAGCTAAGGATCATCTCTTCAAAATGGAAGGGTATTTCATTCCCGATGGGGACAGGCGGAGAGGAGGGGCGACAAGCTTGACCTTCGTGAAATGAGGAAGCATCGCACGGAACATTTGAAGGGTTGAAAGGATGCTCCATGCGGTGTGTTTATAGTTAATTGGTTGTACCATGGGTTTGCTCGTCACCTTATAACAGTCAGTCAGGAGGATCAGAAACTGGCACATTACTTTGGCCAGGCAAACGCGGCCCATTGCACTAACTCCCCGATTATTATTAACTAGCACCATCCGGAATTGAACCCCCGACCTCATTGTCTTCATTTCTCTTACAGGGAACCAGTGGTATCCACTGAGTCACGGGCGCTGGCGCTCGTCACCTAGCTCCGTTAATTCCTAAATCCATAGGTCGCTCCAACCCATATAACTGTAAGGGAAGGGGATTTTTCCCTATTAAATTTGCAAAAACATCGAAAGTCCGAAACTTTATTTTGTTCCTATCTCAAAAAATCACTTCAGAATGAGTAAATTTTAACGAATTTTCCTTGCAGGATATTAATTTAGTTAAGAGTATTGCACTCTTTAAATGTATTTATTAAAAAAAAATCACTCGTCGCGGGATTTTAAAATACTGAACAGAATAACTTGGGGGCTCCCAACCTTTTTTCGGTTGCGTACCTCTCTCGATGGCTTCGGCAAGTGCCCCGTACCATCCCCCTACTCAAAATTGCTCAAAAGACGGTGCAGCCGCTACACCGTCTTTTGAGAGTACTTTTCCATATGAAAGTTAGTTCCAAAACAGGATGCCGCGTACCCTAGGAACCTTCTCGCGTACCCCCATTTGGGAACCGCCGCAATAACTTAATTAATATAGTTTGGCACGCAAACTTATTACCGTTCAAATTCACGCGTAAATCTCTATACTCTATAACTACTATAATAATTATTAAATTAAATTCACTCAAGCATTCGGCTTTCATGTGTTATAACTTCAGTCAGCTTAAGCCTCATCCGCAATTCGAGGGGGATGCGACTCATTAAACGCAATGTATTTAATGGCAGACATGAAAGTTAAGGTAATCGCATTATTCCCTGCCTTAAATAGACTCTAAATTATGCACGCAGACGTAAAGAGATTGAATTTTTAAGCTCAGCGGAGGAGCTACTTGTGAATTTCGTCCTAATACTTTATGCGTTTATAAACTACGTGTATGTTAATTGATTTTAGGCTTGTTTCGTTCACGTAATCACTAATTTTACTGATTTTAGACAATGAATGAAACATGCTTAATGACAGTTTCTTTATATATATATATATTATATATATATATATGTATGTGTGTGTGTGTGTGTGTGTGTGTGTGTGTGTGTGTGTGTGTGTGAAGAGGAACACGAAAGAGATGAAAAACAGTTAAATTTTTTATTGACATCAACGTTTCGGAATACACATATTCCATCATCAGGGCTAAAATAATAAAATACAAAAGACATTGGGTTAGGATAACCAAGTTAAAGTTAAAAAGAGTATAACTTATAATTAAAATTACAAAACAAACTAGAACAGACATTAAATATAACTAGACGGGCACCTTTCGATTGCCACTCCAGATGGGGCGCGTTTCACTCACAGGTTCGATGTCATTAATGTTACATTGGCTTAAAATACATAATATGGAATCTCCCAGATCTATCTTCAGAATTATTTTTGCTGGAAGCGAAAATCGTTTAGATTTCTGCTGCGCTGTCTTTGAAATTATTTTTGCTGTAAGCGAAAATCGTGTAGATTTCTGCTTCGCTATCTTTAACCAAATGCTTTTTTAAAAAAAGTGTTCGATTCGATTCTTTGTTTAACGAATTTCGTCGAATTTACTTCCGCAGGGGCGAGGTCATAAAGGACGGTAATTAGGCCTCAGATACTTCCCACAAGAACTGATTTGTATGGTAAACTTTTTTAATTTTTAATTTTTTAAATCACAAGGACGGGAGAGTCCTTTGTTCTGCTGTTTTTTGGAACCTGCTCTTGGGGTAGAGCAGGTTATAATCTGGCATTTTGGCTCTTGGTTATATTTCGTTATAGTGGAACTATATTACGGCTTGCTTACATTAACTACAACCTCTGTGTAATAAACTGCGCGAGTTTCAGTGTCAACCTAGAACGTTCATGAGAGTACCAAGTTTATATTATAATATTAATAAATCGCACCCCTTGTATTCATTCTCCATCTTGCCAATCTTGTAAATTGGTATCAGGGTGGGATCGATCAAACCCATACCTATACACCTATTGGGGTGCTAGTAAGACTATAAATAACTTTCATAATTGTACAAGTGAATATAAACTTCAATACTTTATCGCGATTGTGCTCGGATTCCTTTTCGTCAAAGAAACATCAGAGACGCGGCGATCTACAGTTCCCAGTGCTTTGTCTGTGAAGTGATCTCATGCAGAAGAGGCCGCCTCCCAATCTACGACTGAGGACAGATATGTTTACGCGATCAAGAGGCTTGGGTTGTACTTCTTCGGTTGAAGAGCTCCCACAACAGGTAGGCGACACTCGTAGAGTTAGCACAGCTCCTGCGAATCTCCAAGTTAGTACACCGCCTTTGTCGGTTAGTTTACCCGCAGTACAGTCTCACGATGCAGTCTTTAGTTATACTTTCGACCCTCCCACCTCGCATAACAATATAGATCCCTTCCCACCATGCTGCGCTTCTCCTTCAGTTCATTTGAGTCCTGTGTCACTAGTCAGCCTGCTGATCTGGCCTTCCTGATGAACTTAAACAGCACCTTAGAATTCTAAGAGGCGGAAGCGAATAAGATTAAAACATTAGTTGAAGATTGTTCTACTTTTAGCAGTGATCTTAATGATTACCACAGTGCACTAACGACAGGGTTTGCAGGGCCATACGTCCCCTTCCAAACATTCGCAGCCGAAACAGAACGGCTAATTCCGCAAACTTCGCGAAATTGCGATGTCGCACGCATTAAACTTGCAGTGAAGTATTCCGTGCCCAGGCAAGTGTAATAGTCATATAACTAATAACATAGGTATGGGCTGCCTTTAGAAAGAGATGCGAAGATCCCTACTGTAAAAATGGGAAAAATGAAATAGCTATTAGGTTGTTACAAATCGAAAAAGACCATAGAAAACCTGAGGAGTCCTTCCCCACGTTTGCATTCAGAGTACGGCGTAACTTATTACAGCTTAAAGCAGATGCGACTCAGATGTTGCAAAATTTAGATGTAAACTTTAGTTTGCACAAAATTTTAATGAGTTTGATCCCGCAACACTTATGGAGTAACTACGAGTCCTTTGATGAAGATATCTTTAAGAAAATTAAACGGTTGAAACCGGATCGAAAGGTTATTTCCCCACTGGTCGGTGATGGCAACAATGACAGATTGGTCAGTGCAGTAAGGTCGCTAACTCTTAAGGATTCAAAATTGTTAAAATGCTTTGTATGCCAGGAACCCGGTCATTACAGCCAAAAATTGTCCTATACTAGCAGAGCTCCGGATGCGTTCCTCTCTAAATGAGGACAAGCAGGAACAGAAAGCCTAAAAGGTGAAAGAGCCAGAAAATGCTGGCGGTGAACGACGGCTATAGTTGTAGACACGAAGAGCATCGCCGTGACCATGATGACGATGTAAGATTGTAAGATACCGCAGGAGTGATGAGGGTTATCACAGATGCCGTTGCTCCGGATAGGCAAATTGACCCTTTTCACCTGACCGAAGACGCGATTATGAACGAGACTATGAACGCAACTGTGATCGTAATTATGACAGATACGAGAGGTATGATAGGTATGATAGCTTTGATCGATACCCCAGACGAAATGATTACAAGCGCGGGAGATCTCCCGACAGATAGTACGAGGAACCAAGCCCTTATCCATATCGATGTAACGACACTCGGTATTATTCTCCTCGACGAGTGAGTTTCGAGGAAACTGCTTCCAGAAGGGAAAGAGAGGGTGATATTTTTCTTCAGCAGGTCATAGACGCGACTCGAGCTGTGAGAACTGGAGAAACATCCAAGGAGAGAACTCGCAAGCAAGGAAGTTTGGAGACATAAGACACCGGCGAAAAAAAGTAAAAACGTTAGACAAGCACACTGCCGATGCATAATATATATAATATATAATATTAATATATTATATATATATAATCGCCCCTCTCCACAGTCCCTCTCCCTATCCTCCCCGCACCCCATCTCTATTAATTGCTAACCTACTTTTGTGTCAAAGGTTTTGTTTACTGGAATCTGCAAAACAGAAAAATAGAAGTTCAATTGAAATTCAACTTACACACACACACACACACACAAAACACACACACACACACACACGCGCGCGCGCGCAAATTAAAGTGATACAAATTAAAGTGATTTTGTTTTCACGTGAGAAAACCAAAACTTATATAGAGAAAAATCAGAATTTTTTTACCCCCAAAAAGCTATTTTTATTTTTCATTATTTCTAGCTTTTAGGGGACTTTCCCAGCAGTACCTCATTCATATTTATATTTGATGTTCTACGAGCGATTTTACACTGATACATATTATCAGCATACGTCTTTCTGAAAAAAATAGGTATTTCGTACGATATGGAAAATTTGATTTTTAGTATTCTTAAATTTACAAGAGGCGGACACACGCATTCGCCTGCCAGAGGTACAAGTTAGATCCGTGTCCCGGGCTTCGTTCCACTTTTCTTATCATTTCTTTTAAATTTCCTCCGTCGGTCGGACATTTTAACTTTGCCTTGAACCTTAAATTTTATTGACTGAAGAGGGCGTGGTTGTTGCCCGCCGAAATTAATTAGTCACATTTTCATTTTCTGAGCGGGTTCAGTATATTTATTTACAGTGTGGTTATTGCACTTTTTCTTTTATATATATATATATATATATATATATATATATATATATATATAAATGTTGTCTTTGAGTATATAGTGTGAGTCTTGAGTCATTAATTATGCTACACTTCCAAAATTGAATTAAAAATGAGCGGATTAATTTAAGTTAATTACTGTGCTCCTTGGAAGGATTTTTTTTTTTTTTAACAGGCACCAGATTCATCACGTAATTTTGCAAATGGGAGGACGCTTTGATTATGTTGTGTGTCCGTAAAAGAAACTCGCATTCCTCCACAATAATCGTGCCAAGTTTCATGAACGTAAGTTAATCCACTGATTTTTAATTCCCTTTTGAAAGTGTCCTAACTAAAAAATTTCTTCAACTTTTTCTCACACTTTCTTCCGCAACTTCCCGATGGCTCAAAGACCCGTAAAAAATGCTCTTATTGATATCTGAATGCATATATATATATATATATATATTATATATATATATATTATATATAAAATAAAGGCTGCCAAAGATGTTGGTACACAGACATAAAATTTCCTTCAGTGATGTAAAGTTGGAAGCTTTTACTGAAGGAAATTCAAACGAGTTCCAAGTATAAATGTGGTTATAATAATCAGTGAGGAGGAGACACAGTCCTCAGGACAGGCCTGTTGCTCTAACTCTCGGATTTATTGTTAATCAGTGCCATCGTGAATCGAACCCCCGACCTTAGTGTCTTTATTTCGCTTATCGGGAAACGGTGTTACCCAATTGTCAAAATTAAAATTGTTGAAACACCAAATTATCAAACCTAATTTAACTAAATTAACGGGTTAGATTAAGTTTAGAGTAGGTTTGGTTAGGTTATGAAACTATGTAGATTAAATTATCTCGATAAATTGCTATTTCGACGATTTCTTAATACGTAAATAACTCCGGCACGGAAATATGTTCCTTTGGACGTTTAAGGTACAACCTTATGAAACATAATGCATTTATAGACACACACTCTTTTGAATTAAAAATAACCATAATTTTCTTCTTATCGTACCCTTTAGTTTGGAGTCAGTTTGCGAGGACCAAGGTTAATCTGATAAGTTAATGAATAGATCGCAGTTTTGAGAAGGAAATTCTACTGAAAACGTTTCAGCCAAAATAACGACATCATTCCTTGGTAGAATAAGTCACTGCAGGCACTGATTTTTTTCAAAATGCTGCACGCATTCACGGCGCTGGCCCTGGCATTCGCCACCAAATATCGGAAATGGTATTTTTTCTGCATGACCTTCCCTTTATGCGATCTCGTGAGTCCCTCGTCGAGATAGTCTTTAGGTTCCCTTTAAAAAATTTCCAAACACTTTAAGCGCAAAGTTGGAACAAAAGGGCCAAGATTTATCGGGAAATATTCAGGATAGATGCAAAATTCGCAGGAGTTGCTCCCAGAAAATTTTCGCACATCAACGCTCTTACCTTTTGCATGTAGTGTGCAAACTATGGCCATTTTCTTTCATGTTATGCGCAGTATTGAAATCCATTGCACTGAAGTGTATATATCCAAAACACACACACACACACACACACACACACACGAGTATATCCGATGTTGCAAATTCTGTCTCTCCTACGCGCAAAAAAGACCATGAAAGACAACAAAGACGCAGCAGTTTCAAGATCATAGACATTCATTGGCGAATGCAAGCTGTGTACGGCAAACAGTGTGTTGCTGTGAATACCGTTCGACGTTGGGCGAGGCAGTGTAAAGAAGGAGAAACAGGACAAAAAGATTTGCGAGACAAATCGCGAAGTGGAAGGCCTGTAACGGCAACCGACGAGTCTCATCGGAACTACGTTGACGAACTGATTCGTGGAAATAGTCGCATTAAACAAAGTGAAATTGCTGCAATGCTCGATATCTCCAAAGAGCGAGTGGGACACATTATTAGTATTCTCGGTTATCGAAAGGTCTGCGCCAGATGGGTGCCTCACATGCTCACTGCCGAGATGAATGAAAACTGAGAGACTACGCATTTGCCAAGAAAATCTGCAGCGCTTCGAAAATGAAGATCAATTTCTGCACATCATTGTAACAGGAGACGAGATGTGGGTCCATCATTATGACCCTGAAAATAAACGGCAATCCATGGAATATCGGCACAAAAATTCACCGCAAAAAAAAAATTCAAAGTTCAAAAATTGGCTGGAAAAGTGATGATGACGTTTTTTGGGATATCAATGGTGTTGTTATCGAAGACTTTACGGAAAGAGGGACAGCAATCAACTCCGCACGTTATATTGAAACTCTGAAGAAGTTGAAAAAACGAATCAGGAGGGTTCGCATCCACAAAAACGCAGTCATTGTTCACCATGACAACGCACGGCTTCACCAGTTGTTCAAACGCAAGAAGCAATTGAGGATCCGCAATTCACCGTCTTGCCGCATCCACCATATAGCCCCGATTTAGCACCATGAGATTTTCACCGCTTCCCTAAACTTAAAGAACATCTCCGTGAAAATCGCTAAAAGTCTGACAAAGAAGTTAAGGCCGCTGTGAAATTTTAGTTTTGTAGTCAAAGCTCCGAATTTTACCGGGATGGATTTCAAAAACTCATTTATCGTTGTACTCTAAGGTACATGTCTGCTTTTGTTTCGATAAAATCCTTCAACCCGTTTAAAATTTATTTCAGTGGAGGCATTACTTTTCAGCCCACCCTCGTATAGGCTATATATATATATATATATATATATATATATGGGAAATTTCACAATTAAATACGTGAAATGAATAAATGATACAAACTCACAAGGAAAAAGAAAAATGATTCCAAGGCCTTTTGTGTATTCAGAAGTACATTCCTTTTCTTGTGGGTATTCTGTATTCCCAAGAATACGTTATTCATTCCTGACTGTCAGGTGTACTTCCGAATACACGAAAGGCCTTGGAATAATTTTTCTTTTTCCTTGTAGTTTGTATTATTTATATAATATATATATATATAATATATATATATATATATATATATATATATAATATATATAAGCCCCTCCCGAAAGAAATTCTGGCTACGCCCCTGTGTATATATATATATATTAATATATATATTATGAAATTAAATTAAATGAAATAATCTAGGTTATCATAATACACATCCACAAGGAAAAATAAAGAGCGATTCCAAGTCTTTTCGAACTCACTGTACCTCATTCTGTTGAATACACGAAAGGCCTTGGAATAGCTTCTCATTTTTCCCTGTGGATGTGTATCATTTATTTATTTCACTTATTTAATTATTAAATTCATATATACAATATATATATATATATATATATCAACGTAAAGAACGACGCTTGTATAGGAGACATTCCGCGCAAGATGAGGAGGAAGAACGAACAAATGAAAAAATGAGGTAACCACCCGGGAGTCGAACCCGAGATCTTCCGATTGCCGGTCAGATATGATAACCACTACACTATGGTCATTCTCCCTCCTCATCTTGCGCGGTATGTTCTCCTATACAAGCGTCGTTCTTTACGTTAATTATACTGCGTGTTCTTTGCAGTTGAAATATATATATATATATATATAATTTTGTAATAGCACCATTACTTAAAAACATTGAGCTCTTTACTTTTATGAATTAAGTGAATGTTAACATGTTTTAAGTTAAAACTTGTTCGTGGTTTCTCTTTAATGTGAATGTTATTTACTTCGTTCCTTTCACTGTATTTCCATATCTGAAATCAAATGAGTCCCGTTCGAGCCGCAATCACTGAAAAATGAAGCTACGAATAGGAGGTGCTTCTAAATTTCCTCTCATTCATACGAAAATCCCGATGACGCTGTTACAAAAAGGAATTTTTATTTGAAGGCAAAGAATCGCTTCTTTCGTCCCCGAGTTAATGCTGAGAAATGCTTAAAAAAATAAAAAAAAAAAAGCATCTGAAAAAATAAATTTTAAAATTTTGTATAAAAAGAACGATGTTGAGTGTTTTATGAAGTCCTTCCTTTTATACTTTCTGGGACGTTTTTTTTTTGTGTTTTACGTGTTTATTTAACATCATTCGTAACATCGAAGTTCATATGAGGGAGGGGACCTACAGTTTTAGGCGGGATCGGAACCACAGGTTCCTACGTAATGTGGATGCGAAGGACGGTCGCCCATTCAACTACTACCCAGATTCAATGTCGCTTAACTTCGTTGATCGACGGGAAATAGTGTAACGACACTGGACTCGACGTAACTGATTTCTGGTATAAAAATTAAATATGGGAAATTACCGTTGGCTCCTCTTACCAATTTACTAACAATGATTCTTGATATGAGTTCCAAATAATGGATTGTTACGGTCTTTATCACTGTATGAAGTCAACTCAGTACTTTTTCGTGTAGTTTTTGTTTTGAAAACATTTGAAATAATGAAATATTTCATCTTTTCTTTTATTTTGGAATGTAGGATATATATATATATATATAATATATATATATATAATATTATATAATATATAATATATGATGCAAACTCACAAGGAAAAAGAAAAATTATTCCAAGGCCTTTCGTGTATTCAGAAGTACACCTCGTCAGGGAATTCTTGGGAATACAGAATTTCCACAAGGAAAAGGAAAAAAAATTATTCCAATTTCTTTCGTATAATCAGCAGTACACCTTGTCAGGAATGTGTACTGCTGAATACACGAAAGACCTTGGAATATTTTTTTTCTTTTTCCTTGGGTTTTGCATCATTCATTCAGGTTAAGATTCGGTAGAACACATCCACTAAACTCTATATTGATATTTATATAGCGAGATAGAGCGGAAAAAAAAAAGAATACTTTATTCTATGCTAATTTTGGCGGACATTCCTATTTATCGAGATCTTTATTTTCGAAATTATTAAATTTTGGCGCCATATATTCACTAGTCAAACCTGCCGCCGCCCATCTCCCGCCATCTCGTCGCGTGATAATATTTACAAGTAGGGCTAGGTTAGGTTAGGTTACTTTTGCCGTGAATATTACTGGCGAAAATAGGTTTTCCTAGTGTATTTCAAGCTGTTTCAATTGATTCTGGCCTTTTTAGCACACAATTTCCCTCTTCTTCAAAGCCCTGCCCACTTGTTGGTAGTTGGGGGGGGGGGGGTACCTCCATAACGGCGCATTTGCGCCAAAAATGAAGGTCAGATTCAATTGAAAACAGCATGAAATATATCAGAAAAACCTATTTTCGTCACTAGTTTGGGTGGATGTGTTCTACCAAATCTTTACCTTCATTCATTTCACGTGTTTACTTGTGAAATTCATCCAATATATATATAATGTATTTCACATTTAAACACGTGAAATAAATAAATGATACACACCCACAAGAAAAAATTAAAAGCGATTCCAAGGTCTTTCGTGTGTTCAAAAGTACACCTCGTCAAGGAATGACGTCATTCCCTGACAAGGTGTACTGTTGAATACACAAAAGACCTTGGAATCTCTTCTTCCTTTTTCCTTGTGGGTATATATATATATATATATATATATATATATATACTGTGTGTATATATATATATCGAAATGAAATCTCATGCAATAGACGATCACGCACCAACCATTTAAACCATGCGAGTAACGTGATAGTCCCCAATTGGTGAATTCGAATGATGAAACCAGTTGGCTGAATTTAACAAAATCATTAAATGGTTTTGGAAAGCAATGAAAATAACCTCTAATGAATTATAGCGAGTTATCATACATTATATTTACCAGTTTTGTTGTCTTCAAATTACTGTCACCCGTCATTTGACTGGATGAAAAGCTTAAATTCAGACATGTATTTTAATTTTCCGTGTTCGCCATATGCGATTAACCTCTTCTGCGAAATTGATGTAAGTGGAACGCCCATTTCGCGGAAGTCCGTTTGATGTTTGAATAGATTTGTTGGCAAAAACACTTATAAAATTAGTAAGGAAAAATATGGGATCGGCGAGTTTAGAATTTTGCCTTGTGGACGAACGCCCGCATCGCATTCACGCGAGAGAGGATTGAACGAAGTCTCGTTCACGCATTACCTCATTCTCTCCCACGATTTCGATGCTTTTAAGTTTTAATTCTGCAAAAGGAAGACAATCTATGGAAGGGATTCTAACCCTAACACTACATATTTGCTCCCTTGGCAATTATAATACACATTTCCAACAATAAGGCCGGCCGCACGCGGGATCGTCTCGCGACTCACGACTGACGATTCGAGTCGCGTGTGATTTTACATTGACAGAATGGGAACCCCGCACACTGCAGCGATCGCGACGCGATTTTGGGGACGTCGTGGTCGCTGCAGTGTGCCAAATTTTCTCGGAAATTATGTCGAGAAATATTATATTCGATTTTTACTGTCTCGAAAATTTTTCTTTGTTCTTTCTAGATTAAAAATAGTTAGGTTAGATAGCATTTGACTAGATTGGGTTAGGTTAGGTTAAGTTAGATTAAGTTAGATTACATAATTTAATGCGTCATCATCTTTATTAGCGCAAATCGAAACGCTTCCGAGGAGAAATATACGAAAAACTTCCTCAATGTTTCGAGAATTTGTCCCGTCCCTCAAAAGTTATCTTTGAAAACCAGTGGCGTGCAGTCAGGGTAAGCGGGGCATGCACCGCCTACCCAGTTAAAAGTCAAATTACAAAAAGTCAGTATATTACTACAGTAATCGAAAACTAATATAAAGTTATGATGCTTATATATATATATATATTTTTTTTTTTTGGCAGCTACCGCTTACCCTGTGGACACACCCACCGCAAGCCACTGTTGAAAACAATATTAAACTTAATAACAAATTGGGTTTAAACATATGTATGTGTATATATATATAACAGTTTATGATTTAAAAGTTTTAATCTAATGATGAAATCAATAATTTCGGAAATACTTAACAATACATGATATGTACACATTCTTGGCCTCCAGAGTTCATATTTGAACATTTTTATGTTCGAGGTAATGTAAAAATTAAGAAAAAGTTATATATAATTGTACAGAATATAACATATAATACATCATTGTATATGTTTATATAGACGAAAATTATAAATATATATGATATGTAACACACTTATATACATGCATACAAGTCTTAAATATGTTATTATTTACATTATATATATATATATATATATATATATATATATATATATATATATATATATATATATATATTCGTATATATTTGTATAGAAATTTATTTACAGAACGTGGGAGAGTTTGTACATTATATATATATATATATATATATATATATATAATATATATGAGTATTTCTGGATATCTTTTTACATTTTTAAAACTAATTTTTTTTACAAATATTTTTTTTTAAATGCAAATAGAAAAATTAATTAAAGGTAATAATTTCTTCAAACATCGTAATAATAGAAAATAAATTAAAAATACAAAATAAAATTAAAATTAATACTTTAATTCACTCAATTAAAAAGCCTTTGATACACTTCGTTAGAAGACATTTGTGAAGCGTATAATAATAATAATAATAATAATAATAATAATATAGGCCAATTTGTTGAATAAATTGGTTTATGGAAATGAAGGAATTATGACTGAAAATTTGGCGTATAATCATTAACATTTTTTGATTTAATACAGTCATGAATACAGGAAATACGACATTAATAACGAAAATTGTACGATACATTACAGTGGCACTGAACTTAAATATGTCGTAAATAGGTCTTTGGTTCAGAGGAAATATTTATAATGGTGAACTTTTTTAATAAGTTTCTTATTTAATAACAGCAACAAGAACACACCTTTTTAAAGTTCCTAAAATAGTTTATTGTCTCTTTAAACAATGGATGGCAGAGTGGGTCTGACGGGGGTGGGGGCTTGTACGTTAGAGGAGGAATAACTTGATGTTTGTGGGTAGTACAGAGAGTATGGGGAGAGAGTTGAGGGCTGGGGTTGAAGAGGGTTCGGGGTTTGATTCGAACCGTTGTGCCCCGCGTCACTAGTCGGCACTCCTTCGTGATAAAGGATTGGCACTCGTACGAGCCGTTGCGCGGCGTGTGCCATGTTGGCAGCCTCCAATTCGGCTGCCAATTGACGTTTCCATTTGTTGCGTCGATTCTGGAACCAAATCTTCACCTGCGTTTCCGTCAGGTGGAGGGAGGCGGCGAGGCCCGCCCTCTCCGAGGATGACAGGTACCGCTTCATATCGAAGGTGCTCTCCAGCTGGAACACTTGCGACCGCGAGAACACCGTCCTCGTCTTCTTCTTCCGCCTTTTCCGGTCCTCGTCAGCTTCATCGGCGGTGGGGCACCCATTCAAACCCGCGACCACGTCGGTGTCGTCGAGGGACGCTCCTGAACATGCTCGTTCATCTTCGCGTTGCCCCGATGGAGGCGACGAGGGAGGAGAAGGAGACTTAGTAGCGGGCGACGGAGACCGAGATCGAACCACATCCACGTGACTTGAATCCCCGGGGCTGAAGGAAGTTTGGTGAGGGGATCCTGTAGGGAAAGATTCGATGAGAAGTTGGAAAACTAAACTAAACTTAAAAACAAAAATCAAATCACACTCGTGACTAGCCAATAAGAAATACTTATGCACTTTTGTAACCCGAGTTTGGAAACTCAGGAAAGGTGCATTTCACTTCTTCAGGAGCACCTCGTCATTAAAGACCACCTGAGAAAGGAAATAAAGCTTTCATAGTTATTCTTTCAATTCATAGTTATTCTTTCAATTCAAAGAGTATTTTAAATTTTCACCAATTAAAACCCACAAGCAAATTATATATATAATATATATATAATATATATATATATATATATATATATATATATATATGAGAGAGAGAGAGAGAGAGAGAGAGAGAGAGAGAGAGAGAGAGAGAGAGAAGAACTCTGTCCCATTATGTATATGAATAATTCCGCTCCCTTCTGAAATGAACAAAATATTTGTTCTAACTTCATTCGTTCTTCCCCTACTTCCTCGTCCCCCTCTCCCCTCCCCCCTCCTTAAAACAAATATCTTTAATCGACGTTTCTTCATTTTTGAGGCATTTATAATGTTTTGCGCATTTCTTTTAGAGAAATTTAATGTTCAAATGCTCTTTATTTCCTCACAAGTGATCGTTCTTTCATTCCCTTTTGGTTCGAACCAAAGACGAACGAGAACTAATTGATTTCAGTATATTGATGAAACTTCGCCGCCACATTTAATCTTCATGTTTCCCGTTCATAAATTAAGACTTAAATACGGAACGAGTCTTCTTCTTCGTCGACAAAATACGCGATTCGAACGGAAGGTCTGAAAAGTGCGCTTAAAAGCATTTTGGGAGAGTTACTGTAGGTAGATATTAACGTTCTCGAAAAAAAAATTTTAAAACGAAAAATAATAAATGGACTTCTCTCAAAAATAAATTTGAATAAAAAAAAACGAAAAAAAAAAAAACGGGAGAAGTTTTTAGATTAGAAGGAAAACCATTTCTAAATTGACACTTCAAAAGTGACTGTCCGTCCAGTCGTGTGAGTAGAAATTTCTCAAATGAAAGATCCACTTTTGGATTTGGAAATAAAAGAATCGACAAAAACTCTTAGAAAATGGAGAGAGAAAAAATGATTGCGATCCAGAGAGAGAGAGAGAGAGAGAGAGAGAGAGAGAGAGAGGAGAGAGAGAGAGAGAGAGAGAGAGAGAGAGAGAGAGAGAGAAGCATAAGAAAAGAATCAAGAAAACCCTCGTTTGAGAACTATAAGTCTGATATAAATAAAAGGGTGAGATAAAAGAGAGAAAAAGACTGGCAAGGGAAGTTTTCTTCCCCTCACTGAGGAAAAAGAAAAACAGAACGAGGATGTTAGATAACTTATGGTTCCAGAGAGAGAGAGAGAGAGAAAGAAAGAAAGAGACAGAAAGAGAGAGAGAGATTCAATCTGAGTAAAGCGACAGATTTCGCTTTTGACGGCTTTTGGAGCAGACAAACCTTGATTTCTTCATGTCGAAAGGATCGCTTGTGTTCCGATGATTTCAGGGTGTGATTACTCTGATTGAAGTTAAATTTTGAAAGAAAATCCGAATTAGAAAAATTAATCTCTTTAAATGATTAAAAGACTTATGAGAGGAATTGATTCGTTTCACTCCAGATTAAATTTCATATTCTAATCATTATTAAAAATACCGAAAATTAATGTTTTCTTAGAAAGAAATTCTTTTTACATTGCTCAACTCTTGATGCTCAGAAGATAAGGAATCTGCTTCCTTTATCATCAAAATTCCAAATTAATAAAAAATCAAAACAAATTCGTTACGCATTATACCTTGTAAACCTGGTAAATGTTTTGTGCTTCGGTCTCTCTCCTCACGCGAAGGTCAAGCTGGTGGCTCCACTTCTAGGCCAGGCTGTTCTGATGGAGGAGCGAGTTGCTTTCTTGCGATCTCAATCGCATATAGACATATACACGAGTCTCATCGGTACCGTCCCGAGCCAAGATTTCGGTTTTGACCCCCGTGACGTTCCTGAGGTTCTTTGGAATGGTTAGAATAAAAAGTGTTGGCCCCCTGAAAACCAAGCTACTTTCTTCAGTGATGAGGATATCTCTTGTCGAGCCTTTAGTTTGGGAACACTATACATTCTACCTTCCCTATTCCAGCGTTGTTTGGATGTTAATTGGATTTAGTTTAAGGTTAGGGCATAGTTTTTCGATTATTTCTCATATGTAAAGTATGGTGTATCTCTCTTCTTCTTTCCACTGAATATAGATTTAATTTACGTACACTTTTCCGGTAGTTGAGTTATTTGCAGCCATCAATCTTGACTGTAATTCTCTGGCTTCTTCTAGTTTATTAATTTCTTCTTTTTGCATGGGAACGTCAAGACTGAGCAGTATTCAAGTTTTGGTATGATCAATGTTTTCAGCAGGGAAATCATTACATTCTCGTCCCTTCTTTTGAAGGTTGTCAGTAGCTGTCCCGTAACTCTTATTGCTTTGTTTATTGCTATCTGATTCTGTTTCAAATTTTCCACCATCGGTCATTATTACCCCTAAATCTTTTGCTTTCGTGCTTCTCTGAATTCCTGTCTATCTGGGACATAGTTATGTTGTCTAAGTTCTTCATTTCTTCTCTATCTCAAGAGCTGAAATTTCTTGGTGTTAAAAATCATTATTGTCTTCTGACCATTTGTATATTCTGTTTGTGTCCCTTTATAGGACTTCCACCTCTTCTGCATTGGCGATTCTTCTGCTGATCTTTGTATCGTCAGCAAAGGATGTTATTATACTATTGTCGGCTACTTCATTGTCCATGTCTGTCAGTATGATAATGAATAGGAATGGGGCTAATACTGTTTCTTGTGGAACTGAGCTACGTACTTTCGAATCTGATAATGATATACCTTGAATTTTTACGGCTTGCTGCCGTTCCCTGAGGAAGTTGTATGATAGATCCATTTGCTCAGTTTACCTGTTATTCCCATGCGTTTCATTTTATGTGTTATTATGTCATGATCACACTTATCGAATATTTTAGCAAAATCCGTGTATATTACATAGTAGTTATAATTGTTCTCGAATGCGTCTATGATATGGTTATAGTGTTTTGTCTCTATCTCTGATTGAAGCCGTGCTGGTTCTCATTGAATCTTTCCTGTGTCTCCAAAAAATCATATATTTTCTCCCTGACTATTCTTTAAATATTTGGTGAGATGTGATATCAGTGACAGGTCTCAAGCAAAGCCTATAGTCTTTGCTTGAGACCTATCCCCCCTTTATATATAGGAACAGTATTCGCTCTTTTTAGCATGCTCGGTATTCCCCCGTGTCCAGGGATCTTCTCCATATCCAATAAAGGGATGTAGGTATTTCGTTCTTTCAGTTTTTAATCAAGAAGGCGTTACATTTGTCCGGGCCTACAGTTGAGTATGATTTCATTTGTCCTATAGCTTTCGCTATATCCTTTGCGATAAATTCACATTCTCCATTTAATTCCTTTTCTAAAAAAGGTATTTCTGCCAGGTACCGCTTTGTCTCCATTTGGGGTACTGAAAGCTGATTCATAGTGAGCTTCATATTTCAGATGTTTCTTTTAGATCATCGGTCAGCTCATTATTTTCTTTCGTTAAGGGTGTGATAGTGGTCCGCGTTTTTGGTTTTCCTTTCGCGAACTATATAAGTATGTTGGTTATCAATGCAAAAAAACTTCATTTTTTCTACGTGAAGGTCAAAATATGAAAATAAAAACCCACTCTAATAGACAGAGTTTATTTCCACGACAGTTTCGACGCCCACTGGCATCCTCCTCGGGTGGATACAGAAACACGAATGAACCAAAACAAGAGGGAAAAGCAGTCCAGGACCGACCGTTAAGAAATTCGCACCTAGGTTAGATCCCATTCTCCCGACACCGGAAGGGCATTTTCATTAAGTACATTCGCGCAAATTTAAAACTATCTTCCTGTTCTAAACATACAGATTCTATATATTTTTTACATAATTATTACATTTATTATTAATTTATTACATTTAATATTGCCTAATTATTTATTACAGAAATTATAAATTTATTAATACATTGGTTATTACATTATTGTTTATTATACAGAACTTATAAACCGAAAAACGAATGAAAAAAGCCGATTAGGAAACAATCCAGAACCAATGAGAAATTCGCACCTAGGTTAGATACCGTTCTCCCGACACTGGAAGGGCATTTTATTACAGGGTCCGCTTACAAGTACATTCCCACAAATTAAAAACTATCTTCTTGTTCTATACATACAGATTCTAATATTTTGACATAATTACTGCATTTATTATTACATTTACATTTTTTTAACATTTATTATTATTACCTTTACCCTAATTATTAAATTTATAATATTACCTTTATTATTACATCTGTTGCATTTATATTTATTTCCACATTTATTACTTCCATTATTACATTTACTAAGGCGAGTAAGGAAACATTCCAATCCAGAGACATTTAAGAAATTCACACTTAGGTTCGAACACGTTCCACGACTCCGTAAGGGATTTTTTGACCAAGAATCTCATTAAAGGGTCTAACTTATAAGTACCTTCGCACAAATTAAAATTATCTACTTTTTCTATACACACAGATTCTATTATTTTTCTTTTGACATAATTATTACATTTATAAAGTACCTTACTTGATTCCCATCTATAGCATGATTATTTTGGCTGGCGTGATAAAAAATGGCATTATTAGTATTACAACTTCTGAAGGCATATTTGTGTTCTTTAATACGGGTTTCAATATTTCTTCCAGTTTCTCCCACGTATACTAAATCACAACTTTTACAGGGAATGCTGTAGACACAGGCTTGTTCCTCTTTTGCCACGTTATTCCTAACCAATTTACTTTTCACGGTAGACGAATATTTGAACGCCAAAGCAAACTTAAAATCTTTCGTCAACGGTTTTACTCTTTCTAAGCCGGCAATGTAAGGCAAACTCACATATTGTTTTTGGTTAACTGAAGGTTCCCGAGGGGCATAAAAAGATTTTCTGGCTTTAAAATACGCCTTTCTGATAAACCACTCGGGATATTTTAAATCCTTAAAAATGTTCCAAATCTTTGAATTTTCCGGGTCTAGCAAATGTGGGCTACAAATCCTAAGTGCTCTTAGAAACATGGAAGAAATAATTGAGCTTTTAACCCCTTCATCATGATATGAAAAATAATGAATGTACGAATTACAATGAGTGGGTTTTCTATAGACCGTGAAATTGGGCTTTCCGCTTTCGTTAATGACCAAAACATCTAGAAAAGGTAATTGTTTGTCGTTCTCCCATTCATATTTAAATTTAATAGAGGGAACAAGATTATTTAATGACTGAAAGAAAGTGTCAAAGTTGTTCCAGTGGTCAGGCCAAAATGAGAAAATATCATCTACATAACGAAACCAAATTAGATTCCTGGGACATATTGTTTGCAACAATTCCGACTCATAATGTTATAATGTTATAATGTTTCAGACCAACAAAGACCCTAGGATCCACTCATGGCTGGTCTACCTAACTGTATCAATTTAAAACTAATTAATTATCGATTTAAAACTAAAGATAGAATCTCTGGATCCAGAGGATCAAGTCATAATAGACTACTATCCAAAAATGTTACACTCTATATCTATTTATAACGGACATGCAAATATATCAGATCCAAAGAATCCAGTCAATTTCATTACGGTATCCATCAAGTCACGGTCCATATCGATTGCGGACCAAGTCAAAATTTACAACCATATACATTACAATATATACACTTACGAGGAAAAGTGTAGGTGTGGCTGTAAAGACTGTACAGTAATGTGGAAATGTGTGTGCACCCATTATGGGTCTCCCATTTAAAGGTGTTTGTGGGGCAAGTGAAGATCATGAGTTTTTCAATACCTCACAGTACTATGGGGGGCACCGCTCGGCAGAGGAATCTCTTTAAATGGGGTGTGTAAGGACAGAGAGTATCCCCTAACCCAAGACGCTGCCTCCCTATATCCCACAACACTTGTGTTGAGCTGTGGGATCTATCCCCACAAAGCCTTAATTTTACTACCTTAAACTATACCCTTTCTATCAACATGCGCGTCTAATCGATTTTTAAACATGTTTATAGACGTGCTACTAATTACTTCTACCGGCAAACTATTCCAGCTATTTACTATTCTATGCGTAAAAAAGTTTTTCGCAACTGCTGTCTCGAACCTTCTACTTGTCAACTTACACCCGTTATTTCTAGTCCTATTATATTGAGATATTTCGAAAAAGCTATCTCTATCTACGTTATCAAACCCATTCATAATTTTGAAAACCTGGATTAGATCACCCCTTAATCTCCTAGTCTCGAGAGTAGTCAATTTTAACTCCTAAGCCTATCCTCGTACGACTTTGACCTAAGAGATGGAATCATCTTAGTTGCTCGTCTTTGAACTCTTTCGATTTTGTCTATATCTTTGCGCATATGTACTCAGTATTGGGGATAATAAATGTTAAAAAAAATGTAAATGTAATAATAAATGCAGTAATTATGTCAAAATATTAGAATCTGTATGTATAGAACAAGAAGATAGTTTTAATTTGTGGGAATGTACTTGTAAGCGGACCCTGTAATAAAATGCCCTTCCAGTGTCGGGAGAACGGTATCTAACCTAGGTGCGAATTTCTCATTGGTTTCTGGATTGTTTCCTAATCGGCTTTTTTCATTCGTTTTCGGTTTATAAGTTCTGTATAATAAACAATAATGTAATAACCAATGTATTAATAAATTTATAATTTCTGTAATAAATAATTAGGCAATATTAAATGTAATAAATTTAATAATAAATGTAATAATTATGTAAAAAATATAATAGAATCTGTATGTTTAGAAGAGGAAGATAGTTTTAAAAATTTGCGCGAATGTACTTAATGAAAATGCCCTTCTTCCGGTGTCGGGAGAATGGGATCTAACCTAGGTGCGAATTTCTTAACGGTCGGTCCCTGGACTGCTTTTCCCTCTTGTTTTGGTTCATTCGTGTTTCTGTATCCACCCGAGGAGGATGCCAGTGGGCGTCGAAACTGTCGTGGAAATAAACTCTGTCTATTAGAGTGGGTTTTTATTTTCATATGTTGGATTATCTTTTATTGTTTTTATCGCATCTTCCTCTTTCCTCTCTGAATGGCCTTTAATTAGGGCTTGTATTTCCCTGTCTGTATTTTCCAATTTTATTTGTATCACGTTTTTGGTGTTGTCTGTGCAGTTAATTAACTTCGTGGCTACTCTCCTTCTCTTGCGGAAGAGTGTTTGCTTTTGCCTCTTGAAATAGTTCCTCTTTTCCTTTGGCTGTACCGTTAGAACATTTTTCTAAGATTTCCAGCATTTTTTTCCAAGGTTATTAGCATTTATTCGGTTGTTTTATCCTCTAAGACTGTTTTCCACTCTATTTGTGCCATATGTGAAATGATTTCTTCCCAATTTATAGTCTTAAGAGTTTAAATTAAAAATCTCAAATTTGCTTCTTTCTTCAGTATGAGTATTTTCTTTTAGTGATCTCGCCATATTAGTGGATACCTCGATAATGTTGTGGTCTGAGATATTTGCTGGTGTTATTTTTATATTATTGATTCAGTTGGTGTTATTCGTGAAAACCAGATCCAAGCAATTATTTTTTTCTGGTGTTATCTGCTATCTCCTCTGTTAACACAAATTCGTTCGTTAGAGCTATCAACATTTTTGCTTGTTCCTGATCTTGTCTTCGTGTATATATACACACCCTTTCCCATTCTTTTGTATTTTAGAAATGGGGAATTGAAATCACCGTTGAGTATTATATTTGGGGATTGGGTGTTTAAGGACTTTATTAG
Source organism: Bathynomus jamesi (assembly GCA_023014485.1). Taxonomy (NCBI): domain Eukaryota; kingdom Metazoa; phylum Arthropoda; class Malacostraca; order Isopoda; family Cirolanidae; genus Bathynomus; species Bathynomus jamesi. The sequence goes on from JAJOZX010002589.1 coordinate 609,010, forward strand.
GTTTCTGATGTCGTCAATGGCTTCAGAGAATTTTGCATTTGGAGTGTTCGGAAGTCTATAGACGACTATTAGTATCACGTTAAGCTTTTCAATTTTTACTACTAAGAGATGTTGTAACCATCAATTTTACTTATTTTTCACAATCCCCTTGATAGTCTTTAAGATGTGTGTCTGTGAGGCATACGATGTCAGTCCTTGTTTCTTCCATAAATCCTTGCACGTATGAAACTTTGTTTATCGTGTGGTTCGATCTTAGCCCTTGAATATTTGCCGGGACTGTATTTATATTTCCCGTTTTTTCTGTTTTGCGTTGTTCTTCGAGTATTTCAAATTCAATTTCTTTCAGTGTCGCGTGTTTTGTATTCCTATGGCACTCCAAAAATGCTCCGTTTCCAGTTGCCTGTTCTAGTAGTTTCTTGCTTGGTAACGGATCGGTTCGGAGGTTCTCAATTGTGTCGATGGTATGTGCTGAATGAGGCTTATTAGCTGTATTGTGTCTGCGATGTCGAGAAAATTTGCTCCTTGGTTTGTATTCATAGGTTTCTTGCCGTTTTTCCTATTGTCTCTTGAGTTTGTTCGGGGGTGATGATAGTGGCATTTCTTACGATATTTGCAGACCCCCTTCCTTGCATAGTACTTGCAAATAATGGGATGATAAAATTTGCAGCTGTCGCCATATTTACAATAATCGTTATTATAATACAAAGTGCACATAGTAGGGTGCTCATATATATATACTGTCCTTCCTTATATCTGCAAAAGCCCTTTACATAGTATATGCATACGGTTCTTTCGACATTATCACTCGGGGGCCTTTGTTTTTGTTGTTTGTTTAATTCCTTTTTCGGAGATAACTTCAGTCTATTATCGTGATTTCCCACTCGTTTTTCACTATTTACTCTGTTCACTCTGGTGCTCTCCAACTGATCTACGTGTGTTTCTTTTAGTGCTTTTGTGCTTTTTTTGCAATAATTTTTCGCCCTCTTTGTGTGTCGGTATTCCGACATGTGACATGTTTGTATCTGCTTCATTTCGTCTGCTTTCCTGTTTCTTTCTGCTCATCATTTATATTCTCATCTTTCGCTGCTTCCTCAGTACTCTTTCTGTTTTATAAACCGTAAGCGAGTTTATTTTCGTTAGACATTTTCGCAGAACTATTTTACTCCATTTAGTTGTTTGGCACTTGCTATAATAGTGATGTCTTCATCTTTCCAATTTAGGCAGTTAAAATAAAAAAAATTGACAAAGATCTCATCTAATTACCCTCGATTCATCAGTTGCATTGTTGCAAACCTTGCAAACTGTAGAAATCGGTGGTGACAGGACAATTGCGTCCTGGTCAAGTGCGTCCCGGACAAATGCGCCCCGGTCATTGGCGTCCCTGGACAATTGCGTCCGGTTTTATTTCGTCCCGGACAATTGCGTCCCGGACAATTGCGCACTTCCCCAACTACCATATGAAGTTTATTTATTAGATAAGTGAATAGAAAGTTCATTGTGACTTCACCTACGCAATTGTCCAGGGACGCCAATGACGAGGGACGAGTATGTTTGTTATTGTAATTTTGTATGGGATATAATGCCCGGTTAGGTTAATTGAATGCCCAGTTAGGTCAACTGTATGCCCTTGACGATTGGTTAGGTTAAGTTGTAATATTTTCGTTAAAACTAACGAAACTAACTTTATCTTAAGTGGACGTAACCCATAAATTTGATAACGATGTTGCTGATGATGGATAAAGTTTTAGAGAACAGTTTCGAACAGAACTTATGAACATATAACAAGTTTAATAGGTTAAAATGAAAAGTATATTTGAAATTCCGATACTAACTTTCTATTCACTTCTCTAATAAATAAACTTCATATAGTAGTTGGAGAAGTGCGCAACTGTCCGGGACGCAATTGTCCGGAACGCAATAAAACCGGACGCAATTGTCCAGGGACGCCAATGACCGGACGCATTTGTCCGGGACGCAATTGCCCTAGAACCGAAATCGGTTACCCATTTTCGTGCTATTTATAAACACTATTATACAGGGTGTACATAAAGTCAGGATCTATTTTTGTGAAATAATTATTTTTTTCTATTTTTCTTTTCAGAAGCCCTTAGAATGAATACAGAAGAGCGTGTGGCAATAGTAATTTGGCGAATCGAGGGAAAGAAATACAATGACATCAGAGAGAAGTTTAGAAGGAGATTTCATAAGCCGGGGCCAATAGACAAAACAATACGAAATTGGTGAACAAATTTAAACGAACGGGATCTGTAAATGATGAATCAAGATCAGGACGACCGTGTATGTCAGATCTTACCGTGAATGCAGTACGCGGAATTATCACTGAGGAGCCACGTACGTCCGTTCGTGCTGCATCACACAGACTCGGCCTCCCGACGTCATCTGTGCACAAAATTCTGAAAGTTAATTTGCAGAAGAAAAGCTATCATTTGCAGGTTTTTACATGATTTACATGAGGAAGATTTCCCTCGACGAAGTGCTGTGTGTGCTGATCTCGTAGAACAAATCTGGAGTGATAATTTAATGGACAACATTCTCTTTAGTGATGAAGTCACTTTCCATACGTGTGGAAAAGTAAATCGCCATAACTGTCGAATTTGGGCAGATGAAAGACCGAATGATTTCGTCCAAAATTGGGAAAGAAACTCGCCTAAAGTTAATGTCTGGATGGGTTTAACAAAATCTAAGGTTTATGGTCCTTTTTTCTTTGCTGAAGCTACAGTTACGGGCTTATTTATCTGGACATGTTGCAGCAATTCCTTGAACCTCAGCTGATTGGGGATAGGATTGTTAGTACCGTCGTCTATCAACATGATGGTGCTCCTTGTCACTATGCCAAAATTGTTCAGGATTATCTAAATGGACGTTTTCCAAATCGCTGGATCGGACGCGGAAGCAACAGACCTTGGCCAGCGAGATGACCAGATTTAACCCCTTTAGATTTCTTTGCATGGGGCTTTATCGAGTCGCACGTCTATCAGACGAAGATTACGAGTCTTGAAAACTTACGCACACGTATACGAACTGCTGCAGATAACATAACCCCGCAAATGCTCCAGAATGTGTTTAGAAATGCTGCGGAACGATTTGAGCTGTGCAGGGATACTGATGGGCGTCACGTCGAATCCTATTCTTAATTATTTAATAAATGTTACCACTTTATCATTTTATGATTGAATTCCATATAATTTCCAAGTGCTTCACAAAAATAGATCCTGACTTTATGTACACCCTGTATAAAGATTGGTGAGCGAAAAATTTGCTCAAGAAGGAGAGGGTGAGGGAGTGGTCTCTGTTATTCCGGGGATGGGGGATGTCACGCGTTGTGCATGTCCACTGATCGGTACTCGTGACAGCGGCCGTAGGGGGAAGATAAACAGATAGAAGATATATATATATATATATATTATCTGGAGAAGCTTCAAGTTCCACAGCAGAAAAACAAACATTTTGCTAAAATTATGGAAGAGTGTAGTCCTACCAATAATTAAGTATTGCTCACTGCTCACAAGCTCATACAGACAACGAACATTGCAACATAGAAGCCATGCAAAGGACTTTTCCGTCTAAGATAGAGGAAACGAAAGGCAAAGTCTAGTGGTTTCGACTACAATCCCTGAAACTCTGCTCTCTGAAAAGAAGACGCGAGCAGCAGTACACAATAATATACAAATGGAAAATACTCGAGGGTTTAGTCCCTAACGTTAGAAACGAAAAAGAAACACATTGGAATGTGAAGAGGCAGATTTTGTACTGTCCCAACTGCAGTGGGACAGAGGGCCATGAAACGATGATGGAAAATACCCTCGGAATACGAGGCCCAAAAACTTTTTAATGTCCTGCCCAAGAGACTGAGGAACCTCCAGCACACCGACCTGTATAATTTCAAGAACCAGCTGGACAGGTTCTTGTGCGAAGTCCCTGACTGGGAAATTTTTAAAGTGGAAATGGCAGGAGATTCGATCTTGCATGTATTTGCTGTTACTGTATGTGAAGTCTGTCAGTCACTCGATCATCACCCTAAGTAAAATAATCTTTGATGGTCGAATAAATGTATTGAATTCTCTTCTAAAAAGATATAAGACTGCCTTGCCAACGTCTGCGATACATTTGTATCAAAGTAATGTATCCATTAACCAATCACTTTTTTAATTTATTCGCTTCATATGCGAATAACCTATAATTGGTCCAAAACTATAGAGTTTTTATTAATTGGGATAATTTAGCTTCTTCCTTTAAAAACGAACATACCACGCCGGAATAATTCTAAAACTGTAAGGTACTAAACTTCACAGAGTGCATCATTGGCATTCGGTAATTGTTTATACTGAAGGAGGGTGGGCTACGTCATAGCCATGTCGCAACACCACTTCCCGTCGATCAGCGAAGTTAAGCGACATTGGGTCTGGGTAGTAGTTGTTAATGGGGGACCTTCCTCCGCGTCCAGATCATATAGCGAGCGACCCGTGATTCGGATCTCACGTGAAGCTGTATAGGTCCCCTCCGTCACATGACGTTTCTTGTTACGAAAAAACTTAAACAAACCCAGAAACATATAATAATAATAATAATAATAATAATAATAATAATAATAATGAGGCAAACAGGCAGGTAATTTTAAATATGAAAAATTATGTATTTTTTATGGTGAAAGACCACAATTATACGAGACAATTTTACTGTCGCCTGATAATTTGAGTCCATGTTTTACAGTTACTTATTTAAAGTTTATTTATTTGTTGCACGAAAAGTTAAAAGAAATTTATTTAAATTACTTCTGTGTAATATTAATTACTAAAATTAATTACTTAATAATTACTCTCAGTCATGCACGAGATTGATTTCATTGTTAGGTTCATCGACGGTTTTGTTAAGAAGAACGTTTAGACGCTGATCACTGAATTGATCGATTGATTGTGACAGACCAGTAATTTTCATCTATTTATCTCTATCTATCCCCATCTCTCTCTCTCTCTCTCTCTCTCTCTCTCTCTCTCTCTCTCTCTCTCTCTCTCTCTCTCTCTCTCTCTCTCTCTCTCTCTCTCTCTCTCTCTCTCTCTCTCTCCTTTCATATATCGAAATATTGTGTTGTATAATTAATCTTTTGTTTTAATTCTATGCTTAATTAAATCTTTTAATTAACAACATCGATATAGATATTGGGTATATATATATATATATATATATATATATATATATATCAATCAGTCACTTCATGATTCGCGTAGGACGGCTATAGGGCACCTGACCTATGATCTTTCTGCTATATCTGCTTGGGGCAGAGAAAACCTTGTGGCTTTCAATGCCTCAAAAACTCAGTTCTTCCATCTGTCTACTCGTCACAATCTTCCACACGACTATCCCCTTACCTTCAACAACACACAACTCAATCCTTCCTCTTCTCTTAACATTCTGGGCGTTTCCTTTTCTCGTCATCTTTCCTCGAAAGATCACATATACTCTCTTTCTAAAACAGCTTCTAAGAGGTTAGGTGTGCTGTACCGCCTCCGCGGTTTCTTCACCCCCTGCTCAGTTGCTGTCTCTGTACAGGAAGGAGTCTTATTCGTCTCCGTATGGAGTATGGTTCTCATGCGTGAGGTGGCTCAACCCACACAGCACTATTTGACCGGGTGGAATCAAGGGCTTTTCGTCTCATCAATTCCCCGCCTCTCACTGATTGTCTTCATCTCTCTCTCTCTCTCTTCGCCGCAATGTTGCCTCACTCTCTCTTTACTATCGCTATCATAACGGATATTGCTCTTCTGAACTCTCTAACTGCATGCCTCCTCCTTTAAGGGGAGCATGCAGTACTAGACTTTCTACACTTTCTCATTCCTTTTCTGTCCAACTATCTAATGCAAAGGTTAATCGGTATTTTCAGTCTTTCATCTACTCAACCGGTCAACTCTGGAACAATCTTCGTCAATCCATCTTTCCTCCTGTCTATGACTTCCCATCTTTCAAACGCAGTGTCTAGGCATATATATATATATTATATAATATATTATATAATATATATATAGAGAGAGAGAGAGAGAGAGAGAGAGAGAGAGAGTAAAATTAGCTTTATTGTTTTAGGAAATTGTATGCTCTTAAATCAGTTTGATACATTTTGATACATTAATACATTTCCTATATTTTAACGTTCAATTTTTGCATTACTTTCAAATAATTAATTACGGCTCCTTTTTCGCGTAAAAGAATAATTTTCTTCCATAAAATTACGGTCAATAAATATTCTTCCAAAGTGAGACAAAAAGTTACTTCACCTTTTCATACTAACCGATAAACACCGTTCATTTCGTGGATGTTTATAATGGCTACTTCAAAAACTAGATACGTTATTCATTATATATATATATATATATATATATATATATATATATATATTATATATATATATATATATATATATTATATATATATAGGGTGTCCCATAAGTCCGATCTCATAGGAAAATTTATTTTAAATTGAATATACAAAAGTAATACATTAGAACTAAAACAAATGTTCAAACTGACGTCTTGGACATGGAAGTTCTTGGAATACTGAAGTGAGTTACACTCCTGAGGAAAAGGCCTTTTCCTCACCAGTGTAACTCACTTCCATATTAGCCATTACGTGTTATTCTACCCGCAACAAAAAAAAAAGCTCGCAAAACGAGACATCAATTTGAACACTTGTTTTAGTCGTAATGTATATTACTTTTGTCAAATTAATTTAAAACAAATTTTTTTATGAGACCGGACTTATGGGATACCCTGTATACATACTCGCGTGTAAATGACCCAATAAACAAAGAAGTTACAAAGGTATAAACGTGTTCATATATTTCGCCATTTTGCGCGTAGCGTATAGCGGAATCATCACATGGTCATTGACAATAAGAATTAGTCAGAAGGTCCAGAAACTGGCACAGCGCTTAGGCCGGACTAATATGCGGCTCATTGCGCTAAACCCTCGCAGGATTATTATTATTATTACCAGTATCATCGGGAGTCGAACCCTCAATCTCTGTTTCTCGGTTTCTTTATTTCGTTTATAATAGGGAAACTACGTTACCCGCCAAGTTACGTGGCCTGGCTACAATGACAATGACGTAGCGGTAGTTGAAGTCCGTACATAGTTTTAAAATTCATTAATTTACTTATGTATATTTATAATGGAATGAATGTAATATAAAATATGGGTGGCTCGTTAGCTACAAATTATTAATACAAATGCTAAATAAAATCTTGGTATAAACACCCACAATAATAATTAAAGGCAAGTTGTACGCCATAGTGAATCTTTTCTAGGAATTAAAATCGTCAGACGATGAAGAAATCAGTCTTAACGACGATAAATTCCGTCATTTTGAAGGAAATTGGAATCTCTCTTATAACGCAAAACAAAATTTTAAATTAATATTATCCCATTGAGAAAGAATTTGATAAGCCCGAGTCTGTGTTTTTTATTATTTTTTTTAAACTTGAATATAGTTTTTTATTCCGTGAAATAAAATTATTTATTTTCCTACAATTTGGAAAACGTTTTTCGAACCAAAGTGTGAAGTTTTTATTTTTTTTTAATTCTGGTTTTTTTTTCATAATGCTCAAAGATTTTCCTTTTTTCAACATTATTTGAAACATTCACACAAAATACTGAATCAATGCGATAAAGATCGCGGGAAATGCTCTTAATAATGGATTCATTTGCATCGTATATGACGTTCTCTAAGGAAGAAGTGGCTAAGCGACAGAAGTAAAAAAAACGGCAGAAAAAGCCGTTAAAGTTGTACCAAATTTGAAAGTGACATAACTTTTTCTGGCGTTTTTTTACTTTTGTCGTTTAGCCACTTCTTCCTATGAAAGCCTCATATAATTAAAGTAGTTTTGAATTATTACCTAATTCCTTTTCTCTTGCTACGGAAGATAACGCCGCGAGATGAGGCAGCGGCCATGGGGGATACCACGGGGACGTTTTACTAGGAAAAGGTACCCCGACTCCGCTTAAAGGGGAGACTCCCACTGAATGGGGCGACGTAACTCCGTTTAATTCAGGGTAGAGGGAGAAGAGTGGGTGTCGGGCAGCGAGGGCAGTCATGTGACTCATGAGACCTAACCTGAAATGATGGAAAAAATGCGATGTACAATAATTGCAATTTTAATAGCGAAAAATCTCAAAGTACAAAACAGATGATCTCTTTACTTTTCCTTAAAAACAATCCAAATGACGACAACTAAAATTGTCTATCATTATATACACACAGAGGGTTGACAAAAATAAATAGACATCTTCGATAATAAAAGTGAATAAATAATAATAGATTTATTGAATTAATATTTAGATTCGTGTTGCTTCCTCCTTTCAATTATGTAAAGGTGACACACGTTCTGGCATTCCATTGATGAGCTTTGCTATTTGTTCTTGAGGACAATTGCTGTGGTGTCTATTTATTTTTTTATTTTTGACAACCTTCTGTACATTACCTCTTATTTATATATATGTATGTTTAATTTGTAACAAATGCAGAGGGTTATACCATTAATAAAAATCTTCCTCAGAAGCTTTAATTTTCGACTATTTGAAATCCCAAATACAAAAGAGTGGTTAATGGTATAAAGATAGTTTTTAAATAAAATACAGTAGTAGCCAATACGCATGGACCAAAAATGTATAGCTGAAATAGCTAAATATTTGCACACTGTACCGTACGAGTATATATTGTACACCGATATACTCTATATCTATATCTGTTTATATATACTGGTAAATATACATAAAATAATAGAATGCAAAATATGTATATTTTAAGTGCCCAGAGTACAGTTCGACAAATATAATACACGTATTACTTAAAGTACTCTTATCGGACCAAATTTATAAAGTGTAGGGCGTTTTTTGTTTAGTAAACGTTGACAAAAAATTTACTTCCAGTCTGAATGGTTTTAAAATTTCCAAACGTGCATTCAAAATAAAACCTTCTAAATTTAGAACTTATAACTTCTTTTTGAGGGTGCAAGAATGCACCCTCAAAAAGAAGTATCTCAATGATACTTGACGTTTCGTTATATGTATGAAACGTCCGCTCGATATCTCTAAATGAACGTAGCTTTCTGAAATGAATAATGGCTATTTTGAAATGTTTACTATAGATATTTCAAATATCTGAATACGGCGTTTAAATGTTTCATATATATATATATATATATATATATATATAAAGGCGTAGAAGTTAAACATTTCATTTGTATAATAAGTTAGTTTTCTATTGTTTGCGGCAAGACGCACGGCCATTGGGACTAAAAATATTTCGAAATTGTGACGCAGTTTATTTAATGTTCGTATTTATAGGCTATCTCGAAAAGGGGAGGAAACAATTATTATATATGTGCATTTATCCATTTATTTCATGTAGGCTTACGTCTTCCAAACTGCGTCTTTCATGCATTTATTAATTTTATTTATTTGGTATTTGGCGAGGCCTTCGCTAGTAAAACCGTTTAAGATTAAAGAACCAGCCCGCGACCCTGAGCCTAATCTTAGAACTAGTCCTCTTGAGAAACAGTAGGCCTACCCTAAGTTTTATCTCTAAGTCAGACAGCCTTACACTGATAAGTTAGAAAAGGTTCAGGCTAGAACAACCAAAGTGAATCCAGAGCTGAGAAGTAAAATATTTGAGGAAAAATGATCTGAACTAGATATGTATTCACTCGAAAAGCGTCGACTTATAGGATAACTAATTCGAGTATTTAAAACTTATAAATGGCTTTGATAATGTAAATTACAGGGAGTTATTTCATAGCGATACAGAGTTAATTATAAGAGGAAATGGATATAAATTGAAAGTAAAAAGAATTTAAGAATAATGGTGTGAAGCAATTCATTTCATACTTATACTTAAACTCTTTAAACTTTCATTCATTAGACATTTCATTGTTAGCCAATTCATTAAACATTTCATTAGACATTTCATTGTTAGCCAATTCATTAAACATTTCATTAGACATTTCATTGTTAGCCAATTCATTAAACATTTCATTAGACATTTCATTGTTAGACAATTCATTAAACATTTCATTAGACATTTCAGATTAGTTTTTTTAAATTGTTTAAAAACTGGGACAATTTAGATATTTCAAATGAGTTACTGAAATGTCTAACGAAATGTTTAACTAATTTGAAATATCCAACGTTTTAGTCATTTGAAAATCCACAAAACTGGGACAGCGAAACGTCTAACGAGACGTCTACTTCTGTTTATAGTTTTGGCAATTTTTTCCTTCTTTTGGGTATCAAAGCTTCTTGTCAGATGATACTTATAATAACTTCTTTTAATGATACATAACTTCTCTAGAAAGAAGAAAAACTCTAAAACTTCTCTTTTGAGTGATTTCAGACGACAGAAGATAATATTTCTACGTGAAGAAGGTTCCGGGAAGTCTTTGTTTTCCGTGTGATGTTGTTATATTGTATCGCAATTTAGCGAGAAAAGGCTGCCAAAAGAGTTTTAATATCGGGAACAATAACTTCCTTTCTTCACAAATGATAATCTTTCGAAATTAAGTATAATGGTTTAAAGTTAGAAGTGAAAAACGTTTACTGCGACATCTTTCGCAGCCATGCACGCATTTCATATTCACTACATGCAGGAAACAAAAACCTATTCCTCCACTTTCGCCATTCACGCGCGTCAATATATATATATATATATATATATATATATATATATAATATATATATATATATATATATTTTTTTTTAGTTTACAAACAGTTTTTAAAATATTTTCGAATTATGTAAAATAAACTTTAAAACACAAAATGCTCTCAACTGAAAATTTAAAATATTTTCGTCAGGGAAAAATAATCAGTGCGTGAGGAGGGTCAGAAACTGACACGGCGCTCAGACCAGACGACTGCACGCGACCCATTGCGCTAACTCTTAGATTATTAACCACTATCATCAGGAGTCGAACCCCCGACCTTAAAAATCTTAACTTCGCTCATAGTGAAACGGCGGCGTGTACCCACCGATCCAATGGCGCTGGCTTTCTGTCAAGGATGTAAGGGTATTTACGTTAGCATTAAACTTAAATTAATAATGGTAATAGAAATTGATAACAAGACGTCTCCAGCCATTTTCTCGAGTGTGGTTTGGTTACCGCGAGTTATTTAAAGTTCATTTCCATTATATAAAAGTGCTTAGTTACCCTCTTTAAAAAAAGCAAATTTGAACATAAATAGTCGCACTTAGTATTTTGAGGTAACAGTTAGGGCTTTCAAATGATATACGTAATGTCTATAGGTGCGCATGAAACGTAGCACGCTTTAGTACGTGACAGACGTCATAAGCATAGTTAAATAATATTCAGTGAAGAAGGCTGGAAATTGGCACAGCACGAATGCGTCCCATTGCGTTAACTCCTGGTCGAACCCCCGACCTCATCGTCAATATAAGGAAACGGTGTAATAACCCATCGAGAACGGCCGCTAGCCATATATGAGTAGCTGGGAGCACGGTCGTGTTGTTTATTGTCTCGAATGGAAATGAAGTCCATCCAAATAATCTGTTTAATGAAATTCCTGAAATTTTATACACAAAATCAGTTCTGCTTTCACCATATTGTGATTGGAAGAAAGATAAAAGTGACCAAATTATCACTTGCAGGAGCCCAATAATTATTAGATAAACAATTTCGATTTTAAATCGACTTTGTCTCTTTTTCAATTAACGAAAAGAGAATAAGTAATTTTACTTTAGTTATTCACTCGGAATAACTGAAATTAATATTATTGTCAAAATATTTTTATGGGAAATCTTGTCTGATGGATAGCGAACGTGTTTTGAATGAAGATTACAAGTTTCCCGTGATGCGAATCAAAACCTGCTTATTATTATAAAGTGAGAATTCTCGTTTTCGGGAAATAAAGTAAACCTCGCGTATAAACAACTGTTTTTTAATATGCAATTTAAAACAACCCAACGAGTGAAGCATTCAATTTTTGTTCACACTTCGGCGACAGATTATCGTTTAAAATTATCGCATAATGTGATTATCGCAGAATGGCAAGACGAGAGTGAAGTTCCAGAGTGAAGGATCCAGTGAAGTTCCATTCAGATAATGATGAACGGTTATATGCCGCGTGATGTTTGGGATGTTCTATTGTTTTCCATTTGATCTATAATGAAAACGAACAGTGAAAGGAGACCTTTCTTTTTATATCTTTACCGTTATTTACGTCATCACTAAACTCGCCATTGGATAAGAGACCCTCACGTAAAGAGAATGAATAAGGACATGGCAGTAGATATCAAAATACAAATTCACCCGAGTACAAAATATATTGAAAACAATAATTAAAAACATAAAAAACTCGAGTCCTTTTATCACAACTTCTTTTCCAATTAAGAGAAAATCCCAATGAGGAGATTTCACGCTTTAAGAAACGAAGTAATTTTCGTAACTCTTTTTTTCAATTTTTATTATTGACAGTCTTTATAAAGATGCCCATATTCATATGCAATAAGCCTACTTAGGACCAATCGATGAGTAGGCTCGCAATTTTTTTTCTTTGCAATTATTTATCAGAAAAGCATGATTTCTTTGTAAAAGAAATATGTAAGTACCAAAAAATTTAATATATATATATATACAGGGTGTCCCATAAGTCTGGTCCCACAGGAAAATTTATTTTTAATTAAATTTACAAAGGTAATACATTAGAACTAAAAGAAATGTTCAAATTGATGTCTTGTTTTTGGACCTTTTTTTTGTTGCGGGTAGAATAACACGCAATGGCTAATATGGAAGTAAGCTACACTCTCGAGGAAAAGGCCTCCGTGAGCTACACTCCTGAAGAAAAAGCCTCCGCTTTTTCCAAAGGAGTGTAACTCACTTCCATATTAGCCAATGCGGGTTATTCTACCCGCAACAAAAAAAAAAGGCCCCAAAACAAGACATCAGTTTGAACATTTGTTTTAGTTCTAATGTATTACTTTTGTAAATTTAATTAAAAATAAATTTTCCTATGAGACCGGACTTATAGGACACCCTGTGGATATATAATCAGTGTTCGTAGCTCAGCGGGTAACACCGTTTCCCTATAAGCAAAGTGAAGACATTGAAGAGCGGGGTTTCGAATCTCCGATGATACTGGTAACAATAATTCAGGAGTTAGAGAAATGGGCAGCATTAATCGGCCGTGCCAGTTTCTGGTCCTCCTCACAGATTGTTTATTATATATATATTATATATATATATATATATATATATATATATATATATGTAACTGTTTTCAATAGTAATAATAATAATAATAATAATAATAATAATAATAATAATACTTTAAGAAAAATAATGAGAAGATGTACATATGTTTAGCGCAATAATTTTGTTCTTATTTGAAGTCGGATAATTGCCGGGTATCGATTGATGGCCATTAGGCGCTTCCTAATCCAGGATCGGATTTCCATCCACGATTTATCGTCAAAACGAATAAAAAAAAAATTAACTGATAAATATGACCTTCCTTATTTATTTCTATATTCACTCCATGCAAACAATTGCCATTTACCAAACAAAAATATTGCGGCGTATCCGGTTCTTACGCTGTATAATACATACACACATACACACATTATATATATACACAGAGGGTCGACAAAAGTAAATAGACACCTGTTTAATTTTTGTTCATAATTTTTATTTGATAATAAAAGTGGATAAATAAGAGCAGATTTATTGAAACAATATGTTTAGAATATGGTGTTGCTGTCCCCTTCCCATTATGTAAATCTGACTCACTTTCTGGTATTCCATTGATGAGCTTTGCCATTTGTTGTCGAGGACAATAATCATGGTGTTTATACACTGTTATCATCTCTCTCTCCCTCTCTCTCTCTCTCTCTCTCATATACATATATATTATATATATATACATATATATATATATATATATATATATATATATATATATATACACACACAGATGGGCATAAAGTTTGGAAACATAAGAAATATTAAGATAATTTATTTCTCCATTGCGAATAACCTACAGCAGTTCTGAGAAAAATATCCTGTTTCCAGACTCTATGGCCACCCTGTATATATATATATATATATATATATATATATATATCGAAAATCTTAAAATTGCGAAGTGGAGGTTTGAGAATTTAAGAAAAGCTTTCTATAAATTGTTTTTAATTTTTTACGTTCAATAAATTGAGTTTCTCTATTTATATTTTAATTTATCTTTTTTAAACCTTTTTTTTAATTAAATCTGGAAAACATTCATTTGTATATAAAATATTTACTATAATAATATAATATAATTGTTATTATTATTATTTTAGACTTTATAATGAAAATATATATTAAGAAATATAGCGTTTACGTCGAAGTTCTTGTAACATCGTAAGTATTGTGATATTTTTGATATTGTAATGGTTATTTTTATCAATAAAAAGATATTTGTTTCTCAACATAACTCTGCAGAATTCACATATTTAGTGTACGAGTGCGCCCTATACGAAAATTTAATCTTTGTATTATGATTATCATTACCTATGAAGTTGTTTTATCTTTTAATTAATGCGGGAGCCCAGTAAAGCCCAAAGCTTAAATGATCAAATTAAATTAAAAAATATCAATAGTCTAGTTAACGACTGTATGATCTATGTTAAAATTATAATAAACTGTAATAATCATTATATATATATATATATATATATATATATATATATATATATAAGTACTATTACCGTTTTGTATTTCTGTTAATTCCTGTGTACAATTAACGTTCCAGATAAATTATACGGAGTCAGAGAAGTCTTAATTAAGGACAATAAATGACGGGGAAGATAAATTAAAATTTTCGAATAATTGCGAATAGAAAAAAAAAGTGAAATAAATTCAAATAAAATGTATACAAAAAATATATAGTAAAGGAATTTCAAAACTAGAAATTATTTTATAACTTTTCTATATTATATATATATATATATATATATATATATATTATATATATATATATATTAATATATATATACAGAAATGATTTTCAATAAAGACCTATTTCAGAGCAACTCTGCCCCAAATGTAAAATTGTTTTAAAAAAATATTTTAATAATAAAATATAGTAAATAATGTATAAAATACACAATATATACGTAAAACATACTTTTATAATTACTTATTATGTTGCAAAGTGTCGAACTGTAAACGGAATTGCTCATTTAAATTGGGTACGAGTATACCCTCTCATTTATGCCCAATTCGATGTTTCTGTATTAAATTAATTCTTACCTCGCCGCTAGAGCATCCTGGGAGTGAGGAAACACCTGTGGGACGTCCCCGCAGAAGTCTCTTTTGGGATCATCCCTGCTGAGGATGCTCGAAATGCTGAAGGACTTTTGGGGAGGCGAAGAGACCTTAGGGAACTGGAACGACTGATGGGGCTTCTGGCGATGGGGGAACAGCCTGCGGAAGGCGAAGACGCGGGCCGATCCCTTCCGTAAGGCGACGGGGGAAGCCTTATCGGAGACGGGGAGCGGCTGCTGCAGCGACCGAGTACGGGACTTGGTCGACCGATCATTTTCGCCGCACTGATTCACTTCAATTCACAACAGTCACAGAAATTGTTTATTAAAAACACAAAATTCATTAATTAAATAATGAAAGTGTAATTGCGTAACGATAGAGCCATTAATTATTATAAATTTCAATGTATTTATGTATATACGAGTAAATAAATAGTCACACCATTAAAATTTCGTCTCAATTTATTGCCGAAGTTAATCCCCCTTTTCTTCCTTTATTGCGCCGCGTTTAAGTCGAGCAAAAAGCGAGTGTGGCGAGTAAACAACTTCTCCTGCTCATATGGGATCTGTCTGCAGAGTGACGATTTACTTTGGGAAAAAGCCAACATTTGAGAATCTCAAGTGGGACCACCACCGTCTCCCCGCCCATCCAGTTGAAAGCTCGATAATGTTAAAAAGTCCGCTCTGATTGGTTTTCGGATTAAGATGGGCGGAGCCAACATTTAACGAGCGGTGAGTGATTGGCTGGGAAATAGTTAGGTAGCTAGATAATTCAACCGATGATTGGCTGAGCGTTAAAGTTAATTTCACGCTGTTACAAGTGTAGTGTGCTCTAAGTGTGGCTACAAACACCGTTTCTGACGTCTGGCAGGATTGGAGCTTGAATCGTGAATTATGCATGAGGATCACTCTCAGATGGCAAAGATGGCTCGATTTGTAGAAAAGAGAGGAGAGAAGGAAAATGAGATAGATTAGCCATTTGGCATTCCTTGAGCCAGAAACAACACATCAAACATTCAGTGGGATTTATTGGAAAATTGTTAATATTTTTCATTCAAACTTTATTTTTTGTTTTAATACAAGTGTATTTTAAATTAGAAGGGGATTATTCCAGATTATTTTTATACACATAGTTCAGGTAAAACTATTTTATTTTGAAACATTAATACTAGTATAGGCATTCCTTAACTCGGTGCAGTTACACAAACCAGTATAAATAATCATTTTATTTTGGGGATAAAGATAAGACATATATATATATATATATATATATATATATATATATATATATATTTCGTCTCCCATCAGTGCAGGAACCAAATACAAATATTAACACAAGAATGATTTAGGAATTGGATGGTTGAAATGTGTATATATACATATATACATGACGATTATACACATAAATATACATATTATACATAATCTTTGTTTATGATATATACGGTGGAGTGAAAATCAGATAAATACAAAAAGGTATTCATACAATCTTAAAAGCTCCCCGCTACGTTTACTTAAAAAGTGATGATACCCGCAGAAATAGTACTAAATGTACTCTAAATACATACAAAGTACTTAAACTTAAAGCGTATAAACTCAGCAAACCGAGAACATCACAAAACACTAGTGAATAAAGTGAAAGGTGTGGGAATATAACAGCTACAGGCAAAGTAGGTAAATGGATGTACAAATTCAAATTCAAAATACGCGAGAGACAACTGATGAGAAAGGAAACTATCAGTTTAACAGTTGATATATATATATATAATATATATACAGAGTGTCCCATAAGTCAGGTCTCATAGGAAAATTTATTTTAAATTAAATTTACGATAGTAATACATTAGAACTAAAACAAATGTTCAGAATTTCTTGTTTTGCGACTTTCTTTTGTTGCAGGTAGAATAACACGTAGTGGATAATATGGACGTGAGTTACACTCGTGAGAAAAAGGTCTCCGCCTTTTCCTCACTTTTGTAAATTTAATTTAAAATAAATTTTCCTATGGCATCAGACTTATGGGACACCCTATATATATATATATATATATATATATATATATATATATATTATATATATATTAGTCATGGAAGTAGGCCTACACTGAGAGTAAAGTGAGAGATTTTCATTAACTTTATTACAGTTTATTAACTTCAACGCAGAGGACTTCATGCCAAGCATTCGCCAAGAAGCGCACCTTCATTTATCTACTTTCAACCTACTGTACTAACACTGTACTTCTTAAATACAATTTTTTTAGGGGGTGAAAAGCATAAAATACATTTAGTGTTATTCAATGTACTCTCAATTTTAAAGTAGAATGATCATGTCTAAAATAAAGGCAAAAATTATTGGAAGTATTACTGTATATATATATATATATATATATATATATATATATATATATATATATAATATATATATATATATATATATATATATACATATATATATATATATATATATATATAATATATATATATATATACAACAAATTTGTGTGTAAAATTCTATCTCGTTTTGAGAACCCCAAATTTTGGCGTTATTTCTGTATGGTCGACGTTTTAAAAGATAGATTTTTATTCTCTCTTTACTAAATTTCATTTGGTGTGATATTTCATTGGTTTAAATTGCGTAAAAGCAATTTCCTGAAGAATTCTAATTTTCATGAAATTTTTTTTTGGGGGGGGTTTATTTCTAAATTTACTTTTAATTTAGTTAACATTCCATTATTTAGGGTATACATGTTTAATAAACTTAAAAATAATATGAAATTCATTTGTATTCAACATGAATTTTAGTCAAAGATAGAAATCGTCACATTCTTAATGAGACTCCAAAAAGTCCAAATTTGTCGCCTTTAGGATGATCGTAACAAAAATGACGCCAAAATTTGGGGTTTTCAAATGAGAAAAAATTGCAATATATATATATATATATATATATATATATATATATATATATATATATCGTAAAGAACGACGCTTTGTATAGGAGAATATTCCGCGCAAGATGAGAGCGAAAGAACGAAACAAATGAAAAAATGAGGTAACCACCCGGGAATCGAACCCGGGATCTTCCGATTGCCAGTCAGATATGATAACCATTACATCACGGGCCCGTGGTGTAATGGTTATCATATCTGACTGGCAATCAGAAGATCCCGGGTTCGATTCCCGGGTGGTTACCTCATTTTTTCATTTGTTTCGTTCTTTCGCTCTCATCTTGCGCGGAATATTCTCCTATACAAAGCGTCGTTCTTTACGTTAATCATACTGCGTGTTTGCAGTTATAATGTATTATATAATATATATATATATTATATATATATATATATATATATATATCACCTAGGGTGGCGCAGATACACCACTTGGCTATAAAATCAGGTTCCAATTCGGCCGGGTTTTGTGACTCTCGTGAATTTCATGCAATGATTAATGTAGGCTAATAATAATAATAATAATAATAATAATAATAATAACCTCGTTAACCTCGTTGATGTTCCGTGTGTTGGTGTCTCTTCACACGAAGGGAAAGCTGGTGGCCCCGACTCTAGGCCTGGCTTGGTGGAGAAGCGAACGTTCTTAGTACCTGTCCTGCGACTCTTTTTGCTTTATTTCTCGCTATCTGATTTTTTTTTCGAATTTAGCATCATTGGTCATTATTACCCCCAGATCGATCGCTTTCGTGCTTCTCTGAATTTCCTGTCTATCTTAAGCGTAATTTGAAGTCTGTTTCAGTTCCTCATTTCTACCATATCTCAAGAGCTGAAATTTCTCGGTGTTAAATGTCACGTTTTTGTCTTCTGACCATTTGTATATTTTGTTCGTGTTCCTCTGCAAGGCCTCCACTTCATTTACATCGCTGATTTTTCTGCTGATCTTTGTATCGTCTTCAAAGGATGTTACTATACTGTTGCTGTTTACTCCACTGTCTATGTCTGTTAGCATGATAATGAACAGGAGTGGGGCCAGTACTGTACCTTGTGGTACTGAGTTGCATACTTCCGATTCTGATGATGATATACCTTGAATTTTGACGACCTGTAGACGTTCTCTGAGGAAGTTGTAGATCCATTTTCCCATTTTGTCTGTTATTCCCATATATTTAATTTTATGTGCTATTATACCATGGTCACATTTGTCAAAAGCTTTAGCAAAATCCGTGTATATGACATCGTACTTGTCATT
This sequence comes from Bathynomus jamesi, assembly GCA_023014485.1. Lineage (NCBI taxonomy): Eukaryota > Metazoa > Arthropoda > Malacostraca > Isopoda > Cirolanidae > Bathynomus > Bathynomus jamesi. The sequence goes on from JAJOZX010002589.1 coordinate 628,527, forward strand.
GCCTTCCAGTGCATCTAGGATATTATTGTTATAGTGCTCTATTAGTTGTGATAGGCATGATCTACCTGATCGGAATCCGTACTGATTTTCGTTGAATCTTTCCAGTGTCTCCAAGAAATCGTAGATTTTCTCTCTAACTATTCTTTCAAATACTTTGGTGAGGTGGGACGGCAATGACACTGGTCTACTCTATATATCGGTCTAATAATAATAATAATAATAATAATAATTGCAGCTGTTTAGCTTTTTTCATAAACAATTAGTGGAGCTACAGCTTTAAGTGAGATTCGACCCACTCCCCCCAATCAAGGCAGACCCAAAGAGGAACCTTATACTCAAAATTAAACCTTCTAAATTTAGAACGTATAACTTCTATTTGAGGGTGCATTCTAGGGGAAGTTTTTTCTTCTTTTAGGTATCAAACTTCTTTTCAGATCATATAATAACTTCTTTTAATCATACATAACCTCTTTAGATCGAAGAAATGATCTTCAAAACTTCTTTTTGAGGTGATATCAGACAATAAAAAATATTTCTTTGTATAAAAGCTTGGGAGAGTCTTTGTTTTCTGCGTAAAATCGCCGACATCTGAAGTCCAAGACAAGGACTGTCATGCCTAAAAAGTTCGCCCATCTACTGTCATAGAATACCGTACATGGCGTGTATTTCACTGAAGTTTCCGTATATAAAGGTTGTGAATGGTTAGGATTCGGTGAACGTTAAACTGTAGGTCCCCTCACGTAAAATCAAGGTTCATGCATTTAATTTTTAAGTGAATTTAATGAAATTTCTTTTTGAATATTTGTAAACGGGTTTTGGTTGATTGTTTTCAAACTCATTTTATATAATCACTTTTAGGTTTTAACTCTTTTTAACTAATACTCTTGAAACGACAATTATCAGCTTTGCAGTCAATTTGCATTTAATGTACACTCATTGTGTGACGCCTCTTTATAGTCAAATTGTTACTGTGGACGTTGGATTTTCAGACAGAAACATTTGGCCAATACGAAGAGACAAAATTGTTGACACGTCGACAGACAAAATTTCTCCAATGCAAAATTTGTCGAAAGTGTTTGAACATTCACTAAAAAAAAAGAAAATGACAAAACATAAAATGACCTAACCAACCTAATCAAACTTGATCTAGAACCTAACTTAATTTAATTTAATACATACCTAGTCCATAACTATACCTAACCTAACCTAATTTATTCTAATCTAACTTAATCTAACCTAACCTAACCAAATTTGACGTAATCTAACCTATACCTAACCAAATTTGACGTAATCTAACCTATACCTAACTTTACTTAGCCTAACCTAACCAAATTTGACCTAATCTAACGTACTTTAACTTATACTTAGCCTAACTTTACCTAACCTAACATAGTTTTACAGAGCCTAACCTATAACCTACAACCCACATTCTCGAAGAATACCAACAGAAATTTCGTAGAGAGAAAAATCGAGAAAAATATTTCTCGACAATATTTCGAGAAAATTTCTCTTCTACTTTTTGATCTCTCGTTTAACCCTTAATCCCTCCCTACCCATTATAAAAGTTACGCTAGCAATACCCGGGGTACTGGGGTACACTAGTACCCCAGTAGGATTTAAGGGTTAGAGTATAAAACTCCCTTTTTGTCTTAATGTCTCGTATGTGTTTCTACTTCTATACAGTTTAGTACGCCATTCATCATGACATCATCGTTCGAGGTAATGTTCCAGCCAAATAAAGTGGCAAGAGCTGACTCGCCATTGTTCCTCCTCCCCGTTTCTCAGACTGGCTTGGGACAGTCTATAAAAGGCTGCTGGTTATAACTGCAGTTTAACTTTACTGTTATTCCTTCTTTTATAGTCTTAGGCCGCTCGCACACACGATCGTCTCGCGACTCGCGTGACGACTCAAGTCGCGTGTAACTTTACATTGACGGAATGAGAGCCTCGCACACTGCAGCGTCGCGGTCGCTGCGGTGTGCGGGGCTCTCATTCTGTTAATGTAAAGTCACACGCGACTTGAGTCGTCACGACCCAAGTCGTCACTCGTGAGTCGCAAGACGATCCTACGTGCGACCGGCCTTACTGTTTTACTTATCAACAATTTTATTTCATATTTAATTTATTATAGATCGAAAATTCATTGAAAATAAGATCAGCAATTTCATTTCGGGTTACTTTCGCTCCCACCTTCAGTGCAACTGAAATCTTATTTAAAATACTGCGAAATCAAAATTTTACGAATGGAGTTTCAGGGGTATTCCTCCTTTATATTAAACTTCGAAAAAATAAAGTATAACTATACACAAATTGTAATCCTGATGCAGGTTTTGACAGAAGCCCGATTCGCTTCACCAGGTCTTAAAAATATTCTCACCAATATATTTTGTATTCAAAATTGCAATTTATACTTCGTTTTTATACGTAGAGTGTATATTTTATACATATACTGAAGGCGTTCTTTTAGGGGCGCTTAATCAAATGACTTTAATATTCATTCAGTAAATGAACTAGATAAGAGAAATTTCCTTTACGGTAATCTTGCTGAGGACTTTAAATAATAGAATTTTACTAATATAAATTTAATATTAAGTTTAAAAAAATCAGTGGTAAATTTATACAGATACAAGGTAACAATATTTTTTATCAACCTTTTAATACACACACACACACACACATATATATATATATATATATATATATTATAATATATATATATATATATATATATAAGAAAAATGTATTTTAAATTAAATTTACAAAAGTAATATATTAGAACTAAAACAAATGTTCAAATTAATCTCTTGTTTTGTAACCTTTTTTGGTTGCAGGTACAATAACACGCAATGGCAATGTAACTCGCTTCCCTATTAGCCATTCCTTGTTATTGTACCTGCAACCAAAAAAAGGTTCCAAAACAAGAGATCAATTTAAACATTTGTTTTAGTTCTAATGTATTACTTTAGTAAATTTAATTTAAAATAAATTTTCCTATGAGGTCGGACTTCTAGGACACCCTGTCGTATATATATATATATATATATATATATATATATATATATATATATATATATATATATATATATAAAATATGATACACACAGACCGTGCATGGAACAAGGAACTCTTCTGAGAAAAGTAAATCCACTATAGTCCGAATAAGTAATGGTAAATGACAAACACTATATTTTTTTTCTTTTTCATGATGTTAGCCCGACGTGGGCAACGGGTCACTCGCAAAAAGGCTCCAAAAATATAGCTTCCCTCACCAGCTATCTGCAAAGCGGACAGGTTCCAGCTTTGGGATAGAATCTAGGGGTATATATAACTGATATTGAATATTAACTTTCAACTATATTATTGCATCGAAAAAGATAAAATTGCCAAATGGACAGGAAAGAGATGCCTGGAATTCATGAGCAAAAATTTGAGCAGAAATTGAAGCATAACGAAGCTGCGATAATTAATTGAGGTCAAAGATTGAAAAAAATGAAAATATAGAATTTTTGAAAGTTGGTTGTAACAATTTCTAAAAATTAAGAAAGAAATGTAGTTATAAAATTAAAAAGTGAGTCAGTTCTCATTCGAGAAAGAAAACTTGCCAATATTTATAATTTGTAGCTAATTGTTTAACTCTAAAACTAATAATGAGTTATTTTAACCCGATCTGCGTGGTATTAGATATAAACTCCGACCAATTAAGTAGTTCGAATTGCTAAACAGTACTTGTTAATTTTAAAAATTAGGTTTCTATGTAGTAATCTTATCTATAATGAGTTGGAACTAATATTTGATAAAGCAGTTCGGGTTAAAATGCTGTAACTATATATAGTTTTTAGTGTTCTCTTGGATCACGCACCTAAGGTTTATTGTAGACACATTTATCTTAATGCAGAGTGAAGAAGCGCACTTTAAAGAGAGTCGTTAAGACTATATATGATCAATAGCTCAGTGTTTTTTCTTTTAGTGCCTGTCAGACCTGCAGGATTCGAGTCTGCAGTAATTGGAACTCGTTTAAGTATTTGCTAACAAAATGCCAGATTAATACAATATACAGAGGGT